>NW_026844042.1:2848106-3373859 GCF_029531705.1 Pantherophis guttatus
GAACAGAAGTTGCCATCAGAAGTTGTGGGAGCTTCCTCACTGGAAGCTTTCAAGAAGAGACTGGACTGCCATTTGTCAGAAATGGTGTAGGGTCTCCTGCTTGGCTAGGGGATTGGGCTAGATGACCTGCAAAGTTCTTTCCAATTCTTGTTATTTTATTATTCAAACAAGCCATCCTTCTCAGCTTGTGGGCAACATTTAAAGCAAACCGCAAAAGGGGGTTTGTGGTTAATTTAATCATCCCTGCTAGCAAGGGACGAAAAGATAATTTGTAAGCAGCCCAGAGTTAAGACGGATGGCGAATAAATTTGATAAATAGATAAATAAATAAATAAAAAATAAAGGTACATAGTTCTTTCAAACGTTTTCTTTCTTTCTTTCAATTTGTTGGTTTTTGCCTAGGCTTTTCCATTTTCTCATCCTCCATACGATGAGCCACTGCCTTGCATTTCCAGAAAGCTGGGGCCTGACACATTAAAATGTTTATTTGCAACAGATTTAGAGATAAACAAAACAGGATGGCTTGGAGCAGCAAACCCCAGCTTTTTTTTTTATTATTATTTATTTTTTGGAGCTTGGGAGGCTGATGGCTTCCAAGTCCTCAAAAAGCCGTTCTGCATCAGAGAGAAACGAGCTTCGCCTTCTCCAGTTCAACCATGGCCAATAGAATAGCAGCATGAACTCTGATCATCGTGAACTTCTTTGAAAACCCCCCGATTTTGGCAGGAGAGGACAAGAGCCAAGCCAAAGGGAGCAGATGGGAGAAGACGACAGATGCTTATGAAATTGGCTTTATCCATATGCTTCCCCTCGTTTAACTCTTTATTATTTATTTATTCCTCTCCTTCCTTCCTTCCTTTCTTTCTTTTCTTTTTATCTTTCCTTCTTTCTTTTCCTTCCTTCCTTCCTTCCTTCCTTCCTTCCTTCCTTCCTTCCTTCCTTCTCTTTCTTTCTTTCTTTCTTTCTTTCTTTCTTTCTTTCTTCCTTCCTTCCTTCCTTTTCCTTCCTTCCTTCCTTTTCTCTTCCTTCCTTCCTTTCTTTCTTTCTTTCTTTCTTTCTTTCTTTCTTTCTTCTTCCGTTTCCTTCCTTCCTTCCTTTCTTCCTCCTTCCTTCCTTCCTTCCTTCCTTCCTTTCCTTCCTTCCTTCCTTCCTTTTCTCTTTCTTTCTTTCTTTCTTTCTTCTTTCTTTCTTTCTTTCTTTCTTTCTTTCTTCTTCCGTTTCCTTCCTTCCTTCCTTTCTTCCTCCTTCCTTTCCTCTTTCTTTCTTTCTTATCTTTCTTTCTTTCTTTCTTTCTTTCTTTCTTTCTTTCTTTCTTCCTTCCTTTCCTTCCTTCCTTCCTTCCTTCCTTCCTTCCTTTCTTTCTTTCTTTCTTTCTTTCTTTCTTTTCTTTTCTTTCTTTCTTTCTTTCTTTCTTTCTTTCTTTCTTTCTTTCTTTCTTTCTTTCTTTCTTTCTTTCTTTCTTTCTTTCTTTCTTTCTTTCTTTCTTTCTTTCTTTCTTCCTTTTCCTTCCTTCCTTCCTTCCTTCCTTCCTTCCTTTCTTTCTTTCTTTTTCTTTTCTTTTCTTTTCTTTCTTTTTCTTTCTCTTTAAACACGGAAAGTCAAATGGCATTTTCATAACTAATCCGAAAATGCAGAGTTTGTAGACACACTCCGAAACCCTAGTTCCCGAAAACGAATCGCAATGGAATGGTAGGCTTCGACTTACGACTGCAATGGAGCCCGATGTATCTGTTGCTAAGCAAGACAGCGGTTAAGTGAGCTTTGTACCACTTTAGAATAGAATAGAATTCTTTATTGGCCAAGTGTGATTGGACGCACAAGGAATTTGTCTTTGGTGTATATGCTCTCAGTGTACATAAGGAGAATAAAATACGTTCATCAAGAATATAAAGATACAACACTTAGTGATAGTCAAGGTTACTAATAAGCTATCAAATCGTACTAGGAAACGAGTAAAAACAATATACATTGAAAGATACAAGCAACATGGTTATAGTTATAAGTGGGAAGAGATAGTTACTAGGAAGGAAGAGAAGAAGAATAGTAATACCGTCTTAGTAAATTATTTGACAGTGTTGTGGGAATTATTTGTTAAGCAGAGTGATGGCATTTGGGAAAAAAACTGTCCTTGTGTCTAGTTGTTCTGGTGCGCAGTGCTCTATAGCGTCGTTTTGAGGGTAGGAGTTGAAACAGTTTATGTCCAGGATGCGAGGGGTCTGTAGATATTTTCCCAGCCCTCTTTTTGACTCGTGCAGTATCCAGGTCCTCAATGGAAGGCAGGTTGGTAGCCATTGTTTTTTCTGCAGTTCTAATTATCCTCTGAAGTCTGTGTCTGTCTTGTTGGGTTGCAGAACCAAACCAGACAGTTATGGAGGTGCAGATGACAGACTCAGTGATTCCTCTGTAGAACTGGATCAGCAGTTCTACCTTGCTTGTCACAGCGAATCACTGCGGTTGATCAGTTAGTAACTGAACAAGTTACTGGGTTCTGTCCCGGTTTACAACTTTTTTTGCCGCAGTTGCTAAGTGAATCACCACAGTTGTTAAATTAGTAACATGGTTGTTAAGTGAATCTGGCTTCCCCATTGACTTTGCTTGTCAGAAGGTCGCCAAAGTTGCTAAGTGAGAAATTTGCTAAGTGCGTTTTGTCCCATTTTACGACTTTTCTTGCCACATTTGTTAAGTGAATCACTGCAATTCTTTAAATTAGTAGCACTGTTGTTAAGTGAATCTGGTTTCCCCATTGACTTTGGTCGCAAAAGGGGGATCACATGATCCCCCAGGACACTGCAACCGTCATAAATATGTGTCAGTTGCCAAGTCTCCAAATTTTGATCATGTGACCATGGGGATGCTGTAATGGTCGTAAGTGTGAAAAACGGACATAAGTCACTTTTTTTCAGTGCTGTTATAACTTTGAATGATCACTAAACAAGGATTGAGGACCACCTGTAGCACGGACTCTCAGGAGGGAGGGGCTGCATTGCAGAGAAGCAAGAGAAAACTCAGAGTTCAGAGAGTTTGTGTGAGAGCAAGAGGATGAAGACAGTTCCTCCTCAATGGTTCCCAATTAAACTAACATTCACTTCGGCAAGATTCTGTCTAAGGGTGAAGAATAATAAAGAAAACCTGGAAGAATCACAACGCATCTGTCTTGGTTTTTAGAGCTGACTTTTAGCTTAATCCAGGGGTCGGCAACCTTAAACACAAATGTCCTAACCAGAAGCGCCCCATTCAATTCTGGAGCCGACCGGAAGTCCAGTTCCCCCACCATAGAGTCTCCTCCTAGCGTGGCGTCCTTTTTCCTCTACCTGAACTAACTGAAAGCCCTATCAATTGTGGAGCCGACTAGCGACAGGGAGCCGCAGCGGAGGGATGAAAGAGCCACATGCGGCTCCCGAGCTGCGGGTTGCTGACTCCTGCCTTAACCTATGGCTTGAACGCAAGAATAAAAATCTATTAAGTGAAACTAGAAGGGAAAAAAAACCTTTCCATTTTTCAGCAAGACTTGTTGGAACATATTCAAATCTGGCAGTTATTCACATAATAACTTTTAATATCCTTGCACCCCCCCTTTTTTTTCCTGCAAGTTCTCCAGGTGTAAATTCAATAACATTGAAGGTAATAAACGGAACTAATTCAGTAATATATCCAAGCAGCACCTTTCTGAAACAGCTTCTCTTTTTCCCCCCCCTTCCTAAACCACTTTTTAACAAATTAAAATATGTCATGTGTTCTGTGCATTCACAGGCAAGGGGGATGCAATAAATATCACTTCCTTCCCTCCTTTGCCTTTTCTTCAAGAGGGACATAAAAAAAATAATAATTAAATGCTAAAAAATGCACCTGCTTGAAAACATCTAATCAGATGAATTATAATCCTCTTTAGACTTTGTGGAATTCCTTTTTACTTCAAACGCAACACCTTAATTGCTCTGTTTGCAACTGTATTTCCACCTTCGTAACCTGCAAAGATTTACGCTGTTTTTTTTTTCTTCCAAATTTCATTAAAAACCATCTTACTAATTTGGGGAGGAAAAAAGACGTTCTCCTTTTAAATGAAGAAATCCGTTGATGTGTATCCAGATCTGTTTATTGACTTGGCAAGGAAGGAAGTTAAGAGTCTCAATTTCTGTTGCCAATTTTCTGATTTCTTTCTTGGAAATGTCTTTTCATTTTTTTCTTTCTTTCTTTCTCACCCCATCTCTGCTTTCTTAACCCTTTCTGCCAACCATTTATTCTCTTTGACTACATTTGCTTTCAAAGCTTTTTCAAAACCAAGCATTTCTTTCTAAAAAATTAAGCTGTGGGGTCTTTGGTGCTCTGGCTATTTTTTTGCAGATATAATAGCTAAGTAGCACTGATGATATTACCTAGCTGGGTCATGAAAACGTTTGCAAAAAAAGGCAACCAAGCTCAGAGAGCCACAAGAACCTCACAGTTCGATCCTGAGCTACAGGAAGTCCTCGATTTATGACCACAATTGAGCCCAACATTTCTGTTGCTAAGGAAGACAGTTGTTAAGTGCGTTTTGCCCCATTTTACGACCTTTCTCGCCACGGCTGTTAAGTGAATCACTGCCGTTGTTCGGTTGTTAAGTGAATCTGGCTTCTCCGTTAACTTTGCTTGTCAGAAGGTTGCAACAGGGGACTGCAACCGTGTTGTGGCCCGTCAGCGGCCTGTGCGGATTGTAGCTGATTCTGACAGTGAGGAGGCTGGTGTGGTGCTGCGCCAGCAGCCTGTGCAGCTGGCACTCGAGTCGGACAGTGAGGAGGCTGGAGAAGATGTGGTGCCAGAGGCAGGGATTCAGCCAGGGCCTTCAAAACCTCCAGAAGCTCCTTCAAGCGAAGAGGACGAAGAGGAGGAGCCTCTTCTCGATGCACGGGCGTGCAGAGCTGTCAAAAGGCAGGAGTGGCTCCTCAGGAGGAGGTCTCCTCGAGAGTAAGGCTTGGGGCTAATTGGCCACTCCCTTAGCCTATTTAAGGAGGCACCCCGACTGAAGCAATTTGTAGGGAACAACTTTAGTTCACTCTCCTTCGCGTCTGGATTCTCTGCAAATTGCTTCTGGGCTTTCTGCCAACCTTAGTAAGATTGTGATTACTTTATCTTTGGGTTTCTTGTAAGCTGTTAAGGAAGTTTATTAACAGCCTTTGTTTTGAAAAAGACTGAGTTATTTTAGTAAATTAAGTTTTGGACAAATTTTGTGTCTGCTGTGTTCTTTGGGGTCCATAGCGGGGGCAGAACAGCCCCCCTGCGCATGCAGTATTGGCGCATCCATAACTTCTGAATCATTCCACTAATTAATTGTTCTAACTGTCAAGAAATTCCTCTTTAGTTTAGATCCCTATTTCCATCCATTGTTTCCATCCATTGCTTCTCGTCTTGCCTTTTGGTGCTCTGGAAAATAGTTTGACCCCCCTAGTCTTTGTAGGAGCCCCTCAAATATTGGAACACTGATATCATGTCACCCCTAGTCCTTCTTTTCATTTTCAATCGCTGACCCATTAGTGGATCTACTTTCATACCGTCCAGCTGTTTCTTTTTTAAAAAACATATTCCAAAAAGCTATACCCATTTATCCAAAAAATAAAACCCAAGCCCCATAAAATCCAGTGGTTTTTAGTTTATTCCAAAGAAGCAGATATAAAGGTATAGGGCTGCAGATTAATTGTACGATCCGTCTATTCACTATCTTAATTCTAATAAACTTACTGCAGCTTATTTATTGCCTGTGTTCATTAACTCGGTTTCAATACAAATCCATATAGCTTTCTTTAATTAATTTCATTCCAAATTCGATTTTAATTCCGTTGGCTAATAGCTTCTGTAAGACTACCCAACATGCTTCAACATCCTGCGGTACCCGGCCAGTGCGAATTCCAATAAATTGAATAAATCTAGTTCATTAAATCCAGGCAGTTCGTTATATCTAATTCAACATGGATCGATCGAGTTCCATTTGGTACATTTCATTCCAAGTTTTAAATTAGTTCAGTTTGTTAGCGCCTCCTAATAAATCTTATCTTCCATGTTTACCTCTTCAAAGTTCAGCCCCTAAACTTTTTCCAACTTTGCCATTTGAAATATTTCAGCTAATGAGATTCTAGGCATTCCTCTATCTTTAGATTCTCTCCCCCCCCCCGGTTGATATTAACCTAATACATTGACAAGTTCATGTTTTCTTCCTTGAAAATATCATGCAGTTGGATCAATTCTTTTTAAAAAAAAAACTTTATGGGCTGGATCTAGCTCACTCTTGAATTTGGTTATTCCTTTGCTGATTTCTGTCCACATGTCAAATTAGTTCTCTTCTGTATATGATTAGACTGGTGAAGAGATGAACAGAATAGCAACTGGATAGATAGAGGAGATAGGTAGGTAGGTAGGTAGGTAGGTAGGTAGGTAGGTAGATAGATAGATGGATGGATGGATGGATGGATGGATGGATGGATGGATGGATGGATGGATGCATGGATGATAGGGAGAGAGAGAGAGAAAGAGAGAGGGAGGGAGAGAGAGAGAATGATAGATCCTATAGGATTTAAAAATACATAAAATTCCAGTAGGACTGAAATATATATATATGTATATTATCTATCATCCATCCATCATCCATCATCCATCATCCATCATCCATCATCCATCATCCATCCATCCATCTATCCATCCATCTCCAGAGGATCAGCTCTTTTTGGATCATGCAGATGTTAGCATTAATCCTATGGATCACCTTCAAATGAGAAACCTTGGCGACCCTCATATTACCACATGTGGTGGATATGTGTAGAAGCAAAAAAATATTGGGCAAAAATTCGTATGTGGTTGGAGAAGCTGACACAACAACATATTGATCGCAAACCTGAATTATTCTTGTTGGGGATTTTACCAGAAACTTATAGTAAAGAAAATGTATATTTGATTATTCATGTAATCACTGCAGCTAGAATTGTATTTACACAAAATTGGGAAAGTGGAGATCCCTACGGATGAAAATGTGATTAAGAAAATATTAGAATGTGCGGAAATGAATAGATTAACATTTGCAATTAAAGGAAAGGAAGAATTGGACTACTATAGTATATGTGAGTTATTTTATCAATGGTTAGAGAATAAATATGAAAACTAGAAATAAAAGCAGAGGAGTGAAATATTGAAAATGTATTACAAAGTCAAATAAGCTAAGAAAAGAAATGTTACAATAGTAGATATATTATGTATTAGTATTAATCCAGGAATGGATAAATAATGAGCATGGTTGATTTTTAATGGTTAAATCAATGTTAATGGTTATTGCACAAAACATTTGTACCCAGACGGCACACTGTTTAATGAAAGATGAAATGTTTGTATTAAAAGAAAATTTTATATATATATATATATATCTATATAGCACAACCAAGCCCCCACCCAAACAGAACACACCCCCATCCAATCAGAGCACAGCCAAGCCCCCATCCAATCAGAGCACAGCCAAGCCCCCAACCAATCAGAACACACCTCCACCCAATCAGAACACAGCCAAGCTCCCACCCAATCAGTTCACACCCCCACTGGCAGTTAAAAGGAAGAAACAGCTGCGATCACACATTGCTCCTAGAAGCACGAAGCCGAAGACACCAGCCTGAAGATGACGAATGAGACTTCGTCGAAATGTCGCCAAGACACTTCCAATTTTACGCGGGAGTAAACCCGAATAACCAAAGACCTACATACAAACACCCGCGAAAACCTCAGAAAATATTATATATATGTGTGTGTGTGTGTGTGTGTGTGTGTGTGTGTGTAAAAAAGAGAAACCTTGGCGACCCTTTCTGAAAAGCCGTTCCCTGAAACACAACCTCTTTCTGATGATTTTTTTTCTCCTCCTCCTAAATTACATTTTCTCAAGGCAGGAGAGAGAGAGAGGGTGGTTTAGTCCAGGCGGTTCTAAATATCCCTTAAAATGCTTTGAGATGCCTTCTCTAAATATCCAATTTTTTTTCTAACTCTGCAACGGTGCTTGTAGTCCTCTCTCTCTCTCTCTCTCCTCTTCCAATCAGAACTGTCAGGCCATAATTTATCTTTTATCTTAACGGAGAGCAGGGTTCTTCCTGTGTTGGACTGCCAAAATTACCTCTATTATAACATTATTTGTACCGATATCTTCTCTCTGCCCCCCGTGTCTCTTTTCATTAAGAAGCTTTCCAGCATGTGCCATGTTGGCTCTGGTTTTAGAAGCAGCTGGGCTAAAAATAAGAGTGTGACAGGCCTCAAGGAGAGCTTAATGTGAAAGCTAAATTTGCTGCCGAACGGGCGCTCCGATTGGAGACACCAGCTCCGAGATTTATTAAACTGAAGCTTGGCAAGATCCGTGCGTTCGTTTTACTGTCTTTCAAACCCCGCAGCATCCACCCAACCTATTTAGAAATAGCACTTACACCAGGGGTGAAATTCAGCAGGTTCTGACAGGTTCTGGAGAACCAGTAGCGGAGATTTTGAGTAGTTTTGGAAAACCGGCTAATACCACTTCTGGGTGGCCCCAGGAGTGGGGAGGGAATGGAGATTTTGCAGTATCCTTCCTCTGGAGTGGGGAAAGAATGGAGATTTTGCAGTAACCTTCCCCTGCCACGTCCACCAAGCCATGCCCACCAAGCCACACCAAGCTACACCCACAGAACCAGTAGTAGAAAAATTTGAATTCCACCACGGACTTAAGACTTATATACTGCTTCACAGTGCTTTGCAGCCCTCTCTAAGCAGTTTACAGAGTCAGCCTCTTGTCCCTCAACAATCTGGGTCCTCATTTTATCCACCTCAGAAGGCTGGAAGGCTGAGTCAACCTTGAGCCAGTCAGGATTGAACTGCTGGCAGTCGGCAGAGTTAGCCTGCAATACTGCATTCTAACCACTGTGCACCATGGATGGATGGAAGGAAGGAAGGAAGGAAGGAAGGAAGGAAGGAAGGAAGGAGGGAAGGAAGGAAGGAAGGAAGGAAGGAATAGCAATAACACTTAGATTTATATACCACTCCATTGTTAGTGCTTTACAGCCCTCTCTAAGCAGTTTACATAGTCAGCCTATTGCCCCCAACATTCTGGGTCCTCATTTTACCCACCTCGGAAGGATGGAAGGCTGAGTCAATCTTGAGCCTGGTGAGATTTGAACTGCCAAATTGCAGGCAGCCGGCAGTCAGCAGAAGTAGCCTGCAGTACTGCACTCTAACCACTGCGCCACCGCGGCTCATGATTCCCCACCCCCGGAGCCCTCTCTGAGGTGGGACCGGAAGTTGGCAAACAGGCCATTTTGGGCCTCCGGAAAGTTTCCAGGGGGGTGGGGGCGGCTGGTTTCGCCCTCCCCAGACTCCTAGAAAGGCTCTGGAGGCTGGGGAGAGCAAAAAAACGGGCTTTCCTATCTCACTGGAAATTGGCAAATGGGCTGTTTCCGGCCTCCGGAGGCCCTCCAGAGGGGTGGGGAAGGCCGTTTTTACCCTCCCCAGACTCCTACAAAGACTCTGGAGGCTGGGGAGAGCAAAAAATGGGCCTTTCCCATCACCCCGAGGTCCTCCAGAGGCAGGAAACAGCCTGTTTTCCTACTTCTGGTGGGCCCAGAAGGCCCGAAAATCACCTGGCCAGCGCATACATGCGCGCCGGAGCGGAGCTCGCATGCCCACCGATATGGCTACATGTGCCACCTGTGGCACCCGTGCCATAGATTTGCCATCACGGCCTTATACCATTCCAGACAAATGGTCATCCGGTCTATTTTTGAGATGTTGCAGCCATGTTCAGGAGGAAGGAGAAAATTTGGACTAGTCCACCATAGAAAGCCTGAGTATTATTTGAGCGCAGCATGTTATCTGACCAAAAGGATTGTGGTGCTATTTTTAAAGACCAAGTTTAGGTCTTAAAAGGCTGTGTGAACCCATCTACAACTTAGCCTGATGTGTGAACTATCACCAACAATTCTCCAGGTTTTAACAGGCTGTGTGGACCCATCTACAGCTTAGTGTGATATGTGAACCATTAGCAACAGTTCTCCAGGTTTTTAACAGCTATGTTGACCCAACTAGAGTTTAGGGTGGTGTGTGAACCATTATCAACAATACTCCAGGTTTTTCACAGGCTGTGTGAACCCATCGACAGCTTAGCATGAAGGCAGTACCAATAATTCTTCCATGTTTCCAGCTTCTGCTCCAAGGGGCAAGGCATTGAGCCAACAACTTTCTGTAGGCAACGCAGATGTTCTTCTGTTGAGCTACATCGCTCCTTTTCTTGACCCTTTGGTAATTGGATTTGATATTCCCAAGATGCAAATTTCACACTAAGCTAAACAGGACAGTAATCAATTGCCCACAGACTGTTTTTAATAATTATACTGGGTAATTATAGACTACTGATGATTACAGCTACGTATGAAGTAATCAAATCACTCAATGTTTTAATGTCAGAAGCTTCTATTTGGGCATTTTTCTGCTCCATCGCTTCTGCTTTAGGAGAAGAATTATGGACTTGGGGGAAAAAAATAACAAAGAACTTCAGGATAAATGCACGGGGAACAAAACCTCTAAAGATACTGAACTGGGACCAATTATACTCGGATTTTCTGCTCTGTGAAAGAGCTGTCTCTTTTCATGACAAAGAAAGGCAAAATATAGTACCCACCGGGACAGTAAAACCAGACTAAATTAAAATATATTAATGGACTGGATTCCATTGTCCCAACATTGCTGCTTTTAGTTTATGTACTCTGCATTCAGGAGAAGGGAGAGATACGGCTGCTTTTAAAGGAACACACGAGAGGCAGACTAGAAAGGGGTTTCCATTCCACCATTAATGGTGGACCAAAATCTACAGGTAGTCCTTGATTTACTGACCATTCAAAGTTGGAAAGGTACTCAAAGAAGTGACTTATGACTGTTTTTCACACTTATGACCATCACAGCATCCCCATGGTCATGGGATCAAAATTCAGATGCTTGGCAACTGGGTGCTATTGTCCACAAGTCTTGACATTGCCAAGCTTGGACATCTCTGATGTAAAGCTACTGTATTTTAGCAAGTTAGGATTCATGCTGCCCGGGGAATTTTGGGAGTCGAAGTCCACAGGTCTTAAGGTTGGACACCACTGGCTTAACAGATTAACAGAGTTGGAAGGGACCTTGTAGGTTCATCTAGTCCCAAGCAGGAGACCCTACACCATTTCTGACAGATGGCAGTCCAGTCTCTTCTTGAAAGCTTCCAGTGATAAAGCTCCCACAACTTCCGAAGGCAACTTCTGTTCCATGGGTTGATTGTTTTCACTGTCAGAAAATTCCTCCTTATTTCTAGGTTGAATCTCTCCTTGATCAGTTTCCATCCATTACTCCTTGTCTGGCCTTCAGGTGCCTTGGAAAATAGCTTGACCCTTTCCTCTCTGTGGCAGCCCCTCAAATACTGAAACACTATCACCATGTCTTCCCTGGTCCTTCTCTTCCCTAGATTTAAGTTTAGGGGCCAACACAACATTTGTTGACCAGGTCAAAGGAGCTCTTGTTGGTACAACCACCAGACAACTGTGTGCAGGGGTGGGCTCCTGGGGATTTGGCAGGGTTCGGGCGATCTTCTAGCCAAGGATTGCCGGGGTTCAGTGAACCCCCAAATGCCACCCCTGGCTGGCCACACCCACCCTGCCCCTCCCAGGAATCTCCACGCAGCCTATTCACCATTCCAGGTAAGTGCAGGAGGGTCTGGGAGGGCAAAAAACGGGCCTACCGGAGGTCCAGAAACGGGCCTGTTTCGGGCCTCCAGAGAGCCTCCGGACTGCAGGGGAAGCAGTTTTTGTCCTCCTGGAGGTTCGAGAAAAGCCTCTGGAGCCTGGGGAGGGTGAAAAACAACACCCCCCTGCAGTGGTGCAGGAGGCTGACTAGGCCACGCCCACCATGGCCACGCTCACCCAGTAATGGGGCAGCGAACTCGTTGCTAAAGGATCTGAAGCCAGTGGTGGGTTTGAAAATTTTTTACTACTGGTTCTGTGGGTGTGGCTTGGTGGGCGTGGCATGGCTTGGTGGGCGTGGCATGGGAAGGATACTGTAAAATCTCTATTCCTTCCCCACTCCAAGGGAAGGATACTGCAAAATCCCCATTTCCTCCCAATCAGCTGGGACTTGGGAGGCAGAGAATAGATGGGGACAGGGCCGGTCAGAATTTTTACTACCGGTTCTCCGAACTACTCAAAATGTCTGCTACCGGTTCTCCAGAACTGGTCAGAACCTGCTGAAACCCACCTCTGATCTGAAGCCTACCCCTGACTGTGTGTCAGACTACATCTCTACATCAGCCCTTGCAAAGAGATTTCTCTGGATGCCAGTCCAGTATACAAGGTGCCCCCCCCCAAAAACAATTTATGAAATATTACACTTCAGCTTTCAGGGCCCTGCATGTGGTTCCTCTCGAAGGAAGACAGAGCGCAGTTTTGTGATCAACAGGATGTTGTGACTTCTCTTCTTCTACTCCCTTCCTGGCTTCGAAACATCTCTCTCTCTCTCAAAAAAAATGAGCTCACTGCCAAAACTTGGTGCACAAAACGAGCATTGTTGGAAAAAAAAAAAGAAAAAAGAAAGAAAGAAAGAAACCCTTCTCTCTTTTTTTGAAGAAATAAACCTTCCTCCTGCTGAAGTTATCTCAAAAGGCCTCGGGCAAAAAAAACCCCCGACAGACAAATGATTCTTTTTGACGGGCCCATTCAACGGCTCCCTGAAGATCGTTTGCTAAAGTCAAATATCGGAATGCATTGGGGAGTTATTTATTTTTTTTATTTTTTATTTTGCAAAAGGTGGTTTGTTTGGGCACGATTGTGCAAAATCTCTGCCGGGCAAGAAACAGCGATGCGCAAACGCACACTTGCACGCTCACACATCACCGCTAAGGAGGAGTCCATGCTAAGCAGACACGGTTAGGAGAGAAGTCTTCGTGATAAATTGGAATGAAACGAGCTTACAAAATTCAGCAGCCGTTCATTGCGTTCCCCCCCCTGTTTTTTTTAACCATTTCCCCTCCTGTGCTATTGATGCTCATACTTTAGACTTTACTTTATTGTCACTGCACCTCGTACGACGAAATTAAAGGGGTGCTCTGTCTGGCTGCTGGATGGGCATGGCCATGGTGGGTGTGGCCTAGTCAGCCTCCTGCACCATGGGGTTTGGGGGGGCGTTTTTGCCCTCCCAGGGCTCCGGAGGCTTTCCTTGAGCCTCTAGGAGGACAAAAACGGCCTCCCCAGGCTCCGGAGGCCCTCTGGAGGCTGGAAACAGGCCTGTTTCCGGCCTTCCCGAACTTCCGGTAGGCCCGTTTTTCGCCCTCCCTGAGCCTCCGTGCACGTCCTGCACTTACATGCATCCAAACAGGCCATGTGGGGACTCCCGGGAGGGGTGGGGCGGGGTGGGTGGGGCCAGCCAGGAGTGGGATTTGGGGGTTCACCAAACTGCACAGAATCTTAGCTAGAGGGTTCTCCCAAACCCCTACGAACCCCCAGCAGCCCACCCTTGGGTGTGTGTCTCTGATTTGAAACTCATAACTTTGACGATACATCGCAAAGTCCTTTTTTTCTGAGGCCGGCGTAACTTTGAACCACCGTTAAGCAAATAAGTTCCCTGCACCGCAGAGATTTTGCTATTCCGGTCCAGTTTCTGATAGCGGCAATTGTGTAGCCATCTTCCCTATAGGACGGGTGCCCCTTCTCAAGCTCTCCCACCCCCCCGCAATTCCTCAAGCCAAACTAGCCAGGATCTAATTGATTGTATAGGATGCCCCTCAGGAGGCCGTGCTAAGAGGGCAGGTCTTTTCTTGAGGCGGTATTTAATGCCGCCGCTAATCATGGAGATTACGCCGAAACAATTACAGCCGCTAATTAAAGAACAATGCCAGTTTTTGGCATCTTTTTGCAAACAGCCCAATTGGGAATTTCTTAACGGCAAGCAAAGCAAGGATAATTAAAAAGAAAGCTCCGATTTTTTCCCCCCTCCTTTACACACGGGTTGCTGGATCGGACTGATTAAACGGCGAAATGCTCAGACCAAAAAAAAGAAGAGATGTGTGTGAAACAAACACTTTGGGGGGGGGGTGTTAATCCAAACGCTCTTAAAGAGATTTTTGAAGGGATTCAGAAATGGGACAACCCAGTGGTGAAATCTAAAATTTGTTACTACCGGTTCTGTGGGCGTGGCTTGGTGTAATGTGAATGGGTGGACGTGGCCAATTTTTTTTTAAAAAAACTTTTAAAACCATTTTTTCTACAACCTCTTCGGCGAAGAGGTTGTAAAAAAAATGCTTTCAAAAGGCTCTGACCATCCCAGCTGAGTTGCCTGATCATCAGAGGCTTTTTTTTTCTTTTAAATGCCTCTGACGATCAGGCAACTCAACTTGGATCGGGGGGGGGGGGAGGAGGCAGGGATTTTTGCTACCGGTTCTCCGAACCATCCGTCTCCATCACTACCGGATTGGGTGATCCGGTCTGAACCGGAAGCATTTCACCCCTGGGACAACCAGAGAAAAGTGGAAGGTTGCAGAGGGAGAGAAAGAAGGGACTGAAACCAGATTCACTTCTCATCTTTCTTACATGGTGTGGAGACTCTAGAAAGAGTGCAGAGAAGAGCAACGAAGAGGATTAGGGGACTGGAGGGTAAAACATATAAACGACAGTTGCTGGAACTCAGTTGCAACACATTGTTACAACACATCGATCTTTCTTCATCTGACCCAACAAGAGTTCATCTTATCTTCCTTCCCATGCTGGGCTCTGCATTATGGGCCTCCGGGTCCCACCCTATGACGAATTTAGGAATCCTCCCCACACAAGGGAATCCTTTAAATCTGGATTTCCTAGCAGCCTCTCCTCCAAAGGGCAGCCCGTTAGAATTCCAGAGAAGAAGCTTCTACGTGTATCCTACTCTGACCTTTGAAGGATCTGCTCGGCCGGCTTGTATTTTTCCAAGGATAAAAACCACAGCTGACAGCATGTGAGGATTTGTGTGCCAGCGTGAGCGCATAGACACACGCAGGCTCGCGCACGGTCCGCTGCATTCGCAGGAACAATATCAGAGGTCATCATCGCGCTGCTCGGAGGCAAAGAGGGGCAAAAGAATTCCCCGATGTACAGCTGCGCGGTGCTTCGGTTAAGATGACGGGGCCTTACAGTGGCCTTTGAAACTTGCACTTTTGGCAGGTCGAATAGGATAGATCAGTTGATGGCTAACCTTTTCCTCATCGTATGCTGAAAGCATGTGCGGATACACATGACAATGTGCATGTGCCGGCACCCATAATGCAATGCGGGGAGGCCTACGCATGTGCGCATGACCCCTCCACGCTCCTCCGTGCATGTGACACCCACACATCCCCCGCCCTCCCGTGCATGCGTGCGCGACCCCCTCCCCTTGTTTTGGGCCTAGTAAGCCTCCCTGCAGCCTCCTGGACCCCAAAACAGCCCAGGTGGGGCGCCTCTCCCCTGCTCCCACACATGCGTGCGCGACCCCCCACCCCACGTTTTGGGCCTAGTAGGCCAGGTGTGGGTTCTAAATTTTTTTACTATCGGTTCTGTGAGCGTGGCTTATTTTGTGGGCGTGGCTTGATGGTCATGTGACAATTATTTAGGATTTAGCAGAGGTACTGGTCTACCAGACTGTACCGATCTACCCATTTATTTTTGCAGGCACTGATCTACTCATGTTTTTTTGCAGGCACCTGTCTACGCATTTGTTTTCTTTTAACACTGATCAGCTGTTGGGCGGCCCTTTGAAGCCCCGCCGCAAGAGTTTCAACAGTTTTTTTTTCCCTCTAGCTGATCAGCTGGGACTCAGGAGGCAGCAATAGATTGGGGCTGGGGCCAAATAAAAGGTAAGAATAACGTGGGGGGGGGTGCGTTATTCTTATTCCCGTCTATTGATCCATTTTGTGACTGCATAAGAAAACGGTGTCCATATATATTGAGCTGGTCCCCCCCACCCCCCGCCATCTGTACTTTTATATTTATCCCCCTGTCAAAGGACCACATTAAGGGACATTTTCCAAAACCTATTTTCCAGTAAATCTACAACAGCTTTCAACCGATTATTAGTAAAGTTTATAATACACTCAAACTGAACATCGCTTTCCTAGAGGTGCAATTTAAGTGTAAAGCAGAGATTGCTAGTATCACAGGGCCCAAATGTACAAATATTTTGCTTTCTTAAAAAGACACAAGGCATTAAAAAAAAAAAAAACACCAGCTTCCCTGCTATTTTTAGCTTTGCTTGAAGTATCTGCTTAAGCACACACTGATTTATAGAACTGACTGTTGGATTTGCAGCCTGAGTCATCTTCGAAAACTCAAGGCTTGTGATGGTACTTACGATGAATAAATAATTGTGCATCGTGAAAGAAAGAAATGGAAAAGCTGTTTTATTAAAAAAAAAATAGAGCTGTCATTGTTTACAAATTCTTTTCCCAGATACATACCTTCTCCTTTCTAATGTCTATTCAGGATTAATTGCATTTGCTGGAAGTTTTATTTATTTATTTTTTATTTATTTATTATTCGAATTTCTATACCGCCCTTCTCCTTTCGGACTCAGGGCGGTGAACAGCCAAAATAAAAACATTTATACATGAATACGATTAAAAATAGATTTAAAATAATTAAATTTGGCCCATAGTTTAAAATTTATCAATTTAAAATCCATATCAAAATTTAAAACCAACCATAAAATCATAAAATCAAGAGAGACCGGCTAACTGAAAGAGATGAGTTTTTAGGGCCCGACGAAAGGTCCGGAGGTCGGAGATCACTCGTATCTCTGGGGGTAGATTGTTCCAAAGGGTAGGTGCCACCACAGAGAAGGCTCTCCTCCTGGGGGTTGCCAGCCGGCATTGTCTAGCCGACGGCACCCTGAGGAGGCCCTCTCTGTGGGAGCGAACTGGCCGGTTCGTTAAAGTTAAAGACAAGTTCCTCATTCTCTTTGCTTCCTGCTCCCCCCCCCCCAAAATTAAGAGAACGGTTCCTGAAATTTATTTCCAAAGTCCTAAATTTAGGCAAACACTCAAATGTACACCTGGCTGGCTTTGTATTCTGCAACAGCTGGTACTGGGGGGTATTGTAAAAGCAGTGGTAAAACTTGCAGGCAGGGTTAAAAGAGGGAGCAGCCTAGAATCTCTGCATAGCTGCAAGCAAGGGAAGTCCAACTCCCCTTGAATTACTTATCTAACTCCTAGTACATGCTAACTATTAGATGAGGCTCAACGTAATTCAAGGAGGGTTGGATTTGGTCTGCTTGTGGCTACGTAAGGATTGTAGGCTGATTCCTCTTTTAACTCCACCCCCATGTTCTGCCACTCCTTCCCCTACGAATATAGCTATATTGCTAATGACAGCCAAGACCAACCCCCCATCTCAATTCTCACCAACAAGTAAGACAGTTATGGAGATTCTCAATCATTCAGGTCATGGTTGTCCCAAAGGTGCTTTTCTAAAAGGCAACTGGGCCTTTCTTGGACCTCAAGAAAGTCCAGTTGCCTTTTGGGACAGCAAGTAAGACCGGCTACAGTCCAAGTTGGATGACTTCCAGATGGCTAAAGATCAACCCTCCCAGAAAGCTCAACTGTGGCCATGCTGCCAGCAGAATTCTGGGAATTGAAGTTCACCCATGAAGGAGGCCCACTGCTTTAAAGGAGGACCATAGAGTGAAAGGGACGTGGTGGCTCAGTGGCTAAGACGCCGAGTTTGTCGATTGAAAAATCAGCAGTTCAGCGGTTCGAATCCCTACTGCTGCGTAACCGGGTGAGCTCCCGTTCCTTGTCCCGGCTTCTGCCAACCTAGCAATTCGAAAGCACATAAAAAATGCAAGTAGAAAAATAGGGACCACCTTTGGTGGGAAGGTAACAGCGTTCCGTGCGCCTTTGGCGTTGAGTCATGCTGGCCACATGACCACGGAGACGTCTTCGGACAGCGCTGGCTCTTCGGCTTAGAAACGGAGATGAGCACCGCCCCCTAGAGTCAGGAACGACTAGCACATATGTGTGAGGGCAGAGGTGGATTTCAGCAGGTCTTGACCAGTTCTGGAGAACCGGTAGTGGAAATTTTGAGTAGTTGGGAGAACCGGTAGTAAAAATGCTGACTGGCCCTGCCCCCATTCTATTCTCTGCCTCCCAAGTCCCAGCTGATCGGGAAGGAATGGAGATTTTACAGTATCCTTCCCCTGGAGTGGGGTGGGAATGGAGATTTTGCAGTATCCTTCCCCTGGATTGGAGAGGGAATGGAGATTTTACAGTATCCTTCCCCTGGAGTGGGGAGGGAATGGAGATTTTACAGTATCCTTCCCCTCCCACGCCCACCAAGCCACGCCCACCAAGCCATGCCACATCCACAAAGCCACGCACACAGAACCGGTAGTAAAAAAATTTGAAACCCACCAGTGTGTGAGGGGAACCATTACCTATAGTGAAAGACAATGTGTTTCCACACACACACATATACACACACTTTGCCCACTTCATCACAAAACAAGCCCAAACATCTCATTCTCCATCCAGGAAAATGCAAACCAAATCCTCTACGTCCTCTTTTGAAGATACGTTTCAAATGCACTTCTCGTTCGTCCAACTGAAAAGAGAACGGGAAAGAAAATGGAAAGGCAGATATTTTTGGAAGTGGCTCTAGACTAGACCATCCCCCCTTTCCAGTCTGGAAAATCCCGAGTTTGGTTGCTCATGTAGACTGTTTGCTTTGGCCTTGGCAGGCCAACTCTGAGTCACCCATCTTGGCTGGGTGTTGCTTTCCCAAGTGCTCTCCCCACCCCCACCCCCGAGGTCACCGTCCAAACTGGATTTCATCCATTCGGTCATTTTGCCTTCTGACTTGCAAGTCAAAAGAAGCGAACGTTCGTCGCTTTAATCTCATCCTGACAATTTTCAAAAGGTCAAAACTGTGAAGAAGACTCCCTTTGATTGGGAGAAATGTATTCAGAAAAGCGGTGGAGGTGGGGGGGGAGCAAAAATCTATTCTGGTCATTACTTTGATGCCGATTTCTTTTTTTTTAAAAAAAGTGACAACTTCTATTCCCTCCAACTGTCAAAATCACACCTTCCCGGGTTTTTTTTTTTTTTTCAACGCCGTGTGGAAAATTCCGCTTTGAAAAGATTGCTTGCAAGACTGATCTGGATCAAATTTAACTGATTGCTGGCTGCTTATTGCTGGGATCAAAGCAGGGGTGAAATGCTCCCGGTTCGGACCGGATCGCCCGATCCGGCAATGGAGGCGGGTGGAGAACCAGTAGCAAAAATCCCTGCCCCGCCCACCCACCCCCCATGCCCAGCTGACCCACACAATCATCAGAGGCTTTTTTAAAAAAAAATTAATAGCATTTTTTCTACAACCTCTTCGGCTGAAAAAATGTTTTTAAAAGTAAAAAAAAAAGCCTCTGATGATCACGCGGCTCAGCTGGGATCTTCAAATGCTTTTAAAAGCCTCTGATGATCCCACTGAGTTGCCTGATTGGCAGAGGCTTTTTTTTCTTATTTCTTTTGCTTTAATTTATATGCTGCCCTTCTCCGGAGACTCAGGGTGGCTTACAATGTGTTAAGCAATAGCCTTCATACTTTTGTATATTTATACAAAGTCAGTTTATTGGCCCCACAATCTGGGTCCTCATTTTACCTACCTTAGAAAGGATGGAAGGCTGAGTCAACCTTGAGCCTGGCGAGATTTGAACTTGCAGTAATTGCAAGCAGCAGATGTTAATAACAGTGCTTCAGTCCACTGTACTACAGGCTTTTAAATGCCTCTGATGATCCCAGCTGAGTTGCCTGATCTTCAGAGGCTTTTAAAAGAAAAAAAGCCTCTGCCGATCAGGCAACTCAGCTGGGATGGTCAGAGCCTTTTGAAAGCATTTTTTTTACAACCTCTTCCCCGAAGAGGTTGTAGAAAAAATGTTTTTAAAAGTAAAAAAAATAAATAAATTGACCACGCCCACCCGGTCACATTACGCCCCCAGCAAGCCACGCCCACAGAACCGGTAGTAACAAATTTTAAATTTGGATTAAGGATATTAGCTCCCTCCGCTCCCATCACTACAGAAGTCTGAGGTTTGAACCAGAACCTCCCATGGTAGGGTTGGAGATGTGTCTATAGAAATTCACAGCTTCATTAGATAGATGGTACAAATGTAAATAAAAAATAAAACCAAAAGTACACATATAAACTGGGTAAAACCAGGCTTAACAGCAGTGACTGTGAGAGGGATCTTGGAGTCTTAGCGGACAACCAGTTAAATATGAGTTAGCAGTGTGCGGTGGCAGCCAAAAAAGCCAACACAATCCTAAATTGCATTAATAGAGGGATACAATCAAGAGATCAAGGGAGGTACTAATACCACTCTATAAATCCTTAGTAAGACCACACCTAGAATACTGCATCCAGTTTTGGTCACCACACTATAAAAAAGATGTTGAGACTCCAGAAAAAGTGCAGAGAAGAGCAACAAGGATGATTGGAGACTAAAACATATAAAACATTGCTGGAATTGGGTATGTCTAGTGAAGAGAAGGACCAGGGGAGACATGATAGCAGTCTTCCAATATTTGAGGGGCTGCCACAGAGAGGAGGGGGTCAAGCTGTTTTCTGAAGCACCCGAAGGCCAGACAAGGAATAATGGATGGAAATTGAACAAGGAGAGATTCAACCTGGAAATAAGGAGAAATTTTCTGACAGTGAGAAACAAATCAACCCATGGAACAGAAGTTGCCTTCGGAAGTTATGGGAGCTTCATCACTTTTCAAGAAGAGATTGGACTGCCATTTATCAGAGATGTTGTAGGGTCTCCTGCTTGAGCGGGGGGTTGGACTAGATGACCTACAAGGTCCCTTCCAACTCTGTTAATCTGTTATCTGATGGTGGGAGGAATGGAATGAATTCTTCCACCCCCTTCCCCCCACCCCCAATCAGAACTGATGAGGCTTCTTGGATGAGAAGCGAAATGTTTCCTTCTTAAGAAGAAGGGGTGGGGGTAAACCAATCCAGTTGCCTTTTGAAAAAGCACCTTTGAGGTCAGAGGTGTGAACTCATATTTTTGCAATAAGGAATTGCGATGCAGGCAAGAGATCAGATGGATGGATGGGAAAGTGGCAGGGCAGGGTGGAAAAGGAAAGGGGAAAGGAAAAAGGAAGGGAAGGGAGGGAGGGAGGGAAAGGGATGAGGAAGGGAAGAGAAAGAAGGGGAAGGAAAAAGAAAGGAAAGGAGAGAGAAAGGAAGGAAGGAAGGGGTTGAGGAAGGGAAGAAAAGGGAAGGAAACAAAAGGGGAAAGGAAAGGAGAAAAGAAAGGAGAGAGGAGAGGAAAGGAAAGGAAGGAATAAAGGGGAAAGGGAAGGGAAGAGAAGGGAAGGGAAGGGAGGAGGGGAAGGGAAGAGGGGAAGGGAAGGGAAAGGAAAGGAGAAAAGAAAGGAAAGAAGAAAGGAAAGGAAAGGAGAAAGGAAAGGAAAGGAAGAAGGGAAGGGAAGGAAGAAGAGATGAAGGAAAGGAAAGGAAAAAGAGATGAAGGGAAGGAAATAAAAGGAAGAAGAGATGAAAAGAAAGGAAATAAAGAAAGAAAGAAGGGAAGGAAAGGAAGAAGAGATGAGGAAAGGAAAGGAAGGAAGGAAGGGAAAGGAAAGGAAAAGATTAAGACCATGTCATATAAATTACACATTTGGGGCTAATTTGCTACAGTCACCAAGGAGCTGGTCTCCAGTTTCCCCTTTGATGACCTTCCCTAACTGCCATTCCGCTATCATTCAAAATACCTTCCATTTGGGCTTCGACGATGATGCTAGTCGGCGCAGTCATGTCCTTGGGCCGAGACCGCCGTTTCTCTCTGCTCTTTTCCCTTTTCGAGAATTCCAATTTGCAGCCATTTGGCCAAGGTCAAATTTGGATCTGATTTTCCCCTTCCACGTTATTGCGTATGGGTCACGAAGCGAGTTGGATCCGCAAGCATTCATCTGGCTTTCGGGTAGCTTCTCTTTTTGCAATTGCGTCTTTTGGGTTTTGTAATCTTTCGGAGTATTTTTTTTTTCCCCCTGTCCAAACATCCGTCAATAGCAATCCCTCGCTGCGTTCCAAATTGTGTTTCCCTTCTATTCCTTTGCTTTACTTAAAGAGTAATCCCCTCCCACCTTTAATTTCTGTCAAAGTAAAACCAGCCACCGTGGCTTCTGGGAAAGGAAACATGATTCTCAGTCATTAATTTTCCTGTTTTCCAATCAAGAATGTCTTAATTCAGCTTGTGGCCGAATCAATTATACCTGCAGTATACTGAATAATCGGAACAGCCCATGTATTTATGGCTTTAATTATGTTCCCTGCATTTAATTTGGTGTTCAAATTTTTTTTTCAGATTCATTTTATATAACGAGATCAAGTTCTTTTTAACTTGCTCGCGGGGGAACCGGGCGTTTCCTTTAATCCTAAATATTTATGTCCTCCTTCTAATGTTCTAAAGCACGGCCATTTTTTTTCACACTTACGACCGTCACAGCTTCCCCGTGGTCACACGGTCAAGATTCAGATGTTTGGCAATGTATTTATGATGGTTGGATATCCTCCAACCATCCTCCAACTGCAGGAGTAGGCTTCAAAAATTTTAGCAAGTGGTTCTCTGCCCGGTTGCTGGGTGGGCATGGCCATGGTGGGCGTGGCCTAGTTGGCCTCCTGCACCACGGCAAGGCGGGGGGCATTTTTACCCTCCCCGGGCTCTGGAGGCTTTCCTCAAGCCTCTAGGATGACGAAAACGGCCTCCTCAGGCTCCGGAGCCCCTCTGGAGGCTGGAAACAGGCCTGTTTCTGGTTTTCCCGAACTTCCGGTAGGCCCATTTTTCGCCCTCCCCGAGCCTCCCCGTGTGCCCTGCACTTACCTGCATCCAAAATGGGCCACGTTGGGACTCCGGGGAGGGGAGGGGCAGGGTGGGCGGGGCCAGCCAGGAGTGGGATTTGGGGATTCTCCAAACTGCACAGAATCTTAGCTAGAGGTTCTCCCGAACCCCCAGCAGCCCATCCCTGGGTCATGTGATCATCTTTTGCAACCTTCTGACAAGCAAAGCCACTGGGGAAACCAGATTCACTTAACAACGATGTCAAGAAAAGTGAAACTCCGGCTGTGTCCATGACATGGCTTCAGTTTCCCTTTGCTTTTCCTGACCTGCGAAAGTTGTAAACGCAAGGATTGTTCCCCAAGTGGCTTTTCCATCACCGCCGTCACTCCGCCAAACAGTCGCCAAAGGAGGCAGTCACTAAACGAGGACTGCCCGTAATTCGAAACGAAAGAATTCCACAGGAATGAGAGGAGAAAATTGAGAAATTTGCAGCAAAAGCGTTGGTTTGTTTATCAGAAGCCAACATCCTTGGAGAATTTGGCTTCCAGCATCAAAAAACGCCCCCATTCTTAGACTAATTACAAGCTAAAACCTTGCTGTTATGAATTACCGTACTTTTCAATGAACCATTTTAATAGGTCTTCATGACTCAGCCTCTTGAAAGTTGTTGATTATTACTTAATTACAGACGCCTGCATGCTTTGTTCTACATATGGAGTTAGTAGCAGCCGAGCGTTAGCAGGAATTTTTTTTTTCTTTGCCATTGAATTTTGCCATTCCTTTTGCATTTCCCTATAAACTGACTTCAGCCCAGGGATGAAATCCAGCAGGTTCTGACAGGTTCTGGAGAACCGGTAGCGGAAATTTTGAGTAGTTCAGAGAACCGGCAAATACCACCTCTGGCTGATCCCAGACTGGGGTGGGAATGGAGATTTTGCAATATCCTTCCCCTGGATTGAGGTGGGGACGGAGATTTTGCAGTACCCTTCCCCTGGAGTGAGGTGGGAATGGAGATTTTGCAGTATCCTTCCCTTGCCATGCCCATACAGCCCTCAATGAAATCGAGTTTGACATCCCTGCCTTAGAAGAAGAAGAAGAAGAAAAAAAAAAAACCCAGTATTGTAGGACGTCTAACTTCCATCCATGGTGTAGATGGGACCTTCACTTTCGACATCCTGAAGTCTTCACCAAAACATCCTGTCATCTGAACCATATTTTTCACCCTTTTGTATGAAATGAAAAATCCAACACTCACCTGAGCTTCAAAGCCTTTATCAGGGTTCAGAGGTTGATCCTGTAAAAAGAACATCAAAAGTTGATTAGTTTTATAAAGCCTGACTGGTCAACAGAGACTGAACTACAGTTAATGAATATACACAGGTATTAGGATTGCCAGGTCTGCTTCCCAAAAATAGCGGATAAGGGGGGTGGGTGGGTGGGTTAAGTAGTAAAAAAATAAAAAAAAAATTTACAATTAAATTACATATTTTCTTACAAACATTTTAACACGTATTAAAATAATCACTTCAAAACTTTACTTAAAATTCAAAACATCAAATATATTATAATAACATGTAAAATATTAAATTACATTTTACTTTGCGGTCGTGTGTATTTTTTATTTGACCGCGCAGCTTCGATCAATTCTTTTGTGTTTAAGGAATAATTCTTTCATTTCAGTACAACATGGAGAAATATTAAAAAAATATACAAAGTTCACTTCGAACTGATGGTACAAGCAGTCGGTTACGTTCGTCAGTCCACAAATTTCCCATGACGCTGAAAATTCGTTCAACGTTTGCATTTGATACCGGAATTGATGCACAATACTGGAACAGTTTCAGTAAACTCGGAGCTGGCTCTTTCTTGAAAAAGTACGTCCACTTATCAAGGGATGAATCGCCCTGCAGATGAACATAAACTTCTTCTCCTATCCTTACTCTCATAGACTGTACAGCTTTAGATTACGTACCATTTCATCATAAAGCTTTTGAATAAAAAAAAATGTCCACTATTTTGTGAAAGAAAATAGTGAACATAATGTGAAAAAAACGGACTGCCCGCTCAAATAGGGGACACCTGGCAAGGGTAGCTCCGGCACCTGCGAAGACCAGCGGCATGCCGGAAACCAGCTGGTGACGGCGCCCATGCCCACAGAGAGAGCTCTTCGTGCGACCTCTGACCCACATGCCATAGGTTCGCCATCACAAGGATAAGCATTTCAATTGGAAGGAGATTTCGGAGAAAGAACTCCAGTGACGTTTTTTGGGTATTCCTAAATTTATTTTATTATTTTATTATTATTTATTTATTATTATTATTTTTGAATTTGTATACCGCCCTTCTCCCTGAGGACTCAGGGTGGTGAACAGCCAAATAAAAACATCAAATACAAATATTAAAATACAGTTAAAATATATATATATAAATTTGGCCCCATTAATTAAAACAATAAACCAAACAATTAAAAACACTTAAAAAGAATTAGGCCAGCCCGGCTTGTTGGAAAAGGAAGGTTTTAAGGGCACGGCGGAAGGCACTGAGGTCATGGATTCTCCTTATCTCAGGGGGCAACTGATTCCAGAGGGTGGGAGCCCCCACAGAGAAGGCCCTCCCCCTGGGGGTCACCAGCCTGCATTGTTTGGCTGATGGCCCCCCGAGGAGGCCCTCTCTGTGGGAGCGCACGGGTCGATTGGAGGTCGTCGGTGGCAGCAGGCCGTCTCGGAGATAGCTAGGCCCTATGCCATGGAGCGCTTTAAAGGTGATAACCAACACCTTGAAGCGCACCCGGAAGACCACTGGGAGCCAGTGCAGCTCGCGCAGGAGCGGTGTTACATGGGAGCGCCATGCTGCTCCCGTCACTACCCGCGCTGCTGCGTTCTGGACCAGTTGGAGCCTCCGGGTGCTCTTCAAGGGGAGCCCCATGTAGAGAGCGTTACAGTAATCAAGGCGAGAGATCACGAGGGCATGAGTGACTGTGCACAGGGAATCCCGATCAAGAAAGGGCCGCAACTGGCGGATCAGGCGAACCTGATAAAAGGTCCCCCTGGTTACAGCCGTCAGATGTTCCTCCAAGGACAGCTGTGTATCCAGGAGGACTCCCAGATTGCGAGCCCTCTCTGTGGGGGCCAAAGACTCGCCCCCAATAGTCAGTGATGGAGTCAACTGACTATATCGGGATGCCGGGAACCACAGCCACTCAGTCTTGGAAGGGTTGAGCTTGAGCCTGTTCCTCCCCATCCAGATCAATCTGAATCAATCTGAATAGCGTTTTGGCCTCCTAGCAGAGATTTTTTTTTTTAAATGTTGCAAGGTCCCATAAAACACTAAATGAATTCGTGCAGCCCTCATAAATCAAACCAACCATTTAACTGGGGGTCAGGGAGAAGCAAGACTCAAAATATACAACTGAGTTTCATTTGTAAGCAGGAGACCTTAAACTCTGCAGGACCGTAACTGCCCCAACTGAATCCTAGCTTGAGTTTTGATAACGTTCCCACTTTGACTGTTAGGCTTTTCAAAAACCACACTACCCCTTTCCTTCCTCCCCCCCGCTCTTCCGTTCTGCCCCACGGCTCCTGCAATATAGCTAAAAACTAGCATTTTTTTTTTTAAAAAAAAATTGTTTGTGAAAATAAGCGTACTTCTTCCTGGCTATTCCCAGTTCACTGTCCAAGCAATTCACTTTTCAATTATCTGAAACGTTTGGGGGCTATTTTTAAAGGCCACCCCTAGATGGAACGCGCTGCAATCATTCGAGCTGCCAGTTATCAGAAAGGGAATAATTGTTTCAAAACAGTTTGCCGAGAAAAGAGGAGAGTTTTCTCTACCAGGCCAAGACAAAGGATTCTTGAACCCCCTCGGACTCCTTACGCAGAACAAAATAGAACATCAGAGGATTCTTAAGCGACAAGGAATTGCTTCTTAAGAGCCACCAACACTGAAAAAGTTCATCCGTTCTGAAAAGTGAATTGGGGCATTCTACTTCCCAGGATGTACTGTGTTTTCCCGAAAATAAGACCCTGTCTTATATTTTTTTTTGAACCCCGAAATAAGCGCTTGGCCTTATTTTTGGGGAGGTCTTATTATTTTGGGGTGCATGGAGGAAACCAGAGGAAATGGCAGGGACCGCCTATGCATGTGTTTAAATATTTCTGGGGAGGGCTTATTTTAAGGGGAGGGCTTATTTTAATGCATGCACTCAAAAGCCCGATTGGGCTTATTATCAGGGGATGTCTTATTTTAGGGGAAACAGGGTGTGGCTGTGAAAGTTGGACCATAAGAAAGGCTGAGCGCCAAAGAATTGAGGCCTTTGAACTCTGGTGCTGGAGAAGACTCCTGCAAGTCCCTTGGACTGCAAGGTGATCAAACCGGTCGGTCCTAGAGGAGGTCAACCCTGACTGCTCTTTAGAAGGCCAGATCCTGAAAAGGAAACTCAAATATTTTGGCCACCTAATGAGGAAGAAGGACTCCCTGGAGAAGAGCCTAATGCTGGGAAAGACTGAGGTTAAAAGAAGAAGGGGATGGCAGAGAATGAAGTGGCTGGATGGAGTCACTGAAGCAGTTGGCGTGAACTTAAATGGACTCTAGAGGATGGTGGAGGACAGGAAGGCCTGGAGGAACATTGTCCATGGGGTCACGATGGGTCAGACACAACTTCGCAACTAATAAAAACAACAAAGGAAGGCTGAGCGCCAAAGAATTGAGGCCTTTGAACTCTGATGCTGGAGAAGACCCCTGAGAGTCCCTTGGACTGCAAGGCCATCCAAGGTCAGTCCTAGAGGAGATCAACCCTGACTGCTCTTTAGAAGGCCAGATCCCGAAGAGGAAACTCAGATACTTTGACCACCTAATGAGAAGGAAGGACTCACTGGAGAAGAGCCTAATGCTGGGAACAATGGAGGGCAAAAGAAGAAGGGGACGGCAGAGAACGAGGTGGCTGGATGGAGTCACTGAAGCAGTAGCCGTGAGATTAAATGGTCTCCGGGGGATGGTAGAGGACAGGAAGGCCTGAAGGAAGGTTATCCATGGGGTCGCGATGGGTCGGACACGACTTCGCAGCTAGTTGTTGACTACCTGTAGTATCGTTCTTTCCTTGATCCCAATTCTGCCAAATAGATCACACAAAGGTACACAACAATTTATAAAAGCCAACAAATATTGACCCAAGGAAAAACTGGCCCCTCAACCACACACCTTGTTTGTATCCGTTCCACTGAAGCACTGAGCACAATTTGCTTTAATTCTGCATCACGCCTACACAGGTACACATACTAATATACAAGTAGATACATGGAGTCCTCAACTTACGATGGTTCAAAGTTTCAACGACATTGAAAAAAGTGACTTGGGACAGTTTTTCACATTTACGACCAGTGCAGCATCCCCAGGGTCACGTGGTCAAAATTCAGACGTTTGGCAATCGGTTCACATTTTGTTGTGGCCCGTCAGCGGCCTGTGCAGTTAGTAACTGATTCCAACAGCGAGGAGGCTGGTGTGGTGCTGCGCCAGCAGCCTATGCAGCTGGCACTCGAGTAAGACAATGAGGAGGCTGGAGAAGATGTGGTGCCAGAGGCGGGGATTCAACCAGAGCCTTCAGAACCTCCAGAAGCTCCTTTAAGTGAAGAGGATGAAGAGGAGGAGCCTCTTCTCGATGCAAGGGCACGCAGAGCTGCCAAAAGGCAGGAGTGGCTCCTCAGGAGGAGGTCTCCTTGAGAGTAAGGCTTTGGGCTAATTGGCCACTCCCTTAGCCTATTTAAGGAAGGACGACGACTGAGGCAATTTGCAGGGAACAACTTCATTCATTCTCCTTCGCATCTTGATCTTAGTTCTCTTATCAGTTTCCTGCAAATTGCTTCTGGGCTTTCTGCCAACCATAGTAAGATTACGCTTATTTATTCTTTGGATTCTTGTAGGCTGTTAAGAAAGTTAATTAACAGCCTTTGTTTGAAAAAGACTGATTTAATTTAGTAAACTAAGGTTTGTACAGACTTTGTGTGTGCTGCGTTCTTTGGGGTCCGTAGCTGAGGCAGAACACATTTATGATGGTTGCAGTGTCCCCGGGGGTGGGGGGTGGGGTCACGTGATCCGCTTTTGCAAACCTTCTGATCTTCACAACCGTGTGACTAACTGAACAGTTGCAGTGATTCACTTAGCAACAGTGGCAAGCCAAGTCATAAAATGGGGCAAAAGTCATTCAACAAAAGGCAAGACTAGAAGACCTCCAAGGTCCCTTCCAACTCTATTATTCTATGTTTGTTAGGAAATGGCTATTGTCTAACTAGTTGGTCAGGCAATATATAAACTATCAATACATGTTTGCCAAAAGATATTATATTGCTTTAAGACTGTATTGCATCATCCTGTATCCTGATTGGCTAAGCTCTGTAGCCAATGTACTTAAGGGGAAGCCTGAATCATGGCTTGTGGACACTACACCATTTTATCTGCTTATTTGCTGTTACTCTCTACCTGTTCTCTCTGTATGAACACTGTTTGATCATTGCTACTTGTTGCTTTCTACTATTTATTGAATGTTTTAATACTAAACGTGTTCCTGTTTGAAACTCAAGAAGAACTGTTTTATTATGTAATGACAACAACTGGTAAGAAGACTTTGTACTTGGAATATCCCTTAATTGATATTTTAACTATTGTCTTATCTGTGTATGACTTGGATTGTTATTGGACTTTGCTTTACTTTTTTCTAAAAAGTAAAAGACTCCCACAACTCAGTGTGTCAGTATATTAACTGTGGTTATTCACTCTCAGCTGCTTTCATGTGCATACTCAAGGGGTACTCTGCTCATTAACCCATAACATCGGTTATGAGCCAAGAATATCCTTAAAAATGTTCTACCTTCTCTATATCCATAAGAAGCTACCTTATGCAGCCTGGATCATTTTCCCTCTTCTTTTATGCCCGAGCTGGGATTTGGATGAAAAAAATGCATTTATTTTAATTCTGTATTAAAATCTTAAAAAGGCCATTGAAAAAGAGCTGACACTGAATATTGAGCATGGCTTTTGGCAGCAAACTCGCCCTGCTAGAAGAGAAATAATTTAATCATTTGCTAGACCAGGTATCACCGCTACATTAGAAAGATCAACTTCGTTAGGAACTATTCACTGTTAATTTGAGGCTGGGCACTTGGAGCCAAGAAAATGATTTGTACAATCTGTTGCAACGCTCCACTGCGGAAGCTTCCCAAGCTGGTGAAAAGAAGAGGATGCAAAACCGAACAATTCAAAACCCAAGTGGTTCTCGGTTTAACACCCACACTTGTGACAGGAAACTTTGTGGTTAAGCGAGGTGCTTGTTAAGTGACTCGAAACCCATTTTGTAACCTTTATCAGTGGTGGGATTCAAATAATTTAACAACTGGGTCTCCGCCCTAATGATGGGCTGGGTGGGCGTGGCCATGGTGGGGGTGTGACAGGAAGCACTTGGTCTCTTGCACCCCCCTGGGAGGAAAAATGGGCCATGGGGGGATGTGCTACCCTCCCACACCCCATTTTGGGCCTAGTAGGCCTCCCTGCAGCCTCCTGAGAGTGAAAATGCTCCACAGAGGAGTGTGCCACGCCCCCCCCCCGGCCGTGCCCCACTTTGGGCCTAGTAGGCCTCCCTGAGGCCTCCTGGGAGCAAAAACGGGCCTGGAAGCGAAAATAGGGCACTTTTCCCTCCTGGAAGGGGCGGGGAGGGGGCGGAGCCAGCCAGTAATTTAGCTACCGGTTCGCCTGAACTGCCCCGAACCGGCTGAATTCCACCACAGACCTTTATCCTCCAAAAATAGGTCACTTTTGACAGAAGGAAGATCCCCTTGCTCTCTGTCCGCCCAACTTCTCAATAACTGGGTTTACCGAACGTGCTAAACCACAAACAAACCACACTTTAGCTAAGACTTGTGGAAACAAGACAAGGCTTTTTCCCCCCCAGAGGGCGTTCTAATCTCCTTTAGATTCTAGAAGGAAGAGAAACGGTTGTGGATCATTTTCCACGTAGGAGGTCTCCAGTTGAATCCCCAAACTGGACACACAACCCTAGGCAGACATGGCTAGCCAATGGCTGTGTTCCTAAGACTCACCAAGCAAGGAACCATTTTAGCTCCCTAGTTCAACTTGGGTTTAAATTCCGCCTTATTAGCATTTGTGTGTGAACTTAGCCCATTTGATTTATATTTCAATGAGGAGTCGATAAAGATGGTTCGTCCATACTGAGGTAAACGAGGGTGGGGGTCGGGTGGGGTGGAGGAAGAGGAGGATGGAAGAAGGAGAAGGGGGAGGAGTAAGAAGAGGAGATGAGGAGGAAAAGGAGAAGGAGAAGGAGGGGGAGGTGAAGGAAGAGGAGGAGGAGGAGGAGGAGAAGGAAGAATAAGTTCATATGAAAGACATTTCCCTACACAATTTTTTCTGTCCTCCTTCTCCTTCTCCTTTTCCTCCTCCTCCTCCTCTTCTTCTTCCCCCTTCTCTTCCCCCCTCCTCTTCTTCTCCTTCTCTTTCTCCTTCTCCTCCTTTCCTCCTCCTTCTTCTTCCCCTCTTTTCTCCTCCTCCTCCTCCTCCTCCTCCTCCTCCTCCTCCTCCTCCTCCTCCTCCTCCTCCTCCTCCTCTTCTTCTTCTTCTTCTTCTTTCTTCTTCTTCTTCTCTTCTTCTTCTTCTTCTTCTTCTTCTTCTTCTTCTTCTTCTTCTTCTCCTTCTCCTTCTCCTTCTCCTTCTTCTTTTTCTTCTTCTTGCCCCTCCATTTATTCCCTTCTCCTCCTCTTCTCCTTCTCCACCTCCAGAGCCCTTCCCCTCAATGAAAGGCAGATGGCCAACCCTTGGCAGAAGCATTGGCCTCTCTTCCATACAAAACCCACTCTATTTAAAAAAAATCACTGGCATGCCCATCACAGCTCCCAGCTCCATTAAAGCCTCCTGTTTGCCAGTCGACAAAAGCTAAGAATATAATTCCACCACTTCTTTAAAAAGCAAATCAGGTCTCTCTCTCTCTCTCTCTCTGCCCACCCTCAACGAAGCCTCCCACAAACACCGAGAATAGCTCCTTGTTTCCTACTTCCTCAGACGTCCTCCTGTCGTCTTGTGGCAGAGGAAAACTCACAGAAGCCTGGCCTTGCCAGCTAGCACCCGTGTGCAACTTCCTGTCTAATGCTCCTAAGCTGAGTAATCAACCTTGTTGAAAAGCTCCTGAGCTTTCAGATTTGCTCCCTTAAAACAGGACAGGGATTCAGCCGAGCCTCAGCATCTTCGATTACCATTTAGCCCTGCCTTGGAAATAAAAAGAGGTTTTTATCCCTGCCAGGAGTAACAAGGTTGAAATGAAAAGAGGGAGGGGAGAAAAAAAAAGAGAGAGGAGGTTTTGGAATACAGTTTACTGTGGCAGAGAACAAATGCTTGACCCATACAATGGGGGCCTTTCAGGAATTGGCAGCCAGGCTTAGTGGGGAGAGCCATTTGGGGTTTAAAAGGCACCTCCGCTACATTGATGGCAACCCTGATTTCCAAAAATTTCCCAGACTATGAAATGAGTTCCAACCAGGGGTGTAAATCCAGCAGGTTCTGACAGGTTCTGGAGAACCGGTAACGGAAATTTTGAGTAGTTCGGAGAACCGGCAAATACCACCTCTGGCTGGCCCCAGAGTGGGGTGGGAATGGGGATTTTGCAATATCCTTCCCCCAGAGTGGAGTGGGAATGGGGATTTTGCAATATCCTTCCCCCACAGTGGAGTGGGAATGGGGATTTTGCAGTATCCTTCCCCTGGAGTGGGGTGGAAATGGAGATTTTGCAGTATCCTTCCCCTGCCATGCCCAGCAAACCACACCATACCCACCAAGCCACGCCCACAGAACCAGTAATAAAAAAAAATTGAATTTCACCACTGGTTCCAACCCTATTTCGCAATTCCAAATCACGTTTTGCTAAAGTTTTTTCTTTTAAAACAAACTAAAAAAAAAAAAAAAGCAATCAATCCTAAAAAAAATCTGCCAAGGTCTTGACACAGCATCTTAATCAGGTTAACAAAAACGATGTATAAATTTTCAAGCTTTCGAGTTACTTTTCATCAGGCAAGACGGTGAAAAATTCAGCAATCTCTTCCCTGGCCCTGGAGGTGTAGTGGGGGGGGGTGGAGGTTTGCGTGTGGTTTTTTTTTCCTTGCACGTTTTAAAATTTACTTTGACTTATCTTCCCTGTTACAAAATTCTTGGAAATGCGAGAACTTGTAAAACCGTCCTTGCCAAGGACAGAGATTGCACTGATTTCAATATTAGACGTGAAAACTCTTCTGTGCAAATTTGGTTATTGCACCACTTGGCCTATAAAAATGTATCAGCAGAGACCACTTGTTGCATTATTTAACAGAGAAAAACCTCCTTTAAAATCCTATAACAATTCTATCAGCCCATCTCGCTATCTGCGAAACACCAGATTAACAATCGGAATCTCAAACAACAAGGAATTTCAAATAACAAAGGAATCTCAAATAACAAAGGAATTTCAAATAACAATCGCTATCTTGAAAAAAAGTTGAATGGCTCCGTTGTTTAGCCAGTGTAACTTATTTACCTAGGATACTGATCAGGAGAAAGAAAGAAAGAAAGAAAGAAAGAAAGAAAGAAAGAAAGAAAGAAAGAAAGAAGGAAAGAAGGAAAGAAAGAAAGAAGGAAAGAAAGAAGGGAGGGAGGGAGGGAGGAGGGACAGAAAGAAGGAAGGATGGAAGGAAGGAAGAAGGGAGCCTTGGTAGTACAGTGGTCTAAAGCACCCTGTTATTAAGACCAGCTGCCTGCAATTACTGCAGGTTCGAATCTCGCCAGGCTCAAGGTTGACTCAGCCTTCCATCCTTTCAAAGGTAGGTTAAATGAGAACCCAGTTTGTGGGGGCAATAAGCTGACTTTGTATAAATATACAAAAGGATGAAGGCTATTGCTTAGCGCATTGTAAGCCGCCCTGAGTCTCCGGAGAAGGGTGGCATATAAATCAAATTTAAAAAAATAAAAAAAAAGAGGGAGGGCAGAAGGGACAGAAAGAAAAAAGAAGGAAAGAAATGAAGGAAGAAGGGAAGGAGGGAGGGAGGGAGGAAGGAAGGAAGGAAGAAGGGAGGAAAGGCAGAAAGAAGGGAGGGAGGGAGGGACAGAAAGAAAAAAAGAAGGGAGGAGGAAGGGACGGAAAGAAAAAAGGAAGGAAGGAAGGACAGAAAGAAGGAAGGAAGGTTAGGGTTAGGTGTCATGTTAGGTGTGACCGCAGCCCGCTTTCCAAGTTCCGGATCTTCCCACTTGGCACAAAACAAGGACTACCACTGACGTCAAAAAGCTTCCCCGCGTTAAAAAAAAAAAAGGCAACGGAGGTGATGAAAGACAATACAGAAACCCAGAAGTCCCAACAGGCTGAAATAGCCTGGAATAAGAATTCGCACCCGTTCCTAGGCTGAGTCGAGACGCCGATTTATTTGCGCTGGGCTTAGTGTGGTTGTGCAACCCCAGCATTGTGGATTGTTCCAAGAAAACAACAGGCCTAAGAAAGCAAACAAAAGTCATTGTGGCGCAAAGAAGGATTTCCTCTTTTTTGCTACCTTCTTCTGGCAAACATCTCTGTTTTATTTGGTTGTACAGACAACGGAACTTACAGGACAAAGCTAGCTTTTGTTTCTAATTCCCCACAGAGGTGACAGAAGTCCTGTTTTATTTTTAGTTTTTCCACCTTCGGCCCTCCCCCTCCTTCACAGCTGGATTCTGCTCTCATTTCAACTTCTAGCCTGCATCCCATCCCAGCCCAGCTGCCAGCAGCTTCTTGTTCTAGAAATGGCTGATGTTCGTTAGGGTTGGCAAAGTAGAAAAGTTGAGGCTGTGATTTTATTTTTCCTGGGCTGAAAAACGCAGAAAACAATGCGGGTTTTCTTTCTTTCTTTTCTTTCTTTCTTTCTTTCTTTCTTTCTTTCTTTCTTTCTTTCTTTCTTTCTTTCTTTCTTTCTTTCTTTCTCTCTCTCTCTCTCTCTCTCTCTCTCTCTCTCTCTCTCTCTCTGTACCCACACCTTTCTTCCCTCTTTCTCATTTTTCTATCGCCTTTATTTTCATTTCCATTTTGCATTGTGATCGTTTAAATAACATTCTTCATTCAAACAAACAAACAAACAAACAAACAAACAAACAAACAAACAAACAAACATCAGCCAGGCTTTCTTAAGACTGTGAAATCAGGATTAATGTTTCAGTGCAGAAAATTATTTGGACAGGCTGGAGCCCTGAAGGGGAAGCTTCACCAAAAAAACTGCTTTGAAGCAATCTCCAAACCAGGAGACATTTGGTGCCTTCCCTCCTTTTCTTTCCTTCCTTCCTTCCTTCCTTCTTCCTTCCTTCCTTCCTTCCTTCCTCCTCCTTCCTTCCTTCCTTCCTCTCCTTCCTTCCTTTCTCCTCTTGCCTCCTTCATCCTCTCCTTCCTTTCTCCCTCTACTCTCCATCCTCTCCTTCCTTCTCTTTTCCTTCCTTCCTCCCTCCTCCCTCTCTCCTCCTCTTCCTCTCCTTCCTTCCTCTCCCTCCTCTTTCTTTCCTCCTCTCTTGCCTCCTTTCCTCTTTCCTTCCTTTTCCCTCCTACTTCCATCCTCTCTCCTTCTTCCTTCCTTCTTCCTTCCTCTCCTCCTTCCATCCTTCTTTCTTTCCCCTCTCCTTCTTGCTTTCTCCTCCCTCTTGCCTCCTTCCTTCCTTCTCTTCCTTTCTTCCTTCCTTCCTTCCTTCCTTCCTTCCTTTCTTCTTTCCTTCCTTCCTCCCTCCCTCCTTTTCTTCTCTTCCTGTGAACTGGGTACATCAGTATGACTTTCCCATGTGGATTTCAATACTTCTGCACATGCGCAGAGGTCTGTTTTCCCACCAGTTTGACATGACCGGTCGAATCAAAATGAGCTGACTTAGTGTTTTTGTCAATTGCAGAACTTGGGAGCATATTCACGAGAAGAAAGCTAGTGCTGGATGGGTCCTTTCTATGTCAATTGTACAGCCAGTTTGGTGTAATTGTGAAGGCATCAGGCTAGAAACCAGGTGACTGTGAGTTTTAGTCCTGCCCTGGGCACAAAAAGCCAACTGGATGACATTGGGCCAGTCCCTCTCTCTCAGCCCTACGGAGGAGGCAATGGCCAACCACTTCTGGAAAAACCTTGCCAAGAAAACTGCAGGGACTTTTCCAGGCAGCCTCTGAGAATCAGACACAATTAAATGAAAAAACAAAAACAAAAGAAGTTTTACACAAAACTGTTTCTCAACCTGTTTCTTCTACAGAGGAATTATTGAGTCTGTCATCTGCACCTCTATAACTGTCTGGTTTGGTTCTGCAACCCAACAAGACTTCAGTGGCTACCAACCTGCCTTCCATTGAGTATCTGTATACTGCATGAGTCAAAAAGAGGGCTGTGAAAATATCCCCTCGCATCCTGGACATAAACTGTTTCAACTCCTACCCTCAAAACGACGCTATAGAGCACTGCACACCAGAACAACTAGACACAAGGACAGTTTTTTCCCGAACGCCATCACTCTGCTAAACAAATAATTCCCTCAAACTATTCACTAAGTCTGCATTACTATTACTATTAATCTTCTCATCGTTCGACAACCATTTGTCAGAAGTGCTGTAGGGTTTCCTGCCTAGGCAAGGGGTTGGACTAGAAGACCTCCAAGGTCCCTTCCAACTCTGTTATTCTATTCTATTCTATTCCTATTACCCATCTCCTCCCACTTATGGCTGTATGACTATAACCTTGTTGCTGGTATCCTTAAGATTTATATTGACTGTTTCCTAATGTGATTCGATTGCTTATTTGTACCCTATGACTATCATTAAGTGTTGTACCTTATGATTCTTGACGAATGTATCTTGTCTTTTTATGTACACTGAGAGCATATGCACCGAAGATAAATTCCTTGTGTGTCCAATCACACTTGGCCAATAAGGAATTCTAATCTTATCTAATAAACAGTGACCATATCTCATTGTAATTGTCCAGATACAGTCCATAACTATAAGCACCTCGTTCCTAAATTGTATATAACTCAGCAAGTGTGACCAAAAAAAGTGCTTCTTTTCAATGTTGAAGGACTCTTAGCAAAGAAAAGGGCTAAGGTAGGGGTGAAATCCAGCAGGTTCTGACAGGTTCTGGAGAACTGGTAGTGGAAATTATGAGTAGTTTGCAGAACCGGTAGCAGAAATTTTGAGTATTTCGGAAAACCAGCAAATACCACCTCTGGCTGGCCCCAGAGTGGGGTGGGAATGGAGACTTTGCAGTATCCTTCCCTCAGGAGTGGGGTGGGAATGGGGATTTGGCAGTATCCTTCCCCTGGAGTGGGGTGGGAATGGAGATTTGGCAGCATCCTTCCCCTGCCATACCCACCAAGCCATACCACACGCACTAAGCCACACCCACAGAACCAGTAGTAAAAAAATTTGGATTTCACCACTGGGCTAAGAGTCTTGAAACAATCCTTCTTATGGCTATTGGCTGACACTGCATTGAAATTAATTTTTTTTAATTTTTTTAAACTTTTTTTTTTTACAGTTAAAGCCTTTTTGTTTTGTTTTGTTTTATTCTCCATTAAAAAAAAAATACCTCCACCATCCAGGAAGTTCCGCTATGCAAAAATCTGCCTTTTAAAAACTCTGAATTCCTGCAGAAAGGTATCTGGAGCGCGCCTCGCCTTTTCTTAGCTAATTATCCTGCCAGTAAAGTAATAACTTGTTTATAGATATGTCAATTCAGCTTTTCTTCCCGCTGAACTCCTCGAGAATGTAAAATATCATTCTCGCAAGCAAGCGCCAGGCATTTTAATCAATGCTGCCCAATCCTACCTCAGGGGAGAATTATTTTTAAGCCCATTAGCATGATATATTCTCTCGATGGTTTAAATGGGTTTTTTCCACCCACGTTAAAAAAAGAAAAGAAAAGGCAAGAAAATGGCGTGACTTTAGAAAGAAGATGCGGTGGGTGGAAAAAAACCAATATAGGTGGAAGAATTAATAACGATAATAATTTATTAAAGTTGCATGCCGCCAGACTCTCAATTAACTCTGGGCTAGAATAAACATTGAAATGGAAAATATAATCAAACTGAGCCAAGGAAATGGTCATTCACGCCACAGGAAAGCCTCGTCCAATCAACAACGGGGAGATCAAAGATGCCCCGCCTTCCATAGAAGCTCCTCCCACTCAGGAGGCTTCTGCTAACTGTGTGTCCAAACAAAAACAATTTTTAAATCTGCATTGGTCACTATGGGAGATCTGGCAACAGGTAGTCCTCAATTTACGACCGACCTTCGTTTAATGACTACTCAAAGTTATGATTGCGCTGAAGTGACTTAGGACCGGTCTTCAGCTTTACTACTATGGCAGTGTCTCCATGGTAGTTCTCGACTTATGACCACAATTGAGCCCCAAATTTCCATGGCTAAGCCATTATTAAGAGAATCATGATTCTGACAAGCAAAGTGAACGGGGAGGCCAGATTCACTTAACAACCGGGTTAACAGCTGCAGTGATTCACTGAACGATTGTGGCGAGTAAGGTCGTAAAATGGGGCAAAATTCACTTATAAGCTGTCTTGCTTCGTAACAGAAATTTTGGACTCATTTATGGTCGTAACTTGAGGATGATCTGTACAGCTAATGATTCTCTTTGCTCTTCTGCATCTCTTTATCCCTGCAACAGCTGTCCTTGGCTGTCCTCCTTTCTCTATTGAAGATCCTAGATCTGTTGTGGCCCGTCAGCGGCCTGTGCAGCTAGTAGTTGATTCTTTTTTTTTTTTTTTTTTGTACATACACAAACACACACTGCAAAAACAGCCATTTGAACACCCGGTGTCATGACGGAGGAGTTTATTCCAGATGGACGTAAACGTTTTTGCTTTCGGCTTTACTCTTGCCTTGCTTCGGGTAGTCGACTGTTGTGGCCCGTACGCGGCCTGTGCGGCTGGTGGCTGATTCTGACAGCGAGGAGGCTGGTGTGGTGCTGCGCCAGCAGCCTGTACAGCTGGCACTCGAGTCAGACAATGAGGAGGCTGGAGAAGATGTGGTGCCAGAGGCGGGGATTCAACCAGAGCCTTCAGAACCTCCAGAAGCTCCTTTAAGTGAAGAGGAAGAAGAGGAGGATCCTCTTCTCAATGCATGGGTGCGCAGAGATGCCAAAAGGCAGGAGTGGCTCCTCAGGAGGAGGTCTCCTCGAGAGTAAGGCTTGGGGCTAATTGGCCATTCACTTAGCCTATTTAAGGACGGACGACGACTGAGACAATTTGCAGGGAACAACTTCGTTCACTCTCCTTCGCGTCCTGATCTTAGTTCTCTTATCAGTGTCCTGCAAATTGCTTCTGGGCCTTTTGCCAACCATAGTAAGATTACGATTATTTATTCTTTGGATTCTTGTAGGCTGTTAAGAAAGTTAATTAACAGCCTTTGTTTGAAAAAGACTGATTTAATTTAGTAAACTAAGGTTTGTACAGACTTTGTGTGTGCTGCGTTCTTTGGGGTCCGTAGCTGGGGCAGAACAAGATCAAGTGGGAGAGATGTCAAACACAAGGCCCGTGGGCCAGATCTGGGCCCTGATGTGGTCGGATCCGGCCCACGGGGCCATTCTGGAAAATATAAGGGGCCGGCCCGTGTCACTTCGACCAGGACTGCCCAATGTGAAGAGGAAACATGCCAGCAGTTTGGGGAGTGGCCTTCAAGCTGACCATGCCCACCCAGTCATCCATGCCCAGTGAGTGGCGTCAAGATGGCCACGCCCACCCAGTTGGCCACACCCACCCAGTTGGCCACACACCCCAGCCCCCCAAGGTCAACCACAGCCCTAATGTGGCCCTCAATGAAATTGAGTTTGACACCCATGTCCTGGATTAGGGGTCCCCAACCTTGGCAACTTTCAAGATTTGTGGACTTCAACTCCCAGAGTTCCTCTCCCAGGAATTCTGGGAGTTGAAGTCCACAAGTCTTAAAAGTTGCCAAGGTTGGAGACCCCTGTCCTAGATGGTCTCTCCTGAGATCTACAGAAATCATTCTTCCCTCTTGGACTACAGGCCCTGCGGGTTGGAGCCCGACAACTAAACCAGTTGGGATTTTGCTCAGCTCTGGCTCAAATGCAATGTGTGACTCCAGCAATTGTGGTTTGTAAATTATAGTCAATGGCTTAGTGTGCAACCGTAAGCCTCAGCCAGTTCTGGCCCGTTGAGCCAACGTGGCTTGGCTTGATAAGGGAGCCAAGGCAAGCATTCCGAATACGAAAAAATCTCTTCGTCTCAACCTGGTCCCCTTTTCCCAATTCTTCGATATCTTTACTCGATTGCAAGTCCTTTAAACTGGAGGACATTTATTTCCAGTTAGAAAAGTACTATAAACCCCTGTCTGCTCTCAAAACGCAAAAAAACTCCAATTCATATTGTGTAGCAGTGATAATTCTGCAACGAAATGGGTTTAAGTCAGAGAGTAAGGGACGACTCTCACCCTGGTCATCACTTCTTTACCCTCCTACCATCGGGAAGGAGATACAGAAGCGTAGCCAGCTGCACAAACAGGCTGAAGAACAGTTTTTATCCGTGGGCTGTCAGATTTCCTGAATGCGAAATAACATCATAAATAGAATAGAATAGAATAGAATAGAATAGGAGTTAGAGTGTAATGTAGTGTAGTGTAGTGTAGTGTAGTGTAGTGTAGTGTAGGGTAGGGTAGAGTAGGATAGGATAGGATAGGATAGGATAGGATAGGATAGGATAGGATAGGATAGGATAGGATAGGATAGGAGTTAGAGTTTTGGGTAGGGTAGGGAGAGTAGGATAGGATAGGATAGGATATAGAATAGAATAGGAGTTAGAGGGTAGGGTAGGGTAGAGTAGGGTAGGGTAGGGTAGGGTAGGGTAGGGTAGGGTAGGGTAGGGTAGAATAGAATAGAATAGAATAGAATAGAATAGAATAGAATAGAATAGAATAGAATAGAATAGAATAGAATAGAATAGAATAGAATTCTTTATTGGCCAAGTGTGATTGGACACACAAGGAATTTGTCTTGGTGCATATACTCTGTGTATATAAAAGAAACGTCCATCAAGGATCATAAGGTACAACACTTAATGATAGTCATAGGGTGCAAATCAGGAAACAGTATCATTATAAATCGTAAGGATACAAGCAACTACGTAGTATGATAGACTGCAGGGCCGGCGCAATGTGTAACATGTTCACACTGGTGCAATAGGAATGGGGGTTCTGTTAATAGGATTTATTGTGTTAGGGATTTTCTGTCTTCACTGTGAGTTGTGTTGTGTTGAGGGGGGGTTCACTGAGGGAGCTCAACCAAACTCATTGTACATATATTGTGCACTGAGAATAAAGACTTGAATTGAATTTTTGAATTAAGGGGAAGAATCCGACAGAGGAAATGTAGGGATGATTATGATTATGATTATGATTATGATTATGATTATGATTATGATTATTATTATTATTATTATTATTATTATTATTATTATTATTATTATTATTATTATTTGGTTCCCGATTTTATTTTGAACATTTGCAGAAGTTGCGTTGGGTTATCTAAAGTCATGTGCTCTGGGCTATTTTGGGGACGAGTGTATGAAGACACATTCAAGTTGAGTCAAACTTCGCTGCAGTGAGATATCAGTAGTTCTTCTCGATGTATGACCCCAATAGAGAAGCTCCAAATTTCTGTCGCTAAGGAAGATTGTTGTTGAGTTTTGCCTGATTTTACAAACTTTTTTTTTTTGCCACATTGGTTATTGACTCACCGCAGTTGTTAAGCGAATCATGCAGCCGTTAAACCAAATCTGGCTTCCCCCGCTGACTTTGCTTGTCGAAAGCTGCTTGGGAAGGTCCCCAAATGGTGATGACGTGACCCTGGGACACTGCAACCATCATAAATATGAGTCGGTTGCCAAGCGACCGAATGTGGATCACCTAACCATGGGGATGCTGCAAGAATCTGTGAAAAACAGTCATAAGAGTCCTTTTTTTCAGTCCCGTTCGAATGGTCACTAAGTGGACCATTGTATGTCGGGGTTCTGCCCCAGCTACGGACCCCAAAGTACGCAGCACACACAAAGTCTGTACAAACCTTAGTTTACTAAATTAAATCAGTCTTTTTCAAACAAAGGCTGTTAATTAACTTTCTTAACAGCCTACAAGAATCCAAAGAATAAATAATCGTAATCTTACTATGGTTGGCAGAAAGCCCAGAAGCAATTTGCAGAGAATCAAGATCAAGGCACGAAGGAGAGTGAACGGTTGTTCTCTGCAAATTGCTTCAGTCGGCGTTCCTCCTTAAATAGGCTAAGGGAGTGGCCAATTAGCCCCAAGTCTTACTCTCGAGGGGACCTCCTCCTGAGGAGCCACTCCTGCCTTTTGGCAGCTCTGCGCGCCCGTGCATTGAGAAGAGGCTCCTCCTCCTCTTCCTCTTCACCCATGGAAGCTTCTGGAGGTTCTGAAGGCCCTGGCTGAATCCCTGCCTCTGGCACCACATCTTCTCCAGCCTCCTCACTGTCCGACTCGGGTGCCAGCTGCACAGGCTGCTGGCACAACACCACACCAGCCTCCTCGCTGTCCGAATCAGCCACTAGCCGCACAGGCCGCGTACGGGCCACAACAGTCGAGGACTACCCGAAGCAAGGCAAGAGTAAAGCCGAAAGCAAAAACGTTTACGTCCATCTGGAATAAACTCCTCCGTCATGACACCGGGTGTTCAAATGGCTGTTTTTGCAGTGTGCGTTTGTGTATGTACACACACACACACACACACACACACACACACACACACACACACACGGGGAGGGGAGAACGAGGGAGAATTGTAGCATTCTTCCTCTCTCCGGCACATTTTTGCTTCGGTTTCATTTCTTGCACTTCTCTTTTCTCTGGGCCAGACCCCCCCCCCGCCAAAAAAAAATTGTTCTCTTTTTGACTTTTCAGCAAGTCGGGAAGAGAGAACGGTATTGAGAAATGACGAAAGAACCAAAAGCTACTATATTTGCTGTGGGGAAATTCTCAAAGAAGGGGCACTTTCTGGGAAGATCCAGCCAAAGGGATCAGGTGACGTAGAGGAACCGGCTTGCAAAATCTGATGATTCTCTAAGCTCATTATTTCTCCAACTTGGCAATTTTAAAACCTTTGGACTTTCATTCCCCCCAAAATTCCCCCCTGTCTGGAATAAGATTCTGGGTGAATCTGAGATGTTCTTTGAGGGCGAGATTCATGGCTCCGTCCTGCACAATCCATGTCTTGTTAAAACAGGAAAGGAAGACCAGAACTGACGCAGGAAATTCTGAATGAACTACTGTCCCAGCACCCGCCAGGCGAAACCTTCTCAAACTGGACAGACAGCACAGGTTTTGCAATTTTTATGAAAGGTATCTATTAAGGCAGCAGCCAGTCAACATTTTCTTCTGTGGTCTCCAAGAGACAAGAGTCCGATTCTTCTCCATTGGAAAATTAACTTGTGGCGCCTAAAAGCGAGATGTTGGCTCAAGAGGAAAAAAACCAAATTAGCTGGCCTAATCAATTGGGGCGGGGGGGGGGGGAAGACCGAACCAGAGAAGGCCAAAAAAAAAAGAGCCTTGGTAGTACAGTGGTCTAAGGCACCCTGTTATTAAGCTGGTTATTAAGACCAGATGCCTGCAATTACTGCAGGTTCGAATCTCGCCAAGGCTCAAGGTTGACTCAGCCTTCCATCCTTTCTAAGGTAGGTAAAATGAGGACCCAGATTGTGGGGGCAATAAGCTGACTTTGTATAAATATATAAAAGGATGAAGGCTATTGCTTAGCGCATTGTAAGCCGCCCTGAGTCTCCGGAGAAGGGCGGCATATAAATCAAATTTAAAAAAACAAAAAACAAAACTCTTTCCAGTCCATCACTTAGATCAGGAGTGTCCAACCTTGGTAACTTAAAGCCTTGTGGACTTCAACTCCCAGAATTTCCAACTATGGAAATTAGAAGTCCATAGATCTTAAAAGTTGCGAAGTTTGGACGCCTCTGACTTAGATGATGGTAGAATAAGACAGATGATGGAGAAAATAACCCAAAGTAATTGGTCGCTCAAACTGAGATCACCAGGTGTCCTTTTTCCAGGCTTGGTTTCACACCGCTTAGCAAAGATGCTAAACAATTTAAAAAGGAGGTGTCAGAATTAAATTCCAATGATTTTAAAAATGGTACTTTGTAGAAGAAATCTATGCAGAGTAAATAAAAATGACCCTGATGGAGATATACTGACTGGCTGGGGAATTCTGGGAGTTGAAGTAGGTCTTAAAAGTTGCCAAGGTGAGACATCCCTGGTCTATATTATTCAGAATTGTCTACACCAGGGGTCTCCCACCTTGGCAACTTTAAGACTTGTGGACTTCAATTCCCAGAATTCCTCAGTCAGCTGGCTGAGGAGCTCTGGGAGTTGAAGTCCACAAGTCTTAAAGTTGCCAAGGTGGGAGACTCCTGGTCTACACAGGCTGGAGAGGCAGTTTCCACATGAAGCTTTCCACACCCAAGTGAAAAATGGACAAACTTGTTTTCTACCATTTGGGGAAAAGAATCACCCAATTTAGTGTATACCCTAAAGTAAGATTAGTAAAACTTTAAATAACAACTCAATTCATTCCTCAAATCTCCCAAAAGTTAAGTCTTGGTGGAAACCACCAAGAGATTGTTTCCACGTGAAGCTTTCCACACCCAAGTGAAAAATGGACAACCTTTTTTCCTGCCATTTGGGGGAAAAGAATCACCAAATTTACTGTATACTCTAAAGTAAGATTAGTAAAACTTTAAATAACAATTCATTCCTCAAATCTCCCAAAAATTTAAGTTTTGGTGGAAACCACCAAGAGATTGTCCCAACCACGTCATATCATGACCGGTTTAATTCTGGTTGTCTCTGTGTTCCATGATCCTAATCAAATCCATGATTTGTAAACTGTAGATTGTGCTTGCGTAACACACCTAACAAGAGTTAGGTGAAGAGCTAGTGGCTGCATTCTCAATAGATGTTATCTTGATTTGTTTGTTCATGGCTTACTGTGTTGGGTGTCCTCTATATTTTTGGTTAATGTGGGTTCAGTGATTGATGCAAACCCAGAAATGGGTTAAATCAGCTATGAAGTTCTAGCATGGCCATAAATATGTCATTACATGGTATGAATCCAAACAGTTTTGAATTTTTTCATAAATCAACGTCGGGCGTTTGAACAAACCATCATAAAGCACAGTTCAGCATGAGGTAAACCAGTCGGTAATTCCAGCCAGTTTCGCACCACTGCTTGGAAGATTAGAAGGCATAAGAGTGTTTCAAGTTTGGTACCTCGGCTTGTTTCAATAAACCATCATAACCTACAGCTCAACATGATGTAAACTAGTCAATAAATCCAGCCAGTTTCACACCACTATGGAAGATTAGAAGGCAGGAGGGTGTTTTCAAGTGTTGTCAGCTTGTTTCAATAAACTAACGTAAAATATAGCTCAGCGTGAGGTAAGCCAGTCAGTTTCACACCACTACTTGAAGATTAGAAGGCCTAAGAGTGTTTCAAGTGTTGTTCCAATAAACCATCATAAAGTACAGCTCAGCACGATAAAAAAACGGTCGGTAACTCAAGTCAGTTTCGCACCACTATTGAAGATTAGAAGACGGAAAATGTGTTTCAAGTGTTGTATCTCAGCTTGTTTCAATAAACCACCATAAAACACAGCTCTGTGTGATGTCAAGCAGTCAGGAAGACCAATTTCAGACCACGGCTGAACATTAGAAGGCAGAAATGTATTTCAAGTGTTGAATCCCAGCTGCCCTTCACAGTTGAGTAGCGTTTCCAACCTGACTGCCCTCAAGATCTGTAGACTTCAACTTCCAGAATTCTCTCCCATGGCTGTGCTGACTGGAGAATTCTGGGAGTTGAAGTTCACTCATGATTTAATCCGGGTTGGGAAAACCCTGCTTGAGTAATTTAGCTCAATAAAGACTGACCCTTGCTCAGTTTTATCAGGGAAATTCACCGACACCCGACTGTAACCGTGAAATGATGAATCTTTCCTTTCACATCTCCTCACCAGCTTCCCTGCCGTCACCTTTGAAGTCCATGAATATGCGCTCAGCATGATGCACGCTAATGGAGTCAGGCAGATGACAGCTATGTTTATATTGGTTTTTAAACTCTATCTCTGGAGGGCAAAGACTGTGTCGTGTGTTTACAAAAGGATGATAAATGCACACTTCCAAGATGGTTAACGCATAAATAACTCACACCTCAGCTCGGGTGCCGTTAAGTGCATCGACACTACTAACATTTGATGGGTGTCTGGGACAACCGAGTGAGGAGGGAGGGTTGGGTTTCAACCAAGAAATGTGGTTTCTTTAACCACCGTTCGTGGAATTGACAAGAGTTTGTTGAATTAACCACAGGTTATGGAGCTAGCCATCATTTACTGAGCAAACCACCGTTTATTGAATTAACCACAGTGTATTGAATTAACCAGAATGTATCAAATTAACCACCGTTCATTGAATTAGTGGAGGCAATGTCCACATGAAGTTTTCCACACCCAAGTGAAAATGGATAAGCCTGTTTTCTGCACTTTGGGGGGGGGAGAGGGCGGGGGAAAGAATCTCACAAGTTAGTGTAAACCCTAAGGTCGGAATAATAAAGCTTTAAGCAACAGCAACAAACAGCTGAATTAGTCTTAAAATCCCGGACCTGCGCACGTTTCGCCGTGCTCTCAAAACTTTTCTATTTCAGCAAGTTGGCCTAGCCTAACTCCCCTCTTTTAAATTTTTTAAATTTTTTAATTCGTGATTTTATAAATTGGGTGTTTTAATCTGTGTTTTGGCCAAAATATTTAATAATTTTAAGGGATTTTTAATATTTGTATTATCTGTATTTTATCTTGGCTGTTCACCGCCCTGAGTCCTTCGGGAGTAGGGCGGTATAGAAATTTGATTAAATAAATAAAATAAATAAATAAAAACCAAATAATAAATAAATGAGATAACAGGATAGACTAAACCATAATGGCTGAATTCACATTGTACATTGTATATATAATAATAATAATAATAATAATAATAATAATAATAATAATAATAATAATAATAATAATAATAATATTACATTATGGCTTAGTGAAAACCTGGCTAGATTTTCACAGACATTGGCTAAGCTAAAACTAAGCCAAAATAAGCTTGGATCATTTGTAGTTCCCACCCTTATGAGATCCCGTCAAGGATTAGCCACGGTTAGCTGTACATAAAAGCTTAATAAATAAATTAATATGTTCAGCATTTCTCAATCTTGGCTGTTTGAAGATGGGTGGACTTCAGTTCTTAGAATTCCCCAGCCAGCATCCTGGCTGGGAAATTCTGGGAATAAAATCCACCCATCTTAAAGTTGCCAAACTTGAAAACCAGGACTACGTAAACCTTTTAAAGAAGTATAACAGAGTTGGAAGGGGCTTCAGAGGTCTTCTAGTCCAACCCCCTGCATAAGCAGGAAACTTTATACCCGTGACGGTGAACCTATGGCACATGTGCCACAGGTGGCACGTGGAGCCATATCTGTGGGCACATGAGCATTGCCCTAGCTCAGCTCCAGCTGATTTTCAGGCCTTCCGGGCCCACCGGAAGTCGGGAAATGGGCCGTTTATGGCCTCCAGAGGGCCTCCGGGGGGGAGGGGAGAAGGTCGTTTTCACCCTCCCCAGGCTCCTAGAAAGCCTCTGGAGCCTGGGGAGGGTGAAAAACGGGCCTACCTGGCAGGGGTGGGTTCTAAATTTTTTTATTACCTGTGGGTGTGGCTTATTTTGTGGGCATGGCTTGGTGTGGGGGTCATGTGACTGGGTGGGCATGGCCAACTTTTTTTTTTTTTAACTTTTGAAAGCATGTTTTTTACAATCTTAAAAGGTTGCAGAAAAAAATGCTTTTAGAAGCCTCTGACAATCAGGCAACTCAGCTGGGATCGCCAGAGGCTTTTAAAGGCTTTTTTCCCCCCCCTACAACCTCTTCGGCTGAAGAGCTTGTAGAAAAAATGCTTTTAAAAATAATTAAAAAAAAACTCTAATGAGGTAGGCGGGGTAAGCGAGTGGCGACCGGGCCGGGGACGGGTTCAGGGGCATGGCCAGCCAATGTTATTACCGGTTCTCCGAACTACTACTAATTTTTACTACCGGTTCTTGTGAACCGGTGTGAACCGGTAGCAACTCACCACTGCTACCTGGCCTACCGTGCCATCGCGTGCCAAAAACAGGGGCACACGGGAATGCACGGGGGTGTGTGTGTCACGCATTGAATTATGGGTGTGGGTATGCACGCGAGAGACCCCTCCGCGCTCCCCCCTCTTTTGGCACGTGACGGCAAAAAGGTTAGCCGTCACTACCCTATACCATTTCAGACAAACGATTGTCCAATTTCTTTTTTCAGAACGAAAGTTCTACCATTCCATGATGCTCCAACCTAGATTGCAGAAGAATACTAAATAACGGTGGGAATATCTGAACCCAACCTCCACATCTCCCATGGGACGGCTGATTGGGTTGCACGACGAGGTCATCGACCAAAGACCTTGGCTTTCTCCTAGAGAGGCCTGCATGAGGACTAGCAGGCTGAGCCAAAGAATCGATGAAAGAGGCAGCTCTTGAGTTGGCCTTAGGCTGATACCCTGCAAGAACAACTCTGAGCCAGACGCAACAGAAGAAAGCTTTTAAGAGAAGGCCAGGATGCCGATCCTTCGCCTAGGAAAGGGCAGGCCTCAAAAGAACAAAGGCCGTAACGAGAGATAAAAAAAGCCAGTTTAATTCTCCCGCAATCCCCTCTTCCTTCATATCTACCGCCTCTTTGAATCCCCCCAAGCAGCATTCTTTAAATAGCAGCTGCGGGATGTCAGCATTGAAAAGAATCCCTCCTTGCCTCTGCTTGCAGGTTTTCCGGATGCAAGGCGTGGACCGCAAAGCGGCAGAGAATCATTTCGACGTTATTGTTATTCAGGTGGTTTTTGAAAAGAAACCAGCAAAAACCACAGAGGACCCAGCCGGCTTGTCGGAGGTTACGAAATCTTGCTGGCTGCATTTCAGCAACTAAAACAGGGATGGGTTGCTACCGGTTTGTCCCGGATCAGGCAAACTGGTAGCGGCGGCGGTGAGAGGCTCCGCCCACCTGCTCGGATGCTACCCACGAGCAAACCGGTAGCGACGGGAGTTGAATCCCACTACTGGCCCAAATCTCAAGGAACTGGGTAGGAACAGGGTGATTGTCCAAGATTTTTAAGGAGAGACTGGGCAGTCTCAAATTGTACAGGTAGTCCTCGACTTACGACAGTTCGTTTAGGGACCGTTTCAAAGTTACGACAACACTGGGGGAAAAAAAGTGACATACGACCTTTTCCCCCCCACACTTATGACCATGGCAGCATGGCCACATGATCAAAATTGGAATGGTTGGCAACTGACTCACTTTTATGACGATTGCAGGGTCGTGTGTGTGTGTGTGTGTGTGTGTGTGTGAGATGTGATCCACTTTTTGCGACCTTCTAAGAAGTAAAGTCAACAGGGAAGCCAGATTCATTTAACCACTCTACTTAGTAACCTATCAACTGCGGCGATTCACTTAACAACGATGGCCCAGGAAAAGTTGTAAAATGGGTCCAAACTTACTTCACATATGTCTCGCTTAACGACAGAAATTTCGGGCTCCATTGTGGTCGTAACCCTAACCCTAACAACCGTGTTGATTTAACTATGGCGATGATTTGCTGAAAAAGACACGGCGAGAAAAGTCGTAATGTGGGGCAAAACTCCCTTAACAAATGTCTCACTAGGCCACATAAATTTGGGGCTCAATTGGGGTCCTAAATCAAGGACTACCTATGTCGGGTTAGACTAGAAGATTTCCAAGGTTCCTTCCAGCTCTTTTTTTCCGATTGAGATTTAAGCCCCCTGAGCTCTCCGGTTGCAGAAAGTTCGAGTTGAGGGGCCCTGGAGTTGAGCCCAGCCTAGGGGCTTTCAGGCTTTTGACAGCTCCCCCTCCTCCTTGCAACCCCGTGGCCAATGCGATGGACGGGCCCCTTTTAATCCCCTTCCCCGCCAGCAGCATCTTCCCTGGGAATTCCATCCTGCCTCAGCAGGTCCCCTCTTGTGCCCAGCTGTGATGGATGGCGGGCAAGGCTGCCTCCTGACCCCGATCGAGTGCCGTGTTCGGCGCTCGGGGCCGTAATTCATGAGGACCGGCCTTGGCTGCCTTTCGTCGTCCAACAATGGTTGGCAGGCAAGCTCATTCAGGGCCCATTATGAGCGCTTCCACTTTTCTTTGCCTTCCCCAAAGTGAGGTGGCCGTGGATGGAATATTAAGGAGACTGCTGGGCTCACACACAATGAAGTGGCCTCTCTGCCAAGGGTTTATGCAGAAGCCCCCCCACTCCCACCCCCCAGGCTGGCAAGCCAGCATTGATAGGCCTGGGGGAGAGGGCACTGCTGATTTTTTGACAGAAAGGGAGGGAGGGAGGGAGGGAGGGAGGGAGGGAAGGAAGGAAGGAAGGAAGGAAGGAAGGAAGGAAGGAAGGAAGGAAGGAATTTAGTTATATATATTCAAGGAAAGAAGGAATTTAGCTACAAAGAAGGGAGGGAGGGAGGAAGCAAGCAAGCAATTTTGTTATATGTATTCAAGGAAGGAGGGAATTTAGCTATAAAGAAGGAAGGAAGGGAGGAGGAAGTAAGGAAGAAAGAAAGAGAAAGCAATTTTGTTATATGTATTCAAGGAAGGAAGGAATTTAGCTATAAGGAAGGAAGGAAGGAGGGAAGGAAGGAAGGAAGGAAGGAAGGAAGGAAGGAAGGAAAGCAATTTTGTTATATGTATTCAAGGAAGGAAGGAATTTAGCTATAAAGAAGGAAGGAAAGGAAGGAAGAAAGGAAGAAGGAAGGAAGGAGGCAATTATGTTATATGTATTCAAGAAGGAAGGTATTTAGCTAGAAGGGAGGGAGGGAGGAATTTAGCTGTAAAGAAGGAAGGAAGGAAGGAATTTAGCTAGAAGGGAGGGAGGAATTTAGCTATAAAGAGAATGAAGGAAGAATTTAGCAGGAAGTAAGGAAAGAAGGAAATTAATTATATGAAGAAGGAAGGAAGAAGGAAGGAAGGAAGGAAGAAGGAAGGAAGGAAGGAAGGAAGGAATATAGCTAGAAGGGTTGGAGGGAGGGAGGGAGGAGGAAGGAATTTAGCTATAAAGAAAGAAGGAAGGAAGGAATTTAGCAGGAAGTAAGGAAGAAGGAAATTAATTATATGAAGAAGGGAAGGAAGGAAGGAAGGAAGGAAGGAAGGAAGGAAGGAAGGAAGGAAGGAAGGAATATAGCTAGAAGGGTTGGAGGGAGGGAGGGAGGGAGGAAGGAATTTAGCTATAAAGAAAGAAGGAAGGAAGGAATTTAGCAGGAAGGAAGGAAAGAAGGAAATTAATTATATGTATATGGAAGGGAGGAGGGAGGGGGAGGATCTAGCTATATGTATTCAAGAACCAAGAAAAGAAATATTACTCTCTTATTTTTTCTCCCCTTTTCAAAGTTTCAATAAAAAGCTCTGTATAAAACAACTGGATGCGAATATGAAAGTCACCTCGAAGTTCCTTGACAATTTAAAAGTCTGAAGGACACAGGAGTAAGTGTGTAGTATGGGGGTGTGTGTACGGAGGGGGGACGTAAGGACAAAGGACTCAGGGCGCTCAAAAGCTTCTAAAAATCCCCATCCCTTCTCAGAAAGACCTAATTTACTCCTCCTTTACAAGTTACCGTTGTGCCTATCAAGCAGCTGGGGCCGGCTGGATATTTTTCTAAAAGGGGAAAAAAAAAATCCTTTGAAATTCTATCATCTTCTAAGCTGGTTGAAGATTTAAGGTACTAATTCAAGATAAAGCAGAGCACGTACCATGTAGAGGATGTTTGGCAGTATCTTCCTTTAGAAAAAAAAAAAAGCTGCTTCTTTTGTGAGTTTCTTTTTTAAAAAAAAAAAACGCACAAAGCCTACACACACCCAAAGGGTTGCACAAGCCTTGAAAAGACACACACACACACACACACACACACACACACACACACACACACACATACATAGACACAAACTCCAATTCTGCCCTCTTTCATCTCTCATTCAGAAATTTTCATATGACCACAGAGGGATTGTCAAGGAAACAATACTTAAGACAAAAAAAGTCAATGCCACTGATTCAAATTCCCCCAAGAACACTTAAGCCACCATTAAGAACACAGCACTTCCTCTGTAATGTTGGGGGGCTGGAGGGGGGGGGACAGGTGTCCAGCCCCTACAGCAGAGGGAAGCAAGATCTGCATGGAATTTCCTAAAATACAGAATATTCCCTAAAATACAGAATATTCCCTGAAAATACAGAATACAGCGAAGAGGTTGTAAAAAAAATGCTTTCAAAAGGCTCTGACGATCCCAGCTGAGTTGCCTGATCGGCAGAGGCTTTTTTAAAAAGCCTCTGCCGATCAGGCAACTCAGCTGGGATCGTCAGAGGCATTTAAAAGGGTTTTTTTTCTTTTAAATGCCTCTGACGATCCAAGCTGAGTTTTTTTTAAAAGCCTCTGCTGATCAGGCAACTCAGCTGAGATCGTCAGAGGCATTTAAAAGGTTTTTTTTCTTTTAAATGCCTCTGACGATCCAAGCTGAGTTTTTTTTAAAAAGCCTCTGCTGATCAGGCAACTCAGCTGGGATCGTCAGAGGCATTTAAAAGAAAAAAATCCCCTATTTTTCTTTTAAATGGTGGGGGAGGGTGTTTTTGCCCACCCTAGGCTCCGGAGGTTTTCCTCGAGCCTCCGAGAGGGCAAAAACGGCCTCCCCAGGCTCCGGAGGCCCTCTGGAGGCCAGAAACTTCCAGTTGGAAGTTCCAGTTGGCCCGTTTTTTGCCCTCCCCGAGCCTCCGTGTGCATCCTGCACTTACCTGCATCCAAAATGGGCTGCGTGGGGACCCCCTAAGAGGGGCAGGGTGGGGCGGAGTGGGCGGGGCCAGCCAGGAGTGGGATTTGGGGGTTCTCCGAACTGCACAGAATCTTAGCTAGAGGTTCTCCCGAATCCCTGAGAACCCCCAGCAGCCCCACCCCTGGTTTTTATTGCCGGGAAATTTTCTCGTTCGTTCTGATAAATCCCTTCATTGGGTTCATTCAAAGCTATGAGTTGTCCGAGTTTCTTTTTCCCAAAATACGAAACTGAAGAGCCAGCAGTTCTTTTCTCAGACAACTGATCCTGAATCATCAACATCGTCAGGTTCTGCATTTATTTTATTTATTTTTTCATTCTCAAAGAGGTTTTTTTTTTTTTTTTTTTTGCACCAAGAGAAAATAGAAGAGGAAATGCAACAGAGTTACCCTCCGTGGCCATTTCTTGGGAGTAGCAACCTGCTTAACTTCATAGCTGCGGTATGTACATGTGGTCCTTGACGTACGACCCCACCCATTTTTTCTCTCACCCACCCCGCCCACTTCTTTCTCCTGGCCCCGCCCACTTTTTTCTTTCTCCTGGGCCCACCCACTTCTTTTTCCTGGCCCTGCCCACTTTTCTTTTCATCCCACCCACTTCTTTCTCTTCATCCCACCCACTTCTTTCTCTTCATCCCGCCCACTTCTTTTTCTTTCTCCTGGCCCCACCCATTTTTTCTCTTCACCCCGCCCTCTTTCTTCTGGCTCCACCCATTTCTTTCTCTTCACCCCGCCCATTTCTTTCTCCTGGCCCCGCCCACTTTTTTTGGAAGTCGATCCCCAACAAGAGTGAGCGCTCCAGGTTATGCATTTTCGGTTGCAAAAAAATAGACAGTTCCTGTATTCTTCCCATCTTCCAAATGAAGCTCACTCTTTTCTTCTCGAGTTGGTGATTCTTAAGCATTTTAAGTCATTTTAGAAATCCATGTCACTGCTTCTATGCTTCTGCGTGCATATAAAAGCCAAGTCTGCCATTTAATCTTTTACAATCTGGCCCAGAGGCAGATAAGACACAACCATCTGGTTCCCAACTTCTAAATCTCCAACTTTTACACCCAAAATCATTAACATTTGCTTAGTTCACTAAGACAAAAGCCGCCATGGGCATCAACCTTTCTTGCCACTAATTAACTCACGGTTTGGCAATCTTTCCAAGAGGCTTATTCAATTCGCAAAAAGAAAAAAAAAAACAAAACAGAATACGGCATCCTTTTAATTATTCTACTAAAGATACATGTCAAACTGGGGAAAGGAATCCGGATTTTGTTTCTCCCATCCCAGCAAATTCCTTTTTAAAAAAAATAATAATTTTTTTTTGGTCATATCCCAGGTTGACTTAAATCATGGGTGTCAAACTCGAATTCATTGAGGGTTGTGTTTGAACTTGGGATGCTGGGGTGGGGGTGGCCAGGGTGGGCGTGGCCTCGTGTCGGGGGCGCATGTGGTGGCCCGAGAGCTCTGCCAGTGGAAACGAGCTCCCAAGCTCCGTTTTCAGCTGTGACAGCCTCCTGCAACCCTCAGCCACCGAAAACGGAGCTCGGGAGGGCTGCCGGCGGTCCTCGCGAGCTCCGTTTTTGCTGGCAGAGGCACCGCGGCTGGTTCTTCGCTGTTTCCAGGGCGGTCCCACGGGCCCAATCTAAGCACCCCCGGCCTTGAGTTTGACACCCCTGACTCAGGGGTGAAATCCAGCAGGTTCTGACAGGTTCTGGAGAACCTGTAGCGGAAATTTTGAGCAGTTCGGAGAATCGGCAAATACCACCTCTGGCTGGCCCCAGAGTGGGGTGGGAATGGAGATTTTACAATATCCTTCCCCCAGGAGTGAGGTGGGAATGGGGACTTTGCAGTAACCTTCCCCTGCCACGCCCACCAAGCCACGCCTACCAAGCCACACCCACAGAACCGGTAGTAAAAAAAATTTAGATTTCACCACTGCTCTGACTTAAATCAAGATGGGTCAACTTTGGGTTAATCCCCAGAGAAATTTCCACACCAAGCACAGTTTGATGGGGCTTTGTGCCTCCACAGAAAGCAAATTGGAGCAGAGTTAATGCCATGCTGTCAGGCAGGCAGGTGCCTCATCAACTTTAAAAAAAATGCTCTTTTCCTTAAGGCAATCACAGGAGCAGCGTTTGCCAAAACAATTTAAAGCAGCTGCAGGGTGGAGAAAGTAAAAAAAAAAAAAAAAAAAAAACCCTCAGAATCCTGAGTCGACCAACAAAATCAAAATGCTGAAACCATGCAATATATATAATATATATATATATATGTTTTCTCAGGTTTTTCTCAGTTCTAGTCCCGCCTTAGGCATGAACATCAACTGGATGACTTTGGGCCAATCACCAGGAGACTCTCAGTTCTAGTCCCGCCTTAGGCATGAAAGCCAACTGAATGACTTTGGGCCAATCACCAGGAGACTCTCAGTTCTAGTCCCGCTTTAGGCATGAAAGCCAACTAGGATACTTTAGGCCAGTTCCCTTCTCTCAGCCCAAACCACCTCACAAGATTGTTGTTCTGCAGAAAATAGAAGGAGGAAGGCGCGTTATAGATGCATATGCTACCTTGACTCATTAATACGTATAATAAAGGTGGGGATCAAATAAATTAAATAAAAATTGCACCACTAGGCTAATCTCCCCTGCGTCGAAAGCGGCTTCCCTATCAGATCCAGCTGAATTAAAACCCTAAGCACAAGGGCTGCCCCTCAACCCCGACAGTTGTCAACCCCCCCCACTCCCACCCACCGCTGATATGCAAAGCCTTTATGCAAACACCCAACAGGACCGGAAAAATATATATATATAAAAATTGCAAGTGATGAGTGGGAAAAAATCTGGATGTCTCCGCCACAAATAACATCCCAAAATAATGAAGTCTCCAAAGAGGGCTTCTAATAATAGAGAGAGAGATCTATTATAAAGTGTTTCCTTCCATCATCGCTTCTTAACTAGGCTCTCCGCAACTGGACCCCAGGGATCCCCAGGCTGCCTTCGGGGAGCCATCGCCTAACAAACCTCGAAGGAAACTGCAGCCTCGCCGAGCACAACTCTATCACACTATCTCACACAGACACGGCAAGAGACAATTTCCCCAGGCTCCCCCAAGCTGTGCCGGGCTGCCTATTTCTAGAACAAGGAGTAGAGAGAGGGCAGGATAAATACAGATCTTCGTCATCCTGGCAGGCCATCAGGGTCAGGAGCCGTTCGTACCTGGGATGTTTCAGGAATGGAAGGAACTACCTTCAGATCTGAAGGTAATGTTCCAGGATTGCTGAAGCGGAGGTGGAAGAAAAGGAAGCGACTCCGAGGAAATCCAGTCCCATGGCTTAGGTCCCACTAGGGCTGGGCTACCGGGCAGGGGTGGGTTCTACTTACCTTTACTTCCGGTTCGCAATGGGAGTCCGTACTTGTGCTCACTTTGCTTGCACGCACGCTTCTGCACATGGCACAGATCGTCAATTATGACATCTGGGTGGATGGGAAGGTGCTTTGTAGAATAATTTGACCCCTTCTTCTTTGTGACAGCCCCTCAAATACCGGAATACTGCTATCATGTCACCCCTAATTCTTCTTTTCTTTAGACTAGCTAGCCAAAGCCAAACCTGTAGCCGTTTCTTCGTATGGTTTAGTCCCAAGGCCTTTAGGACCTTCCAAGCAAGGTGGCCAAACCTTCTACAGCAGGGATGTCCAACCTTGGCAACATAAAGAACCGTAGACTTCAACTCTGCTGGCTGGGGAATTCTGGGAGTTGACGTCCACAAGCAGGGGTGGGCTGGTGGGGGTTCGCAGGGGTTCGTGAGAACCTCTAGCTAAGATTCTTTGCAGTTTGGAGAACCCCCAAATCTCACTCCTGGCTGGCCCCGCTCATCCCTCCCCTCCCCTCCCAGGAGTCTCCACGCGGCCCGTTTTGGATGCAGTTAAGTGCAGGGTGTGTGCGGAGGCTCAGGGAGGGTGAAAAACAGGGCTACCGGAACTTTCAGAAGGCTGGAAACGGGCCTCCAGAGCCTGGGGAGGCCATTTTTGCCCTCCCTGAAGTTCGAGGAAAGCCTCTGGAGCCTGGGGAGGGCAACCACCACCACCCCCATGGTGCAGGAGGCTGACTAGGCTACGCTCACCCAGCAACCAGGCAGAGAACCCCTTACTAAAATTTTTGAAGCCCATCCCTGGGTCCCACCACAACAGGAGAGCCTATTCCATACAATTTAACCCCAGATGGAGAGGGGCATGGAGCAAACCTTTTAAAATGCCAGAACGTCCCACAGGTAGCATCATTGAGCACAACCCTATCACACGATCACGCAGAGATGCACAATTTCCCCCGGCTTCTCCAAAAAAGCTGTGCTTTTGCCTGCCCATTTCTAGCACAAAGAGCAGAGGGCAGAAATGTAAGACGATGACTAATAGCAGCTCAGAAAACCAGGATGCTCTTATGGATGACAGAAAAACAAGAGCTGGGAGGGACCTTGGAGGTCTTCTAGTCCAGCCCCCTCCTGCTCAAGCAGGGTGTCAGCATTCTGATGCTGCCATAAAAAGGAGGAGACGAGGCTTGACTTTTCACCTACTTATTTTCTCTGTAGATAATATCCCCTAGGAGATGGGATGGGAGGGGGGAACATTCCTGTGGGTTGAGGTCAGAAGCTGGGGAGACTGACTTGGAAGATGGCCAATGAGAAGATGAGAATTGGGGAACGGAAAGGGAAGGGTTTGGGGGTCAGAGGGTTAGTATCGGCTACGACGAAGTCGGGGCCAGATCTGTCGTACTCAGTAAATGGAATATTTCAGCAAAGATTAATTGTTTGGGAGTGCAATTTATTTGAGATGACATCGAAACCTGACACTAACCATGCCCAGTTCCTGCAACCGTTCTTCCTATGTTTTAGTCTCCAGTCCCCTAATCATCCTTGTTGCTCTTCTCTGCACTTTTTCTGGAATCTCAACATCTTTTTTATAGTGTGGGGACCAAAACTGGATTCAGTATTCTAAGTGTGGTCTTACTAAGGCTTTATAGAATGGTATCAGGGGTGGGCTGCTGGGGGTTTGCAGGAGTTCGGGAGAACCTCTAGCTAAGATGCTCTGCAGTTTGTAGAACCCCCAAATCCCACTCCTGGCTGGCCTACCCCACCCCACCCCTCCCAGGAGTCCCCATGCGGCCCGTTTTGGATGCAGGTAAGTGCAGGGTGCATGTGGAGGCTCGGGGAGGGTGAAAAACGGGCCTATCGGAAGTTCGGGAAGGCCCTCCAGAGGGCTTCCGGAGCCTGGGGCGGCTTACAATGCGTTAAGCAATAGCCTTCATACTTTTGTATATTTATACAAAGTCAGCTTATTGCCCCCACAAACTGGGTCCTCATTTTACCTACCTTAGAAAGGATGGAAGGCTGAGTCAACCTTGAGCCTTGGCGAGATTCGAACCAGCAGTAATTGCAGGCAGCTGTGTTAATAACAGGGTGTGTAAACCACTGTACTACCAAGGCTCTTCCCAAGGTATTATCCCAAACAGCCACATATCACCCTTGGAAATTTCAACCAAATTCTTTTCTCCCTTTTAATGAAATGGGAAAAGCAAACTCCTACAGGTCAAAGGTTAGGGTTAGGGGTTAAAGTTAACGAGGACTAATAAGGAAAATGCAGAACAATTATTATTATTATTTTGTCCAGACTTGTGTTCCTGAGGGGGAAAATAAATAAATAAATAAAGCTGCTGATTATCTTTCTGCACCCTGAGTGTTGAAGAAGAGAAGATCAAAGGATAATGGATGGAAAACAAAGTAGACAGCTCTTCCCTTCTTCTAAAGGAAGAGCCTGGAACTAAATTGCCAAAGAAAGGTTTCCGCTAAACATTAGGAGAATCCATAAAGCAGGTACAACGGTGGTCCCATTCTCCTTCACCGGCGATGCCAGTCAGATCTAGGTGACTCCGACGTCCGGCAGAAAATCTCTCCTCCAAGTGACGATTCTACATTCAAGCTTCCAATTAACGAGGCACTCGATAAACATAATTGAGAGGAGTGGTGGGCAATTTGTGACCCGCCGATGATCTGATACTTCCAGGCACTCCAAGATCACTCTGCCAACATTTATCAGCGATTGGGTTTCTCCAAAAGAAAAGGCAGAAGTTGAAGTAGGAAGCTAAAAACCATTCCTATTTCTTCCTTGGAAGTCAACTCCGCCCTACCAAAATTAACCACTTTGCCAGAAAACTCTAGGTCGCTTGCAAGAAGTGATATTCACGGGCTTTCCCTACCGGTTTGCAAATGTGAGCGTGTACACGCGTGTTTTGCTCACACGCGCCACCATCGTGCACACACGTGGCCTTCCGCACATGCACTTTGCTCATGGGTGTGGCGTGCACACATGCACGCAGCTTCAAAATGTGCCTAAATAGGACAGCATAGTGCCATAGTGATTTCTGCTACCGGTTCGGGCGAACCGATCTGAACCGGCTTGAATACTACTTATGGTCCCTTGGAATCGGAGGGCTTTTAAGGGAGGAACACACACTCTAATTTCTTCCTGCACATCGTATTTGGCCTTCCAGCTGCTCAAAGAATCAAGAGATGGCCCTCTGACCCTGAGATGGCCAATCTCTTAATTAATAGATTAAGAGCCTGGTGGCGTAGCAGACTAATAGCCTGTTATTAACATTCAGCTGCGTGCAATTACTGCAAGTTCGAATCTCCCCAGGCTCAAGGTTGACTCAGCCTTCCATCCTTTCTAAGGTAGGTAAATTAAGGACCCAGTTTGTGGGGGCAATAAGCTGACTTTATATAAATATACAAAAGGATGAAGGCTATTGCTGAACGCATTGTAAACTGCCCTGAGTCTCTGGAGAAGGGTGGCATATAAATCAAATTTTAAAAAAACAAAACTCTCATGTCTGTCTGAATGTTTTTAACCTTCACTTGGGCAAAACGATGCATCGTAGGGCAACCATTTTTGAACCAGCATAATAGACTAACTTAAAGAATATGGGGAATCCTCGACTTACAACCATTTGAAGTCCCTGGAAAAAAAAGTGACTTATGACTTATGATCTTGACTCCCAAGACAATATTTTTCTTGGGCTGCGTTAAAAGAAGAAAAGCAATTCAGCAGCCCCACGCTCTGTTTTGCTTGTAGCCTTCCAAAAAGAAAGAAAACCACAAGTATGCATAAGGTACGCTGACAGCTCGCAGCACCTGCAAACCGCAATTAAGCCTCAGTGCAATCCATCACACTGCAAAATTTCAATGCTAATTACCCTCCCCGCGAACATCTTTAGAACAGCGATGTGTTGGACTCCATAAAAACAATGCGATTTCAAAAGGCGTTTAACGGTGTCAGCAGGAATAACAGATTCTATATGAAATATGCTCAGGTGCCTATAAATAACATCATAACTTCCCGAAAATCGGCATCTCTTTAACCCTGTTCATTTGGTGTAGAACTCTAAACGGTGACTTGGATAGAATAGATAGAATAACGAGAGCTGGGAGGGACCTGGTAGGTCATCTAGTCCAACCCCCCTGCCCAATTTTTATTTGAAAGTTCAAATAAGCAACGGTTGGTGCAAATCATGGTTTGTCTTGATCTTGAGGAACTGGACTGATAAGCTATAAGTAAGGCTGGTTTGGTTAACCCTAGCTGTTTTACAAATGTGGCCAGCTGTGATTTAGTCAATAAATCATGATTTATTCAATAAACCATGGTTAAGCAAACATTGATAGATGGGCATTTTCAAATACAGGTCATCCTTGACTTACAACCACAACGGAGCCCCACATTTCAGTGGCTTAAGTGAGACATTTATTGCGTCGGTTTTGCCCTGTTTTACGACCTTTCTTGTCACCGTCATTAAGCAAATCCATGCAGTTGTTAAGCGAGTAACAAAGTTGTTAAGTGAACCCGGCTTCTCTGAGTGATTTTGCTTCTCAGGAGGTCGCAAAAGGGGATCACCTGACCCTCTCCCCTCCCCCGGGGACACTGCAACCGTCATAAATAGGAGTCAGTTGCTAAGCATCTGAATTTTGATCTCGTGACCACAGGGATGCTGCAACGGTCGTAAGGGTGAAAGACAACCATAAGTCACTTTTTTCAGTGAGTTCAAATGGTTGTAAGTCGAGGATTCCCCGTTGTAACTTGAAACGGTCACTAAATGAACCGTTGCAAGTCGAGGACTAACTGGGTTTGCAAGGCCGAAAGAAACCCCCCACGCCCCCAAAATGGTTCAGACAGCAAACACCAGCAAAGGTTTTCAACTGTTGTGAACCGAAAAGGCATGTAGAAACCCTCGGCAAATCAGACGGTAAAAATTCCACTTAATGACTGTTCATTAATGAGAGAGGAATACCAAGGGAAAAAAGTCATTAAGCGCATCTGGCAAAATTTGACGGAGAATCTGATTGCATAATGAGGAAATTGTTCTTCAATCAATTATACGAATCCAGCACAAATCGTCCCTTTTGGTTTCTAGCAAACTCAAGACTGTAATTTGCTCAAGATTATTTATTGCGTCGCTTTAGCACACCCAAATGATCACAGTCCTAAAAAAGGGGCCTTACGACTGGGTCCTCGCGCTTATGACCATCACAGCAGCCCAGTGGTGGGATTCAAATTTTTTACTACTGGTTCTGTGGGCGTGGTTGGTAGGTGTGGCATAGCTTGGTGGGTGTGGTTTGGTGGGCGTGGCAGGGGAAGGATACTGTAAAATTCCCATTCCCTCCCCACCCCATTCCAGAGGAAGGATACTGTAAAATCTCCATTCCCTCCCTTCTCCAGGGGATGGATACTGCAAAATCCCCATTCCTTCCCTACTCTAGGGGAAAGATACTGCAAAATCCCCATTTCCTCCCGATCAGCTGGGACTCGGAAGGCAGAGAATAGATGGAGGCGGGGCCAGTCAGAGGCGGTATTTACCAGTTCTCTGAACTACTCAAAATTTCCGCTACCAGTTGTCCAGAACTGGTCAGAACCTGCTGAAACCCACCTCTGAAGGAATCATAATTTCAGATGGATCAGAGATTTGGTTGCAACTTGATCATCTGTCCAGAAAGCTCCAGAGCTCGGGTGGATTATAAATCAACCAAACCGTCAATAGCAATAATACGGGAAGGGAAGGGAAGGGAAGGGAAGGGAAGGGAAGGGAAGGGAAGGAAGGAAGGAAGGAAGGAAGGAAGGAAGGAAGGAGAAAAGGAAAAGCGATAGCCTTTAGACTTATATGCCGCTTCACAGTGCTTTCCAGCCCTCTCTAAGCGGTTTTACAGAGTCAGCCTCTTGCCCCCAACCATCTGGGTCCTCATTTTACCCACCTCGGAAGGATGGAAGGCTGAGTCCAACCTTGAGCCCGGTTAGATTCGAACTGCCAAATTGCAGTCAGCCGGCAGTCAGCAGAAGGAGCCTGCAGTACTGCACTCTAACCACTGCGTCACCGCGACTCAAACTAAACATAAATAGTTAGGCGGATTGGACTGGCGGGAAAAAAAATGACTTGGAGAAGAAAGCAACATATTTGTCTCCTTAACAAATTGTCAGAGGAGGCCAGCCTGGAGATGCTCCCGATAAAGGATTTGAAATCGGCAAATGATTTCCAAGGAAGTTTAAACCGTGTCGGGGATATTACAAAGCTGCCATGCCAGCTGCTGTCGACGGGACACCACCCGGGAAAACCTAACCAAGAGGAAACAATCCAGATGTTTCCAGATGTTTGTGCGATTCCCTGGAAATACCGCGAGGAAATAAACTGCGCTGGTTAATTTTCTAAGAGAGTGGCTTCTCAGAGGGAGAGCTATGAACTCTGCCAAGGAGAAAAGACGCCCCTAAGAAATACAGGCAGTCCTCGACTTACGACCACAACGGAGCCCCAGATTTCCGTTCTTAAGTGAGACATTGGTGAACCGAGTTTGGCCCTGTTTGACAACTTTTCTTGCCTGAGTTATTAAGTGAATCATCGCAGTTCGGTGAGTAAACATGGTTGTTAAGTGAGTCGGGTTTCCCCGCAGTCTTTGCTTGTCAGAAGGTCGCAAAAAGGAATCATGTGACCCCGGGACGCTGGAACCATCATAAATATGAGTCAGTTGCCAAGCGTCTGAAATTTGATCATGTGACCATGGGGGGAATGCTGCAATGGCCGTAACTGTGAGAAACGGTCATAAGCAGGGGTGGGCTTCAAAAATTTTAGCAAAGGGTTCTCTGCCCGGGTGCTGGGAGGGTGTGGCCATGGTGGGCTTGGCCTAGTTGGCCTCCTACACCATTGGGGTGGAGGTGGGGTGTTTTTCCCCTCCCTGGGCTCCGGAGACTTTTTTTGAACCTCCGAGAGGGTGAAAATGGCCTCCCCAGGCTCCAGAGGCCCTCTGGAGTCTGGAAACAAGCCCATTTCCAGCCTTTCTGAACTTCCAATAGGCCCATTTTTCCTCCTCCCCAAGCCTCCGTGCACCTCCTGCACTTACCTGCATCCAAAACGGAGTCCCCGCGTGGGGACTCCTGGGAGGGGAGGGGCAGGGTAGGCGGGGCCAGCCAGAAGTGGGATTTGGGGGTTCTCCAAACTGCACAGAATCTTAGCTAGAGGTTCTCCCGAACCCCTGCGAACCCCCAGCAGCCCACTCCTGGTCATAAGTCACTTTTTTTTGGTGCCGTTGTGACTTCCAACGGGTCACTCAATGAAGTGTTGTTAAGTCGAGGGCTACCTGTATGTGTTATTTCTGTCAAAACAAGCCACGTCCCTAGTCATGTTTAATTAGATATCACATTGGCTCCAACAGGCTCAACCATTCATGGATGCTTTGGGCAATTTCCTATGTAAAACGGGTGGTTTTTGTGTGTGTTTTTTTTTAAAGTGTTCTTTTTTTAAAATGAAGGAGATCTTTTTTCCTTTGGATGCCCCAAATATGTTGACAGAAGATGACTGTAATTTTTTTTTTTTTTTAAAGTCAACTTCTGGTTCCTTACACCAGAAAGTGACAAATTTCACCAGAAACCACACAGGACGAGGGAAGTGGGGGTGGGGAAGCAGAAATGAAGTCACATGGTGGTGCCACGTCGGATATTGCTCATACTAAACTAATAGGGAACGGCTTGGTCTTCTGATGCTACATCTGAGGAAACGCAACCAACTGGGTTAGAAAGCCAAAGTACTTTCTCTTGTCCGCGTCCATGCTTCTCCAGAAGATAGAATAGAATAGAGTAGAGTAGAGTAGAGTAGAGTAGAGTAGAATAAAATACAATAGAGTAGAGTAGAGTAGAGTAGAGTAGAGTAGAGTAGAGTAGGATAGAGTAGAATAGAGTAGAGTAGAGTAGAGTAGAGTAGAATAGAGTAGAGTAGAGTAGAATAGAGTAGAATAGAATAGAATAGAATAGAATACAATAGAGTAGAGTAGAGTAGAGTAGAGTAGAGTAGAGTAGAGTAGGATAGGATAGGATAGAATAGAATAGAATAGAATAGAATAGAATAGAGTAGAGTAGAGTAGAGTAGAGTAGAGTAGAGTAGAGTAGAGTAGAATAGAATAGAATAGAATAGAATAGAATAGAATAGAATAGAATAACAGAGTTTGATGTTGAGAGGAAGACAATGAAAAAGGGCTGGTCCAAAAGATTCCAGGTAGTTCTTGACTTACGGCCACAACTGAACCCAAAATTTCTGTTGCTAAGCGAGACATTTGTTAAGTGAGTTCGGTCCTCTTTTACGATCTTTCTTGCCTCAGTTGTTGAGAGTGAATCACTGCAGTTGATAAGTTTAGTAACCCGGTTGTTAAGTGAATCTGGGTTCCCTCTTGACTTTGCTTGTCCGAAGGTCGCAAAAGGATGGGGTGGGGTCACGTGAGCTCGGGATGCTGCAATCGTCATAAATACGAACCGGCTGCCAAGCACCTGAATTTTGATCACATGATCACAGGGACGCTGCAAAGGTCGTAAATGTGAAAAATGGTCATAAGTCACTTTTTTCAGTGCCGGTCACTAAATGAACTGTTGTAAATCGAGGACTACCTGTATTGGAATATTCTTGGATGAATTACAGGTTATTGGTGGCGCAGTGGTTAGGGTGCAGTACTGCAGGCTCCTTCTGCTGACTGCCGGCTGCCTGCAATTTGGCAGTTCGAGTCTCACCAGGCTCAAAGTTGACTCAGCCTTCCGTCCTTCCGAGGTGGGTAAAATGAGGACCCAAATTGTTGGGGGTGCAAGAGGCTGACTCTCTAAACCGCTTAGAGAGGGCTGTAAAAGCTCTGTGAAGCGGTATGTAAATCTAGTGCTCTTGCTATTAGGAGCCCTGGTGGCGCAGTGGTTAGAATGCAGTATTGCAGGCTAACTCTGCCCACTGCCAGCAGTTTGATCCTGATAGGCTCAAAGGTTGACTCAGCCTTCCATCCTTCCGAGGTGGGTAAAATGAGGACCCCAGATTGTTGGGGGCAAGAGACTGACTCTGTAAACCGCTTAGAGATCTTTAAAAGCACTTGTTCTGTCCCCGTCTCTCACACGCACACAAACAGACAGCCTGGGGTTAAATAAACTGGCAGACAACCAATTCTTCCGATAAGAAGCTTGGCAGCAACCCAGTAGCTGCTTGCCAAGAACTTTACTCAATAAACAAAATATACACAGTCAAGAATTGTCCAGTTCGTAAAATAAATCCAAGGCCGATAATGTTGTTTCCAAAGATGCAATGTGACTCGATAGTAGTTAGTTTTGTCCGTCACAGAGTCTGAATGGCCACCTCACCCCCTTTTATACCCTGTGGGGTGTGGTCCAGTGACTCAGCTTAATCTCTGGCACGCCTTTTCTTCTGTTGCGCGCGCTTATCTCTGCGACGCTGCCGAGGATCCAGCCAAGACTCATTTCCCTCATCGCTGTCCACCTGTGGCTGCGTGGACGTGCTTGGCCCTGGCCCTATCTCTTGCCCTTCGGCGGACACCGAAGGCATTGCCAGAGAGGAGGGTCCTGGAGAGGGAGGCCTTGCCAACTCCTCTCCTTCACTCTCGGAGTCCTCTCCTGCCGATGACACATGCTCAGGTAATGGAGCCACAACAGTACTATGCTTTTTAGCATAGTGTAAAGCACTATATAAGTGCTACTGCTATTGGAAACAGGTTACGGAGGCAGAGATGTTCTCCACTCTGGTGATTCAACTGTTATCGCCACAGCAGACTTGAACCCCCAAAACCTCTCTTGCTCATGTTATCCTCAGCAATAAAACCCTAGTCTTGGAGCCAAGAGAGGAGAGATATATAGAAATTACACATACAGGATTTACAGAACTGTTCAGGCACGATCACATCGGGAGTGCACCAAAAAAATCCCTGCTTACCCAGATCAGCCACATACTCACACAAAGGGCAACCACTCGGCATCGAAGTACTTTTAGCCAAGAGGAAGAAGGGATCTGATCTTTCTATCTGAGCAGCTTAAGACTAACCAGCTGGCAGCTGTGATCATTAAAGCCATTATGTTTTTAATCTGAATATGTGACTGTATTTTTTTGGGGGGGGGGAACCAAAAGAAATCACAACCTGCTTAGATACCTGTCATACTAGCTGGGGGTCAGGAGGCCACCCGGTGTCACAGATGATAAATAAAATGCTTCCATGATACGCTGCCACACTGCTCAACTCCGGCGAGGCGAGCCGCCAAGACCTGAGCAAATTGAAACCTGGCAAGGTATTATTATTATTATTCTCGTGGTGTCCACGGCCAACAGCTTTGTTTACTTCATTTACACAAGAACATTGTGAGAATGGAAAAAGGAAAAAAAGAAAGAGAGAAAGGAAGGAAGGAAGAGCCAACTGCTCTCAGGAGGCAGCTCGCAGAAATAAAATTACAAGATGGTTGACCGGCCTTGATAGAACAGCGGGAAGAAGAAGAAGTCCTTCAGCCCAAGAGAAGCCATCAAGCAGGTCACTCAATGACCTCAAGAAGGGATGAAAGGTCACCACCAGAGGTGGGTTTCAGCAGGTTCTGACCAGTTCTGCAGAACCGGTAGCGGAAATTTTGAGTAGTTCGGAGAACCGGTAAATACCACCTCTGGCTGGCCCCAGAGTGGGGAGGGAATGGGGATTTTGCAGTATCCTTCCCCCAGGAGTGGGGAGGGAATGGAGATTTTGCAGTATCCTTCTCCTGCCACGCCCCCCCAAGCCACACCATGCCCCCCCAAGCCACGCCCACAGAACCGGTAGTAAAAAAATTTGGATTTCCCCACTGGTTGTACCTTATGCTTTTTGATCAATGTATCTTGTCTTTTAATGTACACTGAGAGCGTATGCACCAAAGACAAATTCCTTGTGTGTCCAATCACACTTGGCCAATAAAGAATTCTATTCTATTCTATTCTATTCTATTCTATTCTATTCTATTCTATTCTATTCTATTCTATTCTATTCTATTCTATTCTATTCTATTCTATTCTAATTCTATTCTATGATTCTTGATGAATGCATCTTGTATTTTGTGTACACTGAGAGCGTATGCACCAAAGACAAATTCCTTGTGTGTCCAATCACACTTGGCCAATAAAGAATTTCTTCTCTTCTCTTCTCTTCTCTTCTCTTCTCTTCTCTTCTCTTCTCTTCTATTATTTTCTCCTCTCCTCTCCTCTCCTCTCAGTCTACTCTATTCTATTCTATTTCCAGAAGCTCTGAAGCTGCCAGAACCAGTAAAGTTGGATACTGGGAAAACTGGGGTTTAACCACATCCTAGAAGACAATGGCTTCTCCAACTAGGATGGGCCATGTCACACAACCCACCCTTCACAAGACCTTCAATTTGAAGTTAAAACAGAGGTCCATTCTTGGCTTTTATTTAGTAGGGGGAAGGGAGGCTTAACTAAAACAAGTCACCATTGATGAGGAAGGAACTGGTCCGAGTTGACATTTAAATGATTATTTACAACTTTAAGACGCAAGCTTAGCTTTAAATTAAATTGACTCTACAATGTCAATCCTCCCTTTCCCTATGAGCGTCTCTCTTTAAGAACAAGCATCCCATTCAGCAGAATATTTCACAGACATAATGGGCTATCGTTGCAGCAGTAATGTGACTGTGGCATTATTGTGTATTAAGTGCAGCTTGCCCATTCTGGACCAAGCCTCTTTATTGAATTTCTCCTTATAATTTCGCCTGCAAACCTATCATCACTCCAGCCACGTAAAAAAAAAAAAAAAAAAAAAGCAGGAAAACGGAACGTTTCAACGATTGAAACTTCAGAAGATTCCCTCCATCGAGTCTAATAATAGAGAGGAAGCTTGGGAAATATTCCACGTTAAAGCTTTTCCCCGCAAAACAAATGCAAACACACTGCTTAGACCAGGGGTCTCCAAACTTGGCAACTTTAAGACTTGTGGACCTCAATTCCCAGAATTCCCCAGCCGGAATTCTGGGAATTGAAGTCCACAAGTCTTAAAGTTGCCAAGTTTGGAGACCCCTGGCTTAGACATTCAAGCATTTCAATTTAGGATCTGACACTCGCTGCTTGAAAAAATAATAAGGTTTTTCTCGTTCACAGGAGGAAGGAAATCCAAGAATGATGATTAGGGTAAGAAAAGAAGAGAGAGAGAGAGACAGGGGTCAAAGTTTATCTATCTATCTATCTATCTATCTATCTATCTATCTATCTATCTATCTATCTATCTATCATCTATCTATCTATCTATCTATCTATCTATCTATCTATCTATCTATCTATCTATCTATCTATTAAATTTTTATACCGCCCTTCTCCCGAAGGACTCAGGGCAGTGTACAACCATATTAAAACCACATATACCTATAAAATTTAAAAACAGTTTAAAATATATTAGAAATTTGGCCCTTATATTAAAAAACTACAAACACCCGATTAAAATTCATTTTCTAAGCCAGCCCAGCCTGTTGAAACAATAGAGTCTTAAGGGCACGGCGAAAGGTATGTAGGTTGGGGATTGTGCGCATCTCCGGGGGCAGCTCATTCCAGAGGGCAGGTGCCCCCACAGAGAAGGCTCTCCCCCTGGGTGTCGCCAGTCGACATTGTTTGACCGACGGCACCCTGAGGAGTCCCTCTCTGTGGGAGCGTATTGGCCGGTGGGAGGCTATTGTTGGCAGAAGGCGATCTCGTACATACCCAGGTCCTAAGCCATGGAGCTCTTTAAAGGTGGTGACCAACACCTTGAATCGCACCCGGAAGACCACCAGGAGTTAAGAGAGTAATCAGCCTGGAATCCTTACAGTGTCACAAGTATCCAAGCCCAGCTTCCCCTGAATTCTGTTGGCCCTTATCTATCACCAATTTACTATTGACCGTTAGTTGACTAGATTATTCTGCACAGGTAGTCTTCAATTTATGACCACAATTGAGCCCAGAATGTCTGTTGTTAAGCAAGACAGTTATTAGGTGAGCTTTGCCCCATTTTACCTTTGCCTCATTTTAACAACTTTCTTGCCTCAGTTGTTAAGCGAATCAATGCAGCTATTATATTAGTAAGAACATGGTTGTTAAGTGAATCTGGCTTCCCCATCGACTTGGCTTCTCAGAAGGTCGCAAAAGGAGACCCCATCACATGACCTTGGGACACAGCAACAGTCATAAATATGAACCAGTCACCAAGGATCTGAATTTTGATCCCAGGATCATGGGGCTGTTGCAAAGGTGTTGAAACACGATCCCACGGCACTTTTCTCAGTGCTGTTGTAACGTTGAAGGACCACTCAACGAACTGTTGTAAGTTGAGGACTACCTGTAATTGATACAGATCCTTGTCAATCTGGAGTCCATCAGGTTCAGGAGCCATTCGTACTTGATATTTCAGGAATACCAGAGCAGAGACATCACCCTGCCAACAAAAGTGCGTCTAGTCAAGGCGATGGTTTTCCCACTTGCAATGGATGGCTGTGAAAGTTGGACCAGAAGAAAGGCTGAGTGCCAAGAATGGAGGCCCTTGAACTCTGGTGCTGGAGAAGACTCCTGCGAGTCCCTTGGACTGCAAGGCGATCCAACTGGTCGGTCCTAGAGGAGATCAACCATGACTGCTCTTTAGAAGGCCAGATCCTGAAGAGGAAACTCAAATCCTTTGGCCACCTAATGAGAAGGAAGGACTCCCTGGAGAAGAGCCTAATGCTGGGAAACATTGAGGACAAAAGAAGAAGGGGACGGCAGAGAACGAGGTGGCTGGATAGAGTCACTGAAGCAGTCGGCGTGATCTTAAATGGACTCCAGAGGATGGTAGAGGACAGGAAGGCCTGGAGGAACGTTGTCCATGGGGTCGCGATGGGTCGGACGTGACTTCGCAACTAACAACAACAAGAATTTCAGGAATGGAACAAACTATCTTCAGATCTGAGCATTGTAGAAGCTAGGATGGACAGGAAGGGGGTGACTCCTAGGAAATCAGATCCCAAGGCTTAGATCCCACCACAGAGGAGATCCCATTCCATTCAATTTGAAGAAGAGGGGCATGGAACAAACCTTTTTAAATGCCAGAATTTCCAACTTCCAAGATACGGGTAGAAACTATCATTTAAAATAAAAGGTGTACAGCAGAGATTCCTTGATTGTAGCCACTGTTTTTTTTCCCCCTGCTAATTTTCTGGAATAGGCAATTAGCTTTACACCTCCTTGGGACATGAACATACCCAATAATTATTGCATCTTCTTCCCCATATGTACTTCCTCTTAGTAATTTTTCAGAGTTCCTTCCTCCGCATACTCAATGCTGCTTTAACTTAGGTTTTTTTCCCCTGGCATTCACACCTGGACACTGGAAAGAGACCGAAATTCTCCCCACGCTGGTTTTCAGCGTGCTATTAATATTGTGATTTAGATGGCAACACTTCCAGAGTGAGGATCACAGAGAGAGAATATTACCAATTAATAACAGCAATTATTATCCCAAAGCTGTTATTGGCCCTTAGCAAAACACAATGCCTCACAACGTTTGCACTGATCCGAGAAGAAAATTGTGTGCTTGCTACAAAATAAGAACAAACTGAAAAACATTCATTACTGGTTAGATGTTATTACAGCAACAGTAATTATGCTTTGAAAGTCTTCAGCTGGTGAGGGAGGGAGGGAGGGAGGGAGGGAGGGAGGAAGGAAGGAAGGAAGGAAGGTAGGTGGGAGGGGAAGGAGGGAGGGAAGAAAGGAAGGAGGGTGGGAGGGAGGGAAGGAAGAGAGGGAGGGAGGGGGAAGGAAGGATGGTGGGAGGGGAGGGAGGGAGGGAGAGAAGAAGGAAGGAGGGAGGAGAGGGAGGGAGAGAAGAAGGAAGGAGGGAGGGAGGGAGAGAAGGTAGGAAGGAAGGAAGGAGGGAGAAAAGAGATAAAGAAAAGAGAGAGAAAGGGAGGCGGGGATGGAGGTATAATAAAGAAGAATATTCATAGTTCAGGATTGAAATGAGGAGTCCTTGGTGCTCTCTGAGCTTGTTTCTTTTCTTGCAGACATTTTATTACCAAGCTAGGTAACATCATCAATGCCAATGGGAGGAGGATGTGGGGAGGAGGAGGAGGAGAAGAGGGAGAGGGAGAGGGAGGAGGAAAAGGAGGAAAAGGAGGAGGAGGAGGAGAAGAAGAAGAAGAAGGAGAAGAAAAAGAAGAAGAATCTCTGAGCTTTATTGTTTTCTTGCAGATGTTTCATTATCCAAACTCAAGGTGGCAAACAGAACTAATCCTCCTCTGGAGATCATTTTTTTTCCAAAGCGAAAGAAAATAAATACCTCGATGGGGAAAGAAACCAACATTTATTGAGTGAGTCGGCAGAGAAAATAATTGAGAAAATTCATCTGCATCCTCTTCTAAATGAAAGTACGGAGGAAAAAAAAAAACCTGTGTGTGCGCGCGTTGTGCATACGTGTGTGTGTGTGGGGGGGGGGAAGTGTGTGACTCTCAGATTCACAACCTATTCTAAGCCTTTCTACTACCGCAGCGAACCGAACCTTGGCTGTCGATTTTTTTTTTTTAAAAATCACACGTCTGTTAGCATGTTTCGACTTTGTAGCACTCATTTTCACTTCTACTCTGCAACTAAGCTAGTGGGAATTAAGAGTACATTGATTGCTGTCCGGGTACATACTTAATTCACACACTCTTTCCTTTTGGAATAAGACGTGTGAGGCACAAGAAAGGAGTAAACATTGCAGGTAGTCCTCGACTTAAGACCACAATATTGAGCCCAACATTTCTGTGGCTAAGTGAGACGTCCGTTGAGTGAATTTTGCCCCATTTTGCGACCTTCCTTGCCACGGTGGTTAAGAAGTGAATCTGGCCACTGCGGCTGTTAAGTCAGTAATTGTTGTGGCCCGCCAGCAGCCTGTGTGGATCGTGGCTGATCCCGACAAGGAGGAGGCTGGTGTGGGGTTGCGCCAGCAGCCTGCGCAGCCGGCGCTCGCGTCGGACAGCGAGGAGGCTGAAGAGGATGTGGTGCCAGAGGCAGAGATTCAGCCAGGGCCTTCAGAACCTCCAGAGGCTCCTTCAAGTGGAGAGAGTGAAGTGGAGGAGCCTCTCCTCAATGCTCGAGCATGCAGGGCTGCCAAAAGGCAGGAGTGGCTACTCAGGAGGAGGAGGTCTCCTCGAGAGTAAGGTTTGAGGATAATTGGCCACTCCCCTAGCCTATTTAAGTCACATGCAGTTAGTAATTTCTTGCTGGAAACAACGTGTAATTATTACAGAGCATTTTTGAAGAGTGAGTGTCTTATCGTATCTTGTTTTCTGGGCTGGTTGCCAACCTTTGCCGGACTTTGTTTATTCTCGGTACATTATAACTTTGATAAGGACCGTTGGTGTGTGTCACAATCCTTGGGAATCCGGAGCTGGGGCAGAACAGTAACCTGGTTGTGAAGTGAATCTGGCTTCCCCGTTGACTTGGTTTTGTCAGAAGTCATCAAAAGGGGATCACGTGACCCGGGGCACTGCAACAGTCATAAGTACATGCCAGTTGCCAAGCGTTTGAATTTTGATCACGGGATCCTGGGGTTGCTGCAACGGTCGTAAGTGTGAAAAACAGTCAGAAGTCACTTTTTCAGTGCTGTCGCAATTTCAAATGGTCACTAAACAAACTGTTATAAGTTGAGGACTGCCTGTACACTAATTAATTGATAAAAACTAAAGCTAGGAAAAAGAGAAAAAGAATCAAGTTGTTCTCAAGGCCACACATTCTACCACTCCATATATTTATATTCTTAGAAACTTCTTTTTTTTTTCCATTTGGATCCCAGATTTCTTTTTCTTCCATTCATTCAATCAATCACGCCTAATTCTCAGAGTCTGCCTGCAGTTTTCTTGGCAAGATTTGTTTTAGAAGCATTTGCCATTGCCTCCTTTATAGGGCTGAGAGAGAGGGACTGGCCCAAGGTGTCTCAGCTGGCATTATGCCTAGGTAGGATTAAAACTCACCTGTCTCTTGGTGATTGGCCCAAATTCACCCAGCTGACTTTAGTGCCTAGGCTGGGTCTAGAACTCACCATCTCCTGGTGATTGGCCCAAAGTCATCCAGCCGGCTTTCATGCCTAAGGCAAGACTAGAACTCCCAGTCTCCTGGTGATTTACCCAAAGTCACCCAGCTGGCTTTAATGCATAAGCTGGCACTAGAACTCACCATCTCCTGGTGATCGGGCAAAGTCACCCAGCTGGCTTAATGCATAAGCTGGCACTAAAACTCACCATCTCCTGGTGATCGGGCCAAAGTCACCCAGCTGGCTTTAATGCATAAGCTGGCACTAGAACTCACCATCTCCTGGTGATCGGCCAAAGTCACCCAGCTGGCTTTAATGCATAAGCTGGCACTAGAACTCACCATCTCCTGGTGATCGGGCCAAAGTCACCCAGCTGGCTTTAATGCATAAGCTGGCACTAGAACTCACCATCTCCTGGTGATCGGGCCAAAGTCACCCAGCTGGCTTTCATGCCTAAAGCAGAACTATAACTCACCGCTTCCTGGTGATTGACCCAAACTCACCCAGTCAGCTTTCATACTTAAGGTGGGACTAGAACTCACAATCTCCTGGTTTCTAAGCCAGTATATTTCGGTCTGTTTGGATCTATTTGTCTGAAGGCAATGCAATTAGCCTTACCATAGGAACAGGATTCATTTGAAAAACGAGGGAGACACACAAAGCATTTTACTGATCGGTGGAATCAAAGGGAACCCGATTGCAAAAAGAACAATTAGGAAGTGCCAGCATAAGACAAAGCATATAATGCCCCCCCAGCTCCGTTCAAATCGTGTTTCCCTCCCTCCCAGTTACTATGCCAGCTTCCATCCCATCCCATCAAGGTAAATTTAGCCATACTTTCCACCTCCAGCATTCACCTTATTCTCCCTGTCCTCCTCCTTCAGCGATCACGGGAATTTATTACATTTGTAAAAAAAAAAAAAAAAAATACTATGATTACAGGGGCCCTGAGAAATTTAATGGCAGGGGAGAAAAGTCTTTTGAAGATAAAACTACCAGTGTAATCTCTCAGTTCCCCGAACGGAGGTGACATGTATACAAATTCCCGCTCCTTCGGCAGAAACTTCCTGGCAGGATCTTGATGAACAAATGCCCAGTTCATTAAATTGGGGGATTTTTTTTTTATTTTAAAAAGAGGAAAGAAAAAAAAACCCCACGGTTTCACAGCAATCAAGAGGCTGCCTTTTAAACACTTCCCATCTCATTACAATGGAGCAAAGAATCTTGTTTGTTCTGAATCCTCGAATGAATTTATAAACGTAGAATGATTTCGGTTTCACACAACATCCCCTTGTCTCCAAATTGTGCCTGCCCCAAGAAGGTTGGGGGCTAACAAGCTGCAGAGGGGGTTATATATGAGAATCAGACAAATGCATGGAGATGCTCAGCTTCCAGTAACAATATGCTGGCTGTGGGATTGAGCGGTTTTTTTATGATGCATGTGGTTCCAGAATTCCTGGTTGTGTGGAATATAAGGCTGAATTAGCAATAGCAATCACCTTTAGACTTACATACCGCTTCACAGTGCTTCACAGCCCTTTCTAAGTGGTTTATAGAGTCAGCCTCTTGCCCCCAACAATCTGGGTCCTCATTTTACCGACCCAGGAAGGATGGAAGGCTGAGTCACGGGCAATAGCAATAGACTTAGACTTATATAAAGGTAAAGGTTCCCCTCGCACATATGTGCTTGTCGTTCCCAACTCTAGGGGGCGGTGCTCATCTCCGTTACAAAGTCAAAGAGCCAGCGCTGTCCGAAGACGTCTCCGTGGTCATGTGGCCGGCATGACTCAATGCCAAAGGTGCACAGAACGCTGTTCCCTTCCCACCAAAGGTGGTCCCTATTTTTCTACTTGCATTTTTTACCTGCTTTCAAACTGCTAGGTTGGCAGAAGCTGGGACAAGTCATGGGAGCTCACCCCATTACGTGGCACTAGGGATTTGAACCACTTAACTGCCAACTTTTCGATCGACAAGCTCAGCGTCTTAGCCACTGAGCCACTGCATCCCTTATTAGATTTATATACTGCTTCACAGTGCTTCCCAGCCCTCTCTAAGCGGTTTACAGAGTCAGCCTATGGCCCCCAACAATTTGGCTCCTCATTTTACCAAACTTGGAAGGATGGAAGGGTATCTTTGGGCCAATCACCAGGAGATTCTCAGTTCTAGTTCCGCCTTAGGCATGAACATCAACTGGATGACTTTAGGCCAATCGCCAGGAGACACTCAGTTCTAGTCCCGCCTTAGGCATGAAAGCCAACTGGATGACTTTGGGCCAATCACTGGGAGGCTCTCAGTTCTAGTCCCGCCTTAGTCATGAAAGCCAACTGGATGACTTTGGGCCAATCGCTAGGAGACTCTCAGTTCTAGTCCCGCTTTAGGCATGAAAGCCAACTGGATGACTTTGGGCCAATCGCCAGGAGACTCTCAGTTCTAGTCCCGCCTTAGGCATGAAAGCCAACCGGATGACTTTGGGCCAATCACCAGGAGATTCTCAGTTCTAGTCCCGCCTTAGTCATGAAAGCCAACTGGATGACTTTGGGCCAATCGCTAGGAGACTCTCAGTTCTAGTCCCGCTTAGTCATGAAAGCCAACCGAATGACTTTGGGCCAATCACCAGGAGATTCTCAGTTCTAGTCCCGCCTTAGGCATGAACATCAACTGGATGACTTTGGGCCAATCACCAGGAGACTCTCAGTTCTAGTCCCGCCTTAGGCATGAAAGCCAACTAGGATACTTTAGGCCAGTTCCCTTCTCTCAGCCCAAACCACCTCACAAGATTGTTGTTCTGCAGAAAATAGAAGGAGGAAGGCGCGTTATAGATGCATATGCTACCTTGACTCATTAATACGTATAATAAAGGTGGGGATCAAATAAATTAAATAAAAATTGCACCACTAGGCTAATCTCCCCTGCGTCGAAAGCGGCTTCCCTATCAGATCCAGCTGAATTAAAACCCTAAGCACAAGGGCTGCCCCCAACCCCGACAGTTGTCAAACCCCCCCCACTCCCACCCACCGCTGATATGCAAAGCCTTTATGCAAACACCCAACAGGACCGGAAAAATATATATATATAAAAATTGCAAGTGATGAGTGGGAAAAAATCTGGATGTCTCCGCCACAAATAACATCCCAAAATAATGAAGTCTCCAAAGAGGGCTTCTAATAATAGAGAGAGAGATCTATTATAAAGCGTTTCCTTCCATCATCGCTTCTTAACTAGGCTCTCCGCAACTGGACTCCAGGGATCCCCAGGCTGCCTTCAGGGAGCCATCGCCTAACAAACCTCGAAGGAAACTGCAGCCTCGCCGAGCACAACTCTATCACACTATCTCACACAGACACGGCAAGAGACAATTTCCCCAGGCTCCCCCAAGCTGTGCCGGGCTGCCTATTTCTAGAACAAGGAGTAGAGAGAGGGCAGGATAAATACAGATCTTCGTCATCCTGGCAGGCCATCAGGGTCAGGAGCCGTTCGTACCTGGGATGTTTCAGGAATGGAAGGAACTACCTTCAGATCTGAAGGTAATGTTCCAGGATTGCTGAAGCGGAGGTGGAAGAAAAGGAAGCGACTCCGAGGAAATCCAGTCCCATGGCTTAGGTCCCACTAGGGCTGGGCTACCGGGCAGGGGTGGGTTCTACTTACCTTTACTTCCGGTTCGCAATGGGAGCCCGTACTTGTGCTCACTTTGCTTGCACGCACGCTTCTGCACATGGCACAGATCGTCAATTATGACATCGGGTGGATGGGAAGGTGCTTTGTAGAATAATTTGACCCTTCTTCTTTGTGGCAGCCCCTCAAATCCTGGAATACTGCTATCATGTCACCCCTAATTCTTCTTTTCTTTAGACTAGCTAGCCAAAGCCAAACCTGTAGCCGTTTCTTCGTATGGTTTAGTCCTAAGGCCTTTAGGACCTTCCAAGCAAGGTGGCCAAACCTTCTACAGCAGGGATGTCCAACCTTGGCAACATAAAGAACCGTAGACTTCAACTCTGCTGGCTGGGGAATTCTGGGAGTTGACGTCCACAAGCAGGGGTGGGCTGGTGGGGGTTCGCAGGGGTTCGTGAGAACCTCTAGCTAAGATTCTTTGCAGTTTGGAGAACCCCCAAATCTCTCACTCCTGGCTGGCCCCGCTCACCCCTCCCCTCCCCTCCCAGGAGTCTCCATGCGGCCCGTTTTGGATGCAGTTAAGTGCAGGGTGTGTGCGGAGGCTCAGGGAGGGCGAAAAACAGGGCTACCGGAAGTTTCAGAAGGCTGGAAACGGGCCTCCAGAGCCTGGGGAGGCCGTTTTCGCCCTCCCAGAAGTTCGAGGAAAGCCTCCGGAGCCTGGGGAGGGCAACCACCACCACCCGCGGTGCAGGAGGCTGACTAGGCTACGCTCACCCAGCAACCAGGCAGAGAACCCCTTACTAAAATTTTTGAAGCCCATCCCTGGGTCCCACCACAACAGGAGAGCCTGTTCCATACAATTTAACCCCAGATGGAGAGGGGCATGGAGCAAACCTTTTAAAATGCCAAAACCTCCCACAGGTACCATCGTTGAGCACAACCCTATCACACGATCACGCAGAGACGCACAATTTCCCCCAGCTTCTCCAAAAAAGCTGTGCTTTTGCCTGCCCATTTCTAGCACAAAGAGCAGAGGGCAGAAATGTAAGACGATGACTAATAGCAGCTCAGAAAACCAGGATGCTCTTATGGATGACAGAAAACAAGAGCTGGGAGGGACCTTGGAGGTCTTCTAGTCCAGCCCCCTCCTGCTCAAGCAGGGTGTCAGCATTCTGATGCTGCCATAAAAAGGGGGAGACGAGGCTTGACTTTTCACCTACTTATTTTCTCTGTAGATAATATCCCCTAGGAGATGGGATGGGAGGGGGGAACATTCCTGGGGTGAGGTCAGAAGCTGGGGAGACTGACTTGGAAGATGGCCAATGAGAAGATGAGAATTGGGGAACGGAAAGGGAAGGGTTTGGGGGTCAGAGGGTTAGTATCGGCTACGACAAAGTCGGGGCCAGATCTGCCGTACTCAATAAATGGAATATTTCAGCAAAGATTAATTGTTTGGGAGTGCAATTTATTTGAGATGACATCGAAACCTGACACAGGGAAGCCTAGACCATTTCAGACAAATGGTTGTCCAATCAATTCTTACATGTGATTCTGTTCTCATCACAAGCTGAGCCAGGTGGACGTAATGGTTAAAGTCTTGGACTGGGACTAGGGAGGTCTGGGTTCTATTGATGCTCAGCCTCAGAAGCTCATTGGCTGACTTTGAGTCAGTCCTTCCCTCTCTCAACCCAAGAGCCAATCAGGTGCAGCAAGGAAGGGGCTGGAGTAGAAGTGGGGAGACCTCCATTCTAGTCCCCTCTTAGCCTTTAAAGCTCCCCAGAGGCAGAAAACTTTGGGCCAATCCCTTCCTTTCGGTTCAAACTACCTTGCAGGGTTGTTGTTTTGGGGGGAAAAATAGAAGGAGGAGCTAAATTTGTTGCCATGGACTTCTGAGTGAAAGGCAAGAGAACAAATCAGTCAGTTATCCAACCACCAAAAAAACAAACAAACACCTCAGGATCAGTGGTAGAGGACTGAAACCGAGAAGGCAATGGGGTTCTTGAAAGATAAAGACAATTTAAGACAATGGAGAGGTTGGCCTGTGGTCTAGCAATGGAGTTGGGGTGCCTCCTGAGGTCATCAAGACCAACCCCTGCTCAGTGCTGGAATCCAGATTAAAACATCTCCTAAATGGCTACTTAACTTCCAGTTTCTTTACTGTACATCGTAGTCACGATTCTGTACGTTGAGAAGATTCTGATCTTCTCAATCGTCTTGTAACCCTCAAAGCGGAAGGATCTTCCAGAAGAAGGATGACTTCCTGTAGTTTCTTTATGGCTTTTCCTCTATCTTAGTATTTCTCAAAACGTGGCCACTTTAAGACCCCGTGGGCTTCAACTCCCAGAATTCCCCAGCCAGCTGGCTGAGGAATTCTGGGAGTTGAAGTCCACGGGGTCTTAAAGTGGCTACGTTTTTATTTTTTTTATTTTTATTTTATTTTATTTTTTTAATTTGAATTTTATGCCGCCCTTCTCCGGAGACCCAGGGCGGCCTACAATGCATTAAGCAATAGCCTTCATACTTTTGTATATTTATACAAACTCAGCTTATTGCCCCCACAAACTGGGTCCTCAATTTACCTACCTTAGAAAGGATGGAAGGCTGAGTCAACCTTGAGCCTGGCAAGATTCGAACTTACTAATTGCAGACAGCTGGAGTTAAATTACAATGCATTAGTCTGCTGAGCTATCCAGGCTCTATCCAGGTTTTGAGAAATATCACTCTATCTGCTATTCCAACTGGGCCAGACCGCAGTTCCCATCATCCCCAACTCCCAGAAAGCCCCACTGCAGCTCCCATCACTGCCAAAAAGCCATTAGACAGAGCAATTAGAGCCCAAGGGAACCATCAAAGACAAGCTGTACGTTTCCTCTTAAATAACTTCTAAGAGAGAGGAAAGGGAAAAAAATGGGAAAGCCACTTTAATGCTTCCCACCGTCATCGCCTCTCTTCCTTGTTCCTTTTCAGCTGGCCTAATGCACGCCCATTCTGCAACGGACGGTCGATAGCAAGGTTTCCATCGCTGGGTTGGTTGCCAGGAAAAAACAACTGTGGAAAACAGGTAGTAGGTCGGCTGGCTTTTTCGGAGATCAAAAATGAGCCTTGCCAGATTACTCAGCAGTCTGAATGGCAGACCAGGTTCCTAAAACACGAGAAAGCCGTTAAGAGCAATTACGATTAACAGACGCTGTTTCCGTACAGAATGGGTAAAGTCTTTTTTTTTTCTTCTTTTTTTAACCTGAACACACACACACACACAAAGCAAATTAAAAATATGTTCCAGACGAGCTTGGGACTCTATAGCAATAGTCACCAACTGCTGGTCCGTGGACCACTGATGGTCCTTGAGAAAATTTTGGTGGTCCGCAGACAATTATTTGCATTTTTTAATATTGCACTAAATCAGGGGTCCTCAAACTACGGCCCCTGGGACAGATACGTGCAATGAACGCTTGTGTTTCTGCAGAGAGTCTACCCCTTCGGGGTCTTTTTGTGGGGGTCGGAGGGGGGCAGAAATTCTGACTTGGGGTCTGCTTCAGCCTCCTGGTGTGAGGCTTTGGGCGAAGGTTAGAGGGAAGTGCCACTGGTGGCAAAGAGCGGAGGGCCTCGTTCCAGTGGGACTGCATCATGGCCTGGAACTGGCTGACCATCTCAGCCCGCTGAGCCTCCAGGCGCCGGTACCTGGCCTTGCACTCCCGCAGGTCTTCCCTTTGCTTGGAAAGCCTATGCTCCTAGTCCTCAGTGAGGTGCTTCTGCTGAGCCTCTTTCTCAGCCAGATCCAATTTGAACTTGAGCTGTTTTGCCAACTCTTTCTCATGGTGGCTGCTTAGCTCCAACCACTGCTTCCCGTTGGGGCTCTAAGAAGCCCGGGCGGGGAGATGAGGAGTGGCTGGGAGGAGAGGGGCGAGTAGACGCTGGTGAGGCGCCCCTCGATGTGAGTGACATGAGTTGGCCACACCCACCCAATCACATGACCACCTAGCCACACCCACCCAGCCGGTCATTAGGCAGATCATATTAGTGGTCCGCGGGATTTGAATTTATGAATTTAACCTCCTCACTGTCTGAATCTGCTGCCAGATCCGCTGACTGCTGGCGGGCCACAACAGGGAATAGACCTATTCTCCAAAACACCACAGAGCGGGACAAGAAACAATGGGTGGAAGTTTGTCAAAGAGAGATGCAACCTAGAAGGAGACGGTTTCTGACCATGAGAACAATTACTCAATGGAATAGCTCGCCTGCTGGGGTGGTGGATGCTCCATCACTGAAGGTCTTCAGAAATAGACCGGACAACCATTTGCCTGGGATTGTACAAAGTCTCCTGCCGTGAGCAGAAGGGGGTTGGACTAGAAGACCTCTGAGGTTCCTTCAAGCCCTATGATTCTATGAGGATTCCGGGAACTGGTTTGCAATACGGCAAGGCTAGGGATGGGAATGAGATCCGATCATGGGACCACCGCAAAAACGCGCCTCTGTTATTTATCACAATTACGGTTTTGTTTCCGGCGTCTTTAACTCCCTCTTCCAGACAAGCTGGAAATGCTTTCTTGACAAGGCAGCCCAAGCTTGCAGCCATCATACGCTATCTCGGAAAATTTAGAACAGTTTCTGCGATTACAGGAAACCGAAGTCAACTGGAAAGGATTAAGTGCTTCCTATCTTTCTTTAAAAAAAAATAATACGATAATGAGAGCAAGACAGATGGGGTTCCTGAGAAATGATATTGGGAATGGTGGGGGGGGGAGGAAAGAGGTTTTCAGGGTGTTTTCTAAAAGCAGGACTATCTGCAACCAAAAAATTTTTGGGCTCAATTGTGGTCATAAGTCAAGGACTATCTCTGCCTTCCTCTGCATGTCAGTCTTGTCCTAGTAAACTCCTTCTCCTTTCTGGCAATGTTCCTCTCCGTTAGAGGCACCCAAATAATCCAGACGATATAAGGTTTCCTGCTGGAGCAGGGGGTTGGACTAGATGGCCTCCAAGGTGCCTTCTAACCCTGCTATTTTATGATAGAATAGAATAGAATAGAATAGAATAGAATAGAATAGAATAGAATAGAATAGAATAGAATAATTTTATTTCTATACCGCCCTTCTCCTGTGATTCTGTAGGGGACATGGATTCCAGCAAGAGAAACGTTCCCAGCATTGTCTTCCATCAGCAATAGAAGAGAAGACAGCTTATGGTCAACGTCTGCATTCAAGTCACTGAATGAACCGTCTGGATGAGCCAATCTTCAGCTCGGCCTGCTCAGCTCAACCTGAGAAGCTAGATTTCTCTTTCAGGTGAGCCAAAAGCCTTCACCGAAGGCTGAGGAAGCTTTGTACAGTGTGCAGTTCAGAAGCATCCGATGCGATGACCTCACTAAGTCTAGGACAGTGTAACCCAATCTGGGAATCTTGAAGATGCGTGGACTTCAGCTCCCAGAATTCTCCAGCCAGCATGCTGGCTGGGGAATTCTGGGAGCTGAAGTCCACGCGTTGAAGATTGTTCCACACCTTGAATTCTGGGAACTGAAGTCCACGCGTTGAAGATTGTTCCACACCTTGAATTCTGGGAACTGAAGTCCACGCTTTGCCCAGATCGGGAAACTCTGTTCTAGGTGCCCAAAGGAATTGGTCTATCGTGCCATCCCTTTCTCCAGAAAAGGAGAATCACAAGAGGTTCAATGTGGCCTATATGGGGGGGGGGAAACATACTGGCTGGGGAATTCTGGGAGTTGAAGTCCGCACATCTTCAAGCTGCACTGGTCTAGGATCTGGCGTAGAAATTCACAAAAGGATCCAGATGAAATCCACTGGAAGCTTTTAAGAAGATGTTGGATAATCATTTGTCGGAAGTGGGGTAGGGTTTCCTGCCTAAGCAGAGGGTTGGACTAGAAGACCTCGAAGGTCCCTTCTACCTCTGTTATTCTATTTTATTCTATTCTGTTCTATTCTATTCTATTCTATTCTATTCTATTCTATTCTATTCTATTCTATTCTATTCTATTCTATTCTATTCTATTCTATTCTTGCACACCTGCTTTCCACCTCCTCAAACCTACCACGCAGGCAGACAAATTTTAAGAAGGTCCTCAGACGTCAATCCTGACAACAAAACGATATAAAAGGGAGTCATTAACACTCTACGTCGAACGCCCACATTTCCGCAACATGGTGCCAAAACTAGACGTAAACCAACATCAAGCTTAATTCTTAATGCTCCCCGACGTCTGACCAACAAACAACCCGTAGCCAAATTCTCTAGTTTGCCTTCAGATTTAAACCAGGACCTATTCCAGGAAAAAACAACAACAACCAATTTTTTTGCTTTTATTTCGGTCCTTGGCATTGCAATGGCATCGAGACAAATTTAGGGCGGCCAAATAATAATCACGGATGCATGGAAGTGCCACCAAAGTACTTGGTGAAGTAGCTGGCATCTCTCTCGCTCTCTCTCTACAGAGGGGAGGAAATGCAAGTTGCATTTCCAGAAAGCAGAGTAGCCCTTGAGTTAATAAGAGCAGCGTTCAAGCCAAACCGAACATGTAGCAGACAAACCAGCTAGCCTACAACCAAGAGGTTGTAGCCTGGGTTAGGTCCGGGGTAGGGCGCCAATCCAGAACACTAGTTTAGCTCGGGAAATAAACGTTCTTATGGAGATAAGAACCATCCCGAGTTACAAGTATTTTTGCCTGATTTGCAGAGGAGAAAGTGAAAGAACACAGATCATTTTTCTTTCCTTGCCTTAGTAAGATCCCATCGAGCTCCGGACTTAACTACTGGGAGCAGTTTCTTCCTCTTCCTTTTTCTCCCCCCCACCCGCTAGTAGGCTGGTTTGCTAACATTTTAAGGAAGCCTGAGCAGCAAGTAGGTAGATAAGCAGGCAGAGCTCATCCAGCCCCCCCCACCGCCGACCCCCAGCCCCCCCCCAAAATAAGCGCTTCGCTACCAACTAAGCATCTCTCAGGAATCTCCGGCTTTGCATTGTCGCCTCCTTGGACCAGCCCAGACCCCCCCAAAGGGGCTTTAGGGGAGATTTTTGGAAGTCTACGTCTGGGGGACGAAGCTCTCTCTAAGCGGTCGAGCCATCCCCCTCCCACCCTCGGTCCTGCACCGTCCAACGCAGCGGGCCCAAGGTGGGGGGTGAGGGTGGAGAAGAGAGAGAGAGCCAAGGTCGCCAAGCCGGAGCCCGCCCCCTCCCCCTTTTCCCCCATCACTATCCTGACTAGGTGGCTCAGTGGCTAAGACCCTGAGCTTGTCGATCAGCAAGGTCGCTTCGAATCCCCAGGACAGGTCTACCTGCGCGAGCCAGGGGGGTTGGACTAGATGACCTCCAAGGTCCCCTTCCAACTCTTGTTACTGTTACTTTATCCTGCCAGAGAAGCCCACCGTCCTTCGCCAAGGTTGACGCCGGGCGCCCGCATCCTCACCCTGCCGGCTCTGGCGAAGGGGGAAGGGGGCAATCCAGGAAACCCACCCACCCCCACCACATCCCTGGAAAGAGTCCCCCCACAACCCACCCATTCTTCTCGACCCACCCGGCTTTCCACTGGCGCTCCCTCCCCCTTTTTTTTTGGCGGAGGGGTTTTGTTTGCCCGTCTCTATCTCGGCCAGGGCTGCAGCCACTCACCATCATCACCTTGCCGCGGAAAGCGCCGGCAGCTCGGCGGGGTTGCGGCGCCCGGGGACCGTCGCGGCTCTCCAGGTCGCGCTTCTCTCGCCGGCGGCTGCTGCTGCTGCTGGTGTGGCCGCTCCGGCTGGGGCTGGGGGTGCTGCCGGCCAGGGCGCCTCTCCGCGGAGGCGGCTGCTGCTGCTGTTGCTGGTGGTGGTGCTGCCGTTGCTGCTGCTGCTGCTGCTCGTCAGCCGCATCCAAGCTGCTGAAATTCCAAACCAGCAGCGTTTGCACCAGCAGGACGGTGAGCGCCAGCAGCAGCGCCGAGTGAGAGCGCCGAGCCAGCCGGCGGCCGCACGGAGAGGCCACCCGGCTGCCGCCACTGCTGCCGTCGTTCCCATCTCTCAGCGCTGCTTTCTCTCCTTTCGCTTCCTCGCCCGGCCGCTGCCAGCCAGTCAGCCAGCCAACCAAGCCAGCCAAGCCAAGCCAGTCAGTCAGCCAGCCAGCCAGCCAAGCCGCCGCCGCCGGAGTTTTGCAGGCGGCGGGCGAGACGTCAGCAGGAGGCGGAGAAGAAGAAGAGGAGGAGGAGGAGGAGGAGAGGCGAACGCAGGCCCGGCGCTGGGGCAGCCCCCTCCTCGCCAGCCGTTGGAGGGGTGGGCCAGCAAGAGGAGGAGGAGGAGGAGGAGCCGCCGCAGCTGCTCCCGAACTAGCCCAGCTATTCGTTCGGTCTCTCTCTCTCTCTCTCTGTGTGTGGTGTGTGTGTGTGTGTGTGTGTGTGTGTGTGTCTGGAGGGCGCGTGGGTATGTTCACACGTGACGGGATTCTGTCTCTACGCCACTGAGATGGAGCTGGCAGGCTTGGGGTACCCGCGTGTTAACCAAGCCGCAGCTGCTCCCGAAGTCTAGCTGTACGCTCGGTCGGAGGGGTGTGTGTGTGTATGTGTGACATCCGTGGGTATGTTCACACGTGACGGGATTCTGTCTCTTCGCCACTGAGATGGCGGGCAGGGGCTTGGGATACCCGTGTGTTAACCACATCGCAGCTGCTTCCGAAGTCTAGCTATTCGTTCTGTCGGAGGTGTGTATGTGTGTCTGGAGGCGCGGGGGTATGTCCACACGTGACGGGGTTCTGTCTCTACGCCACTGAGATGGAGCTGGCAGGCTTGGGGTACCCGCGTGTTAACCACGCCGTAGATGCTCCCACAACCTCGCTGGTGGCATCTCCCTCTCCCCCCCCTCTCTCCTCTCTCTCTCTCTCTCTCTCTCTGCGCCCTTGTGTGTTCACACGTGACGGGAACTGCCCTAACACACACGGATGGCGGGGAGAGGTTTGGGGTCCCCGCGGGCTGGCCACGCCGCGGCTGCAGCTGCTCCCAAAGCACCGATCCTGGAAGGACTGTGTGTGTTTGTGTGTCTCGACGCGCGTGTGTATGTTCACACATGACGGGGACTCTGCTTCTAACCCATCCGGATGGCGAGCAGAGGTTTGGGATAACCCGGGCGCTGTCCACGCCGCAGCTCTCCCAAAGCCTCACTGGTGGCACGCCTATGTATGCGTATGTCGACGCGCGCACGTGTGTGTGGGTTCACACGTGAAGGGGGTCCGGTGTCTCTAACCCACACGGATGGCGGGCAGCGGCTTGGGTGGGTGCCCTTAAAGACGCTTTGGCTGCAACGGAGGAAGAAGCGCGCCTGGCAACGAGCACGGAGTCCTGCATCAAAACGCGACCGTGTGAACATGGACCAGCTACCTCTGAGCTTCCCAGCCGCCTGGCGGAGTCTGGGCTCCTCTAAACGGGCATTGGATGTCAGTTCCAGAAATAGAGGATCATCACCGCTGGTTCAGTACTGCCAACTGCTGGTGGGGAAGAGCCTTAGAAGCGGGCAATGTATTTTTAATATTTTTTGTAAGCTTATAAATATGTATAGGTCTTGGACTCTGGGCTTGGTGGCCTTGACTGACCTGAAAAGCTAAGTAGGGTTAGACAGATGGATAAGGCACCACCAGGAAATCCAGCAGTGTAGAGTGGAATTTTTTTTTAAAAAAAAAAATTTGATTTATATGCGCCCTTCTCCGGAGACTCAGGGCGACTTACAATGCGCTAAGCAATGGCCTTTATACTTTTGTATATATTTATACAAAGTCAGCTTATTGCCCCCACAAACTGGGTCCTCAATTTACCTACCTTAGAAAGGATGGAAGGCTGAGTCAACCTTGAGCCTGGCGAGATTCGAACCTGCAGTAATTGCAGGCAGCTGGTCTTAATAACAGGGTGCTTTAGACCGCTGTACTACCAAGGCTCTTGGTAGTCTGGAAGAAGACAGTTGCTCCCCATTTTCAAGATCGCGGCCAGGAAAAAGGAAAGATTCAACCTAGAAATAAGGAGACATTTTCTGACAGTGAGAACCATCAACCCATGGAACAGAAGTTGCCTTCAGATGTTGTGGGGAGGCTTCATCACTGGAGGCTTTCAAGAAGAGACCAGACTCTGCCATCTGTCAGAAATGGTGTAGGGTCTTCCTGCTTGGGGGGGGGGGGGGTTGGACTAGATGACCTACAAGGTCCCTTCCAACTCTAGAGTTATTCTACTCTATTCTGAAATTAATCAAAATCCACTCCAGCTCTGAACTTGAATCTTGGCCTATGCAATTATGGGCTAATGTCAAGGAGACTGTTTTAATAAAGGGGAAATGTAGGATACAGGGTGTATTTTAATAAAAATGTTACAGTTTACCTTAAAAAAAAAAAAAGTATCAGACTCTTGTAATGAGAAGCTTTTTTTAAAACAAGGACAATCAAATGGGAGCCATAAATAGGAATCAAGAAGAACAAAGAGTTGAGAAAGAATGCTCAACCACTTTCTTTCTTTTTTTTTCTTTTGATGATATGGGTAAAACACATATAAATATTTATTGGGGTAGATCATATTACCCTGGAGGCTTTCTGTCTCCAGGATAATATGATTTATGGGTAATTTGAGGGTTTAAGAGTCAGGATAGCCACCTCTGCGGGATGGTTTAATTGCTTTTCCTCTCCGTGCCAATAAAGTCTCCATGCTGGCTCCCATGACTTCTGGGAGATGAAGTCCAAACATCTTCAAATTAAGAAGGTTGAGAAACCCTGGGCTAGATGATCCTTCAGCTCCCTTCTAGGACCACAATTCTATGATTCTATGATGTGTCTGTCTGTCTATCAATCCATCCATCCCTGCCTTTCTGTCTGTTTGTCTGTCGATCTATCTATTGCATCTATTGTATCTATTATCTCCCTCCCTTCCCCCCCTCTCTCTATCATCTACTGCATCTGTCTATCATCTATCTATTGTATCTATCTATTGCATCTATTGTATCTATCTATCTATCATCTATCCATCTATCATCTATCTATTGCACCTATTGTATCTATCTATCATCTATTGCATCTATCTATCTATCAATCAATCATCTATCTATCTATTGTATCTATCTATCGCATCTATTGTATCTATCATCTATCTATCTATCTATCTATCTACCTATCGATCTATCTATCTATCTTGCATCTATTGTATCTCTATCTATCGCATCTATTGTATCTATCATTTATCTATTGCATCTATCTATCAATCAATCATCTATCTATCTATTGTATCTATCTATCGCATCTATTGTATCTATCATCTATCTATCTATTGCATCTATTGTATCTCTATCGCATCTATTGTATCTATCTATCATCTATCTATTGCATCTATCTATCTATCTATCAATCAATCATCTATCTATTGTATCTATCGCATCTATTGTATCTATCATCTATCTATCTATCTATCATCTATCTATCTATCTATCTATTGCATCTATTGTATCTCTATCACATCCATTGTATATATCTATCATCTATCTATTGCATCTATCTATCTATCTATCTATCTATCTATCTATCTATCATTTATCTATTGCATCATTGTATCTGTCTGTCTGTCCGTCCGTCCGTCCGTCCATCCATCCATCCATCCATCCATCCATCCATCCATCCATGTATCTGGTCTATCTAATCTTATTTGTCTGTCTGCTTGGACTATCCTCTATCTCGCCCTCCCCTCCATCCCATGTCTGTCTGTCTATCTGTCTGTCTGTCTGTCTGTCTGTCTGTCTCTCTTCTCTCTCTCTCTCTCTCTCTCTCTCCTCTGTTTGTCTACCTGTTCCCCCTTCCACCCATCCAGCTATCTATCTAGTTATCTATCTATCCATCTCTCCCTCCCTCCCTCCCTTTCATAATCCTAGCATTTAAGCTCTTCCCATGAGATCAGTTGATGCTATGATAAATCCAGGGCATATGGCAATTTAATGATTGACCCAAGATAAAAACTCTATAAAGGACAAGCGTTTGTAGTATACCGGTCCTGCCTTTCCGGATGTCGTCAAGACTAACAGCCTGGATTTACACATCATACTAAGCCATGTTGGGGTTTGTTTGGTTTGGGCTCAACAACATCTAGCCAATGGTGATTTATTGAATAAACTATATTTAAGCACACCCTGGCATTGGGCCGTGCCTGAAAAAAAAGAAAAAGAAAGAAAGACCTGCCCACAGAAAAGTTTAATTTTAAAAAGGAATATCTACAATGGGAAAATATTTACATCTGGAGATTCTTGTTACTCCCACCCCACCACCTCCTTGCTCAGTCCTAGGAACTACACTTACCTAGTTTGAAATCAGCTACACAAGGAAAGTAACAACATGTTACTTTGGGGACTGCAGCCAAGAAATGAAAAGAGGCTTGCTCCTGGGGAGGAAAGCTATGCTAAATCTAGATAGCTTACTAAAAAGCAGAGACATCACCCTGCCAACAAAAGGGCGTATAGTCAAGGCGATGGTTTTCCCAGTTGCAATGGATGGCTCTGAAAGTTGGACCACAAGGAAGGCTGAGCGCCAAAGAATGGAGGCCTTTGAACTCTGGGGCTGGAGAAGACTCCTGCGAGTCCCTTGGACTGCAAGGCGATCCAACCGGTCGGTCCTAGAGGAGATCAACCCTGACGCTCTTTAGAAGGCCAGATCCTGAAGAGGAAACTCAAATCCTTTGGCCACCTAATGAGAAGGAAGGACTCCCTGGAGAAGAGCCTAACGGCTGGGAACGACGGAGGGCAAAAGAAGAAGGGGACGGCAGAGAATGAGGTGCCTGGATGGAGTCAATGAAGCAGTTGATGTGAGATTAAATGGACTCCAGAGGATGGTAGAGGACAGGGAGGCTTGGAGGAACGTTGTCCATGGGGTCGCAATAGGTTGGACATGACTTCGCAACTAACAACAACAACAACATGTAAAAAGAAGGTTATGAGAACCCAGCAGATACCACAAAAGAAAGATAACTTGATTTGTATAGAGAAGAAAATCCAAACCAAAACCTCCCCTCTTAATCATTTGAAAAATGGATACTAATAATATAAAGGTAATCCTCAACTTGCAATGGTTCGCTTAGGGACCATTCAAAGTTACAACGGCACTGAAAAAATGTGACTTCTGACCGTTTTTCACACTTACAACCATTGTCCCCACGGTCACGTGATCAAAATTCAGGCACTAGGCAACTGACTCCTATTTATGATGGTTGGAGCATCCCGGGCTCACGCGATTCCTCTTTTGCGACCTTCTGACAAGCAAAGTCCACGGGGAAGCCAGATTCACTTAACAACCATGTTCCGAACCGAACAACTGCAGTGATTCACTTAAGGACTGTGGCGAGACAAGTCGTAAAAATGGGCCAAAATGGTCATCGGTGTGAAAAATGGTCATAAGTCACTTTTTTCAGGGCTGTTGTTAACTTCGAATGGTCACTAAGTGAACTATTGTAAACCCAGGACTACCTGTAGGGATAGGCATCTTGAGGTCAATCCCAAAACATCTGGAGCACCACTTGAGCACAAAAGAAGGAGTAGGAGAGGGAGAGAGAGAGGGAAAGAGGGAGGGAGAGAGTGGGGGAGAGAGACAGGGAAAGGGGGGGAGAGAGACGGGGGGAGAGACAGAGTGGGAGAGGGAGAGAGTGGGAGGGAGAAGGAGAGAAAGGGAAAGAGGGAGGGAGAGGAGGAGAGAGACAGAGAGGGAGAGACAAAGGGAGGGAGAGGGGGAAAGAGGGAGGGAGAGAGAGAGAGGGGGGAGAGATGGACTGGGAAGGAGAGAGTGGGAGGGAGAGGGAGGGAGAGGAGGAGAGAGACGGAGAGACAGAGTGGGAGGGAGATGGAGAGAGAGACAGAGGGAGGGAGGGAGAAACAGGGAATGGGAGAAGGAGAAAGGGAGGGAGAGAGGGGGGAAAGAGGGAGGGAGGGGGAGAGGGAAAGAGGGAGGGAAAGGGAGAGAGGGGGGAAGGAGAGACATGGAGTAGGGGAGGGAGGGAGAGAGGGAAAGAGGGAGGGAGGGGGAGAGAGGGAGGGAGAGGCAGAGAGAGAGAAAGAGGAAAGAAGAGGGGGAGAGAGACGGAGAGAGAGGGAGTGGGAGAGGGAGAGAGAGGGAGGGAGAGGGAGTGGGAGAAGGAGAAAGGGAGGGAGAGAGGGAGGGAAATAGGGAAAGAGGAAGGGAGAGGGGGAAAGAGAGACAGAGGGAGTGGGAGAAGGAGAAAGGGAGGGAGAGAGAGAGGGAAAGAAGAAGGGAGAGGGGGAGAGAGAGAGACAGAGGGAATGATGGAGGGAGGGAGGGAGGGGGAGAGAGAAAGAGAGAGGAGCACGCAAGAGATCTGTCCCTGGCTGTGTTTCCATGAGCGGATGAGAGGCTGAAATTCAAGGAGGCAGGAAAAGGACCTTTAGATTGGTGGGCGCAGAAATGCCTGACATTTATTGTGTGAATGTCGCCTGTGTGTGTGTTTTAAGCAAATTTTTGTTTGACTTTAAGGAGAAGCGTTATTTGGTTCAGTAAATAGCCTGTTTGCTTTAGGTGGGAGTGTTTTGTAACATCCATGGCTTTCTTCAAATAATTTGCTTTATTTATATCACCAGGTTTAGCGAGACTCAGGAGTGGAGAAAATGGAATCGTTTTATGAACCCCAAGCAACCACACCAGGCCATGTTTGCTTATTTATTTAGCCCCCACTCCTTAAATATTCTTTCCTCCCCCTCCTTTCCTTTCTTCCTTTCCCTTCCAGATTTCTTCCTTTTCTCCATGCATTTTATCTTCTTTTCTTTCTCAAAGCTGGAAATGAGCAAATGTCCTTTCGTATTTTTCGAGATGAGGGTGCATTTTTGCACTTTTTCATATGTATGTATGCATGTATGTATGTATGTATATATGTATGTATGTATTTCCCTCTCAGCTGGTTTTTTTCCTACATAAATCAAGATTTTTATACAGCCATAGCTCAGTGAAATCCCATTCACTAGTTTCTAGGCTTTTTCAGACATCAAACCAGTATTTTGCTGTCTATTGGGAGACTAAAGGGAGACTAAGATAGATCTATTTCGGACTAATTAGTCCTCATCAGTTAGCCACACCCTCATCTCATGTCTCCTCCCCATAAAGGTCACTGAGTTATGGCTGTATAAAGATCTTGATTTACGTAGGAAAAAACCTGGCTGAGAGAAAAATACATATAATGGCCTACGAAAAGACAAGAATGAATATAGATACATACATACATACATACATACATACATACATACATATATAAATAAATATATATATATATATGACTATATATATTTATATATGACTATATAAAGGAATTAATATTATTCCTATATAAAGGGGACGCGGTGGCTCAGTGGCTAAGACGCTGAGCTTGTCGATCGAAAGGTCAGCAGTTCAGCGGTTCGAATCCCGAGTGCCGCATAACGAGGTGAGTTCCCGTTCCTTGTCCCAGCTTCTGCCAACCTCGCAGTTCAAAAGCACGTGAAAAATGCAAGTAGAAAAATAGGGACCACCTTTGGTGGGAAGGGAACAGCGTTCCGTGCGCCTTTGGCGTCGAGTCATGCTGTCCACGTGACCACGGAGACATCTTCGGACAGCGCTGGCTCTTCAGCTTTGAAACGGAGATGAGCAGCGCCCCCTAGAGTCAGGAACGACTAGCACACATGTGCGAGGGGAACCTTTACCTTTACCTTCATATTCCTATATCAGGCACTTTCTCTCCTTTTCTTTTCTTACAGCCAACACTTTCAGACCAACAGTGCATTTATTGCCTGTTGCCGCCTCTATTGTTTTCAAACGTTTTCAAACCCTTTCAGTTTGCGGGAAACCAAGACATCATGATATGTTGGCTGCCTGTTTATTGTGCGGATGAAGGGGGTCTTTTATCTCAATCAAGTAAAATGGGGAGAAAAAAGAAAAAGGAAAAAAGAAAAACCCCCAACAAGCGGGCTACAACTCGGGGACGGAAATAAATTCAATTTAGCCTCGTGTAATTGCTTATTTGATTCCAGATATGACATGCTGTTAGGACGTCAATTGACATTCTGTCCTTTTCGGTTTCGCAAAGCTTAACTCGAACACGCTGCCCTCTAGGTACAGCCTGAAATGGAACGCGACTTGATCTTCGGTTCCCAGAAAATTAGCCCGTTAAATGTGTTTGAAAAATGACTATCTAAAACATGACATTCCCCCCCCCCATCAGCTGGTGGCGAGGCTTCCTGCTAAAAGAACTAAGAGAGGAGAGTTGGCTTTCTTTTAAATGCTCTGGGTAGACATCAGATGCAGATTACAGATTAACAGAGTTGGAAGGGACCTTGTAGGTCATCTAGTCCAACCCCCCGCCCAACCCCGCCGCAAGCAGACCCTACAGTCAAACGTGGCACTTCAGCATTTTCCTCCACTGGTAATCCAAATGTTTGGATTTACCAGGTTTAAAACTGAGTCAAGCTTAGTCCAGACTGGTGTTTCTCAACATTGGCAACTTGAGGATGTGGGGACTTCAACTTTCAGAATTTCCCAGAAGCTGCCCACTCCTCCTTCTCCTTCTCCTTCCCTTCTCCTTCTCCTTCTCCTTCTCCTTCTCCTTCTCCTCCTCCTCCTCCTTCTCCTTCTCTTTCTCCTTCTCCTTCTCCTCCTCCTCCTTCTTTTCTCTTCTCCTTTCTCCTCCTCTTTCTCCTTCTCTTTCTCCTTCTCCTTCTCCTTCTCCTCCTCCTCCTCCTCCTCCTCCTTCTCCTTCTCCTTCTCCTTCTCCTCCTCCTCCTTCTCTCTCTTCTCCTTCTCCTCCTCTTTCTCCTTCTCCTTCTCCTTCTCCTTCTCCTTCTCCTCCTCTTCTCCTTCTCTTCTCTTCTCCTTCTCCTTCTCCTTTCTCTCTCCTCCTCCTTCTCTTCTTCCTCCTCCTCCTCCTCCTCTTTCTCCTTCTCCTTCTCCTTCTCCTTCTCCTTCTCCTTCTCCTCTTCCTTCTCCTTCTCCTTCTCCTTCTCCTTCTCCTTCTCCTTCTCCTTTCCTTCTCCTTCTCCTTCTCCTTCTCCTTCTTCTCCTCCTTCTCCTTCTCCTCCTTCTCCTTCTCCTTTTAATCTGCTTTCAAGAGGAAATGAACCATGGCCAGTCTGATAAGCCCATTCCAGACAAGATGAGATTGTTGGCTTGAAATTAATTTGGATAATCGTAAGATTCCTAATGGCAACCTTGACTCTCCGCCGAAGAGTCGGTCTTAAGAAGAATATTCACCTTTTCAGAATCTCCTGCGATGTAATAGTCACCATTTCATTTTGCATGGACTACTGGCATATAAATTGCACTGACCTTGAGGATCAAGATAAATAAACCAGTTTCTGGTTTTATGTCTGTTTTTTCCAAACCAGGAGAATGAATTTTGGGATTCTTGGATGTGGAAAGGATCCCAGAAGTTTTTTTTTTTTTTTTAAACACGCTGAGGTCTGAATTCACACAATTCATTGAGCCATCATCATGTGGTTTCATGTGGTTTTTATTTATAAGCCATCATGGATAGTTTCAATTCAGGGGTGCTATTCAGCAGGTTTTGACAGGTTCTGGAGAACCGGTAGCGGAAATTTTGAGTAGTTCGGAGAACCAGCAAATGCCACCTCTGGTTGGCCCCACAGTGGGGTGGCAATGGGGGATTTTGCAGTATCCTTACCCCAGGAGTGGGGAGGGAATGAGGATTTTGCAATATCCTTCCCCCAGGAGTGAGGAGGGAATGGGGATTTTGCAGTATCCTTCCCCTGGACTGGGGTGGGAATGGGGATTTTGCAATATCCTTCCCGCAGGAGTGGGGAGGGAATGGGGGATTTTGCAGTATCTTTTCCCTGCCATGCCCACCAAGCCACACCACACCCACCAAGCGACGCCCACAGAACCGGTAGTAAAAAAAAATTGGATTTCACGACTGCCTAGCACCACCTGTACCCCCCTGGGAGCAAAAACAGTTCATGGGGGGGGACGTATTGCCCCCACCCCCTGTTTTGGGCCTAGTAGGCCTCCCTGCAGCCTCCTGGGAGTGAAAATGGGGCATGGGAAGGCGCGCCATCCCCCCACTCCCCCCGTCCTGGGCCTAAGAGGCCTCCCTGCACTTACCTGAGAGCCAAAATGGCGCATGTGGGGATTCCTGGAAGGAGCGGGAAGGGGCGGGGCCAGCCAGCAATTTAACTACCAATTCGCCCAAACCAGCTGAATCCCACCATTGGAGCTAAGAGTTAAGACGTAAGTAAATAAACAAGCACTTTTGCTGGTCAACGACTCCAATGAAGGTCTCTGAAGCGGCTTCGACCTGGGTAACTCTCGGCTTTTCTTTTCCTTTAAGCTGAAATAAAGCGAAGGAATGGCTACGAGCGCCTAAAAGTAACGGGAGCTCAAAATAGACCCATTTGCCAAACGATGACAGCCCTAAATATAACTCAAGAGAGAAGATTGAAAAGCAGATTTGGAGCAGGAGAGCTTCTGCCGAGCTTGTTTCCCCAGGGTTCCTCAGAGATCTTTGATTTTTTTTTTCAGAGAAGTAGGTGGGGGGCGACTGCCATTAAGAGAGCTCGTTTTTGTTAAGCTCATCCTTCCTTTGCAGGTTAATCAGCGTCTTCTTTTGAGAACAGGTTCCATTCGGCGATACGATGACCTGCTTTCTCCATCTATGGAGGTTGTCCTCGGCATCTGGCATTCTGTTCGTTGCCACATCCAGCCAGATGTTCTCCTGAATGCCTGGCTTTGATTGACTCTGTGCAGCCGTGGTGGCTGGTGGGCAGCTCTTCTACGGAAGAGAATATAAATAGCTCCTTCAACCTAGAAATAAGGAGAAAATTTCTGAGAGGGAGAGCAATCAACCAATGGAACAGAAGCTGCCTTCAGAAGTTGTAGGGGCTTCCTCACTGGAAGCTTTCAAGAAGAGACTGGACTGCTATTGGTCAGAAATGGTGTAGGGTCTCCTGCTTGGGGGGGAGGTTGGACTAGATGACCTACAAGGTCCCTTCCAACTCTGGTATTCTATATTCAATGGAACAGAAGTTGCCTCTGGAAGTTGTGGAAGCTTCAATCACTGGAAGTTTTCAAGAAAATAGTGTCAGAAATGGGGTAGGGTGTCAGGTTTCGAGGTCGTCTCAAATAAATTGCATTTCAAACGAAGTCTTTGAAGAAAACTCCCATTTATTTAGCACGACATTCTAACTCCGACTGCATCACAGCCAACACTGACTTCCAGACCCCAAACCCTCCCTTTCCATTCCCCACTCCCCTGCACTCATTGGCCATCTTCCAAGTCACTCTACCCCTAATCTACTGCTCCAGCTCAAAGGAATTTCCCCCCTCCCATCCCATCTCCTAGGGGATATTATCTCCAGGGAAAATAAGTAGGTGAAAAGTCAAACGTCCCTTTCCAGACGCCTCCGCTTCTCCTTCTTATGTCAGCACTAGAATAAATGCAGCTTGAAGTGCTGACATCAGGTGTCTTCTGCTTGGGTGGTGGTGGGTTGGACTAGATGACCTACAAGATGCCTTCCAACTCTGTTATTCTGTTAAATTCTTGTTCTTCACTCAGCAAATAGACAAACTGGGGGTCGGGCTTCCCAATTATTGTTGGCTATGGAAGTCTGCCTCCATGCAATACACTACACCTCGACAACTTTAAGATCTGTGGACTTCAACTACCAGAATTCCCCAGCCAGCGACATGCCCAACCCCTTGCTCAAGAAAGTAGACCCTCTACCATCCTTGTCAAAGGGCTGTCCAATCTCTTCTTAAAAACTTCCAGTGTTGGAGCATCCACAACTTCTGGAGGCAAGTTGTTCTGCTGATTAACTGCCAGGAAATTTCTCCTTAGTTCTAGGTTGCTTCTCTCCTTGATTAGTTTCCATCCATTGCTTCTTGTCCTGCCCTCAGGGGCTTTGGAGAATAGTTTGACTCCCTCTTCTTTGTGGCAGCCCCTGAGATATTGGAAGATGCTATCATATCTCCCCTAGTCCTTCTTTTTCATTCTCACACAATTTCCAGTTGGGTTCTTCCTCCTGATTTCCCATTTCCCTCTGGCCTCCTTTTTGCTCTTATCTTGTTAGCCTCCTCCTCATATCTATCCCTTTGGTCCGAAGTGCTTCTTACCCCTAAATACCAGCTGCTCCCCCATATTTAACGAATGATCCCTAGCACCAGGGGTGAAATCCAGCAGGTTCTGACAGGTTCTGGAGAATCGGTAGCAGAAATTTTGAGTAGTTTGGAGAACCGGCAAATACCACCTCTGGCTGGCCCCAGAGTGTGGTGGGAATGGGGGATTTTGCAGTATCCTTCCCCCAGGAGTGGGGAAGGAATGGGGATTTTGCAGTATCCTTTCCTGGAGTGAGTGGGAATGGAGATTTTGCAATATCCTTCCCCCAGGAGTGGGGAGGGAATGGGGTTTTTGCAGTATCCTTCCCCCAGGAGTGGGGAGGGAATGGGGTTTTTGCAGTATCCTTCCCCTGGAGTGAGGTGGGAATGGAGATTTTGCAATATCCTTCCCCCAGGAGTGGGGAAGGAATGGGGATTTTGCAGCATCCTTCCCCTGGAGAGGGGTGGGAATGGAGATTTTGCAGTATCCTTCCCCAGGAGTAGGGTGGGAATGGAGATTTTGCAATATCCTTCCCCCAGGAGTGGGGAAGGAATGGGGATTTTGCAGCATCCTTCCCCTGCCACGCCCACCAAGCCACACCACGCCCACCAAGCGACCCCCACAGAACCGGTAGTAAAAAAATTTGGATTTCACCACTGCCTAGCACCACCTACCCACACCCCAATAACCTTCACCCAGTTTGCGTAGAAAAGTGTTAAGTTCTGTACGAGAAGAGAAGGGAAGGAAAACGCTCACCAGCCCTATTGTTTATCCATTCTCGCCGTGCCAGACATAACTTGCTAAGCTTCTAGCTTGGGCTACTATCTTCATCCTTTCCCCCTGCACGTGGGCGGATGTGTCTGGGTGCATAGCCAAATGCTTCAGCTTGTCATTTATTGCAAAGAAGGTCCTGGTGTAAGAGTTTTACTAGGGTGAGATAATGAGGAAAACGCTGTCAAGGGATATATTTCTCTAGGGATCAGTCTTGGCAGCTTATCTTGGCAGCCTGACACGCAAGACAAGTGTTGAATACTTTGCTTGACACCGGATAAAGATATGAAGCAGAGAGAAAGCGTGTGTCCAACCATCCTTAATGGGGGAAAAAATCTGTATGTCCTTCTTTCCTTCCTTCCTTCCTTCCTTCCTTCCTTCCTTCCTTCCTTCCTTCCCTCCCTCCCTCCCTCCCTCCTTCCTTCCCTCCCTCCCTTTCTTTCCCCCTTTCCCCTTCCTTCCTTCCTTCCTTCCTTTCCCCCTTCCTTCCTTCCTTTCCCCCTTCCTTCCCTCTCTCTTTCCCTCCCTCCCTCCTTCTCCCCCTTTTCTCTCCCTTCCTTCCTATTCTCCCTTGCTCCCTACCTTTCTTTCCCCTCCCTATTTCTCCCCCTTTCCGCTTCCTTCTTTCCTTCTTTCCTTCCTTACCTTTCCCCTCCCTCCCTGCCTTTTGTTCAGTTTATCATGCATCCCCTTTCCATTTCTCCCCCCCTTCCTTCCCCAACAACATCCCTGTGAGGTGGGCTGCATTGGGCAGAGAGAAACCCAAAGTCCTCCACAGAGCCTTCTTAGCCGAGAGGGATTGGAGAGCTAGAAGCTGAGCCTCTCTACAGAGTTTGAATCCCCAGAATCTTTCTCTCTCTCTTTCCCTCTCTCTCCTTCCCTCCCTCTCCCTCCCTCTTCTTCCACTCCCTCTCCCTCTCTCTCCAGAGAGAGAAGTTCCCAGAGGATGGGAAGCACAAATCCCAAAACTCAGAAGACTAAACTGTTGGTCTCGGACCCAGATTGGATTCTGCAACATTATCTTGGGACCCAAGAGTTTAATTTGGTCCCGGCAGCCATTTTGCAAAGACGTGAGCCCCTCAGGAGGATCGTTTGATGCGAAGGCTAGCAATACGTTCACCAAACTGTCCACGCAGCCCAAGGTTTGTCTACTTCTTTCTTTCCTAACGTATATGACAACGAATGACAGCATATGAAATTTAACTAGGTTATCATTCTGTACACCAGACCCCATTAATCATGATGTTGCCACCCGCAGTTCAACCTTCGTATTGGATCTCCCTGCCTTTCCCACTTGATTGAGACTTCAATTCCTCCATGGACTCGATTCAGATTCTTTGAAAAATTAAATTCCTGGATGCTTGTATTGGATCTGACCAGCAAATGATCTCTTGCTAAAGCTTCCTCGATATGTAAGACAGCGCCGGTGAGCAAACGATCAATCACTTTCTACTGGCGTGACAAGTGATGTAGGCTCTGAAGGACCAGAGACGAGGGGACCATTGTGCAAGGAGCGGATTTCTTCATTGCTCCATCCATAAGATCGTACCAGTCTCATCCATCAAAACAGAAGGTTTCACTCAGTAGCTTCTTGATAAAGGTATGAAATGTTCACCTTTATGAGATGGGACAGGAAAGAAGGAGGAATAACAGAATAACAAAGTTGGAAGGGACTCTTCTAGTCCTATCCTTGCCCAAGCAGCAGATTCTATACCCGTGATGGCGAACTTATGGCACGCATGCAAAAGGTGGCACACGGAGCCATATTGATGGGCACACGAGCTTTGCCCTAGCGCAGCTGCAGTGCACATGTGCGCGCAGGCCAATTGGTTTTCAGACCTTCTGGGCCCACCTGAAGTTGGCAAACGGGCCGTTTCCAGCCTCTGGAGAGCATCCAGGGGAAGGCTGTTTTTGCCCTCCCCAGGCTCCTAGAAAACCTCTGGAGCCTGGGGAGGGCAAAAAACAGGCCTACTGGGCCATCACATGGGGGAGGGGAGCACGGGGGAGTGTCAAACGTGCATGCGTGGGGCGCATTGAATTGTGGATGTGGGCGCATGCGACCCCCGCGCGACCCCCGCTTTTGGTACGCGGCAGCAAAAAGGTTAGCCATCACTGCTCTATACCTTTCCGGACAAATTGGCTTCCGGTCTCTTCCTGAAAACTTCCACTGGTGGAGCACCTACAACTTCTGGAGACAAGATGTTCCACTGGTTAATTGTTCTAAATGTCAGGAAATTTCTCCTTAGTTCTAGATTGGTTTTCTCCTTGATTAGTTTCCATCCGTTGCTTCTTGTCCTGCCTTCAGATGCTTTGGAGAATAGATTGTCCCCCTCTTCTTTGTGGCAGTCCCTCAAATCGAATCGAATCGAATCGAATCAAATCAAATCAAATCAAATCAAATCAAATCAAATCAAATCAAATCAAGAGAATTGATCTGGAAAGTTCACCTGAACCTGAAATGGAGCTCACCAATGCTTCCTACTCACCCTTTTGCTAATTGCGATTTGATGAATAAATCATAATTCTTTCCACTTATTTATTATACTGTGTCATGGAGTTTGGTTATGGCTTAATAGTTGCGCTCCGACAAACTATCCAACTTTATTGTACTGTCAGCACTTCAACCTGCATTTACTCTAGTGCTGACATAAGGAGAAGAGGGGGCAGCTGGCAAGAGGAGGCTTGACTTCTCACCTACTTATTTTCCCTGAAGATAATATCCCCTAGGAGATGAGATGGGAGGGGGGACATTCCTGGGAGCTGAAATAGTAGATATGGGGAGAGTGATTTGGAAGATGGCCAATGAGACGCAGAGAATTGGGGAACGGAAAGGGAAGGTTTGGGGTCAGGAAATCAGTGTTGGCTACGCCACAATCGGGGACAGATTGTCATGCTTAATAAAATGAAAGATTTCATCAAAGACTATTTGTTTGGGAAATGCAATTTATTTTATTTGAGACGACATCGAAACCTGACAGTTACACTTTGTAGAAACCCAGACCTATGATTTACGTTTCAGTGCCTCATGTAAATGAAGCTAATATACTTAATGAACTAATCCAGGATTAGGTTAAGCAGAGGTAATCGTATTGTGTAAATCCTGCAACGTTTTGGTGAATTTAACCGCGGCCATTTGCAAACAATGGTTTATTGGCGCTGCGTTGAGTAATGCCAGCATGGTTTATGCAACAATATATGTTAAAACACATTATGGCTTAGCAGAATGGAAGAACTGAAGTAGCATGGGGTGATAGTTTGGTCTGTATGGTGCATTGTACTGGGCAATTTCAGAAAGCTAGTTTATATTCATGAAATACTCGTTTTATATTCTGTCTTATATTCACAAGACAAAAAAAAAACATATCAAGTTTTTTTGCTTATGATATTTTCATATCTGGCTTTTCCCATAAGATAATTTTTAAGGGGGAGAGAAAAAAAAACCCCTAACTACAGATAAGGGAAGCTGTATCCACCTCTTTTGGAAGAAACTTCGTAACCATTTCTTGTGGCGCAGAATAGAGCAGCGTGAATTCTTCCTCATGCATGAAATTATTTTATTTTGACACTGTCGCTGAAATGGAAGTGACACGAAGTGCTTTGGGTTGAAAATACTGACGTTTAGATTCTGACAAGAATAATACGATCCTCTCTTTGAGCAAAAGGACTGAGATAGAAGTCGGAAACGGCCCTTCTTCTTTTCTTCACCCAATGAACAACGCATGTCATGGGACGTGAGAATGACCTTGGGAGACAGGAGCAACATCGCAGCCTAGACAGATGATGGCGAACCTATGGCATGTGTGATGGAAGTGGCACGCAGAGCCATCTCTCCGGGCACGCCTGCTGCTTTTCCGGGTTCCGGTGTGCTGGCCAGCTGGGCTTCACGCACAGGCAGGGGTGAAATGCTCCTGGATTGGATCGGACCACCCGATCCGGTAGCGATTTTTCCCTGTGGTTCGGCGATCTGGTAGTGATTGCCTCCCCCTATTAGTGCAGGTCACATTGTCCAATTAAATGTCATGGTGTTGTTATGAGAAAAAGTCTTTGGGTTTGGCAAACACCTGCTGAAGTGTCCTTGGCTCCCATGGATCATCTTCTTGATGTCTGGAGCCCGAATTCCAGCTTTCCCTTCCCTCCCCCGTGGTTCTTTGGCAAGCTGAGAAGCCATAATAGTTGCAACAGCATAAGCACGCTTCAAATTTGACAGCAACCTTACTTACACTAAAGACAGAACCAGTATTCCTGGTTATGCTTCTTGTCTGGACTACCTCATAAGGTTGGCAACCCATCTGCTTGCTTTTGAACTTGCTTTCATTCAGAAACAGTCCCATTCAGAGGTGGTATTCAGCCGGTTCTGACTGGTTCTGGCGAACCAGTAGCGAAAATTTTGAGTAGCTCGGAGAACCGGCAAATACCACCCCTGGCTGGTCCCGCCCCCATCTATTCGCTGCCTCCTGAGTCCCAGCTGATAGGGAGGAAATGGGGATTCTGCAGTAACCTTCCCCTGGAGTGGGGTGGGAATGGAGATTTTGCAGTATCCTTCCCCCAGGATTGGGGAGGGAATGGGGATTTTGCAGTATTCTTCCCCTGGAGTGGGGTGGAAATGGAGACTTTGCAGTATCCTTCCCCCAGGAGTGGGGAGGGGGAATGGGGATTTTGCAGTATCCTTCCCCCAGGATTGGTGAGGGTATGGAGATTTTGCAGTATCCTTCCCCAGGAGTGGGGAGTGAATGGGGATTTTGCAGTATCCTTCCCCTGGAGTGGGGTGGGAATGGGGACTTTGCAGTATCCTTCCCCCAGGAGTGGGGAGGGAATGGGGATTTTGCAGTATCCTTCCCCTGCCACGCCCACCAAGCTGCGCCCACAGAACCGGTAGTTGAGTGCCACCACTGGATTCCCATTGTCTCTAAATGGTTAATGGTAACCCAGGATGGTATTTTTAATGTCTACTTCCCTCTTTGTCAAACCTTCTGTGGTCTTCTTGGAGAAAATGGCACCTCTGGAGTCGTAGGACTTAAAAGCTATCGAGGGAAGCCAGAGAGAACTTGGAACAACCCTTAAGGCAGAGCTTTGACTAACAAGGGCTGGAAAATCCAGACACGAGATCCGAACGAGAACCAGATGTTAATAATTCCAGGCAAATGCCAGATGAGGAAATTCACTGGATGTGGCTGGAGCAGATGACAGAAATGTTACCATCTGCTTGCGTTTTCCACACTTAGTTTAGTTTAGTTTAGTTTATTTGATTTGTATACCGCCCTACTCCCGAAGGACTCAGGGCGGTGAACAGCCAAACAATAAAATACATAAATACAAAAAATTTAAAAAACCAGATAAAATCAAATTAAATCATTTTGGCCCGGACAGATTAAAACACCCCAATAATTTAAAAACAGATTAAAATTTACATATTAAAAGAGGGAGGAGATTAGGCCAAGCCCGCTTGATGGAATAAAAAGGTCTTCACAGCGCGGCGGAAGGTGCGCAGATCCGGGATCCTCCGTATCTCTGGGGGGAGCTCATTCCAGACGGTAGGTGCCCCCACAGAGAAGGCTCTCCCCCTAGGGGCCGCCAGCCGATACTGTTTGGCTGACGGCACCCGGAGGAGTCCCTCTCTATGAGAGCGTACTGGCCGGTGGGAGGCTATTGGTGGTAGTAGGCGGTCCCGTAAATAACCAGGTCCTAAGCCATGGAGCGCTTTAAAGGTGGTAACCAAAACCTTCTAGAAAAGAGCCACAGAAATTCTGTTTTTGGAAGAATTCCTTCAGGAGTGAAGGTATCATGTTTGGGACTAATGTTTTATTTAGAAAAAAAGAAAAAAAAAGATGAATAAAGTAGGATCAAGGCAGGGGTGGACACGAATCTGTATGGAACAGGAAAAGAGGATTGGCAAATATTACTCTTTTGAGAGTCCTGAAATGAAAAAAAAAAAAAGCCAGTAGAAGACTAGGGCAAGCATTTAGCAATAGCAAGAGCTATTATATATAGACTTATATACTGCTTATATACTGCTTCATAGTGCTTTACAGCACTCTCCATCTAAGCAGTTTAGAGAGTCAGCATATTGCCCCCAATAATCTGAGGTCCTCATTCTACCTCATTTTACCAGGAGCCTTGGTAGTACAGTGGTTTAAAGCACCCTGTTATTAACACAGCTGCCTGCAATTACTGCAGGTTCGAATCTCACCAGGCTCAAGGTTGACTCAGCCTCCCATCCTTTCTAAGGTAGGTAAATTGAGGACCCAGTTTGTGGGGGCAATAAGCTGACTTTGTATAAATATACAAAAGTATGAAGGCTATTGCTTAACGCATCGTAAGCCGCCCTGAGTCTCCGGAGAAGGGCGGCATATAAATCAAAATTAAAAAAAAAACCTCAGAAGGATGGAAGGCTGAGTCAACCTTGAGCCGATCAGGAGCGAACTGCTGGCAGTGGGCAGAGTTAGCCTGCAATGCTTCCTTCTAACCACTGCGCCACTACAGCTCTTTTATTCACGCTTTGAAGTTAAGAACAAAACCTCAGCCCGATTTACACAATAAGATTGATAAACCATCTTCTTTTTTTTATTGTACAGCAATCTTTCTCCTCAAACCTAGCCTCTCCCTCTTCTCCTTCCAACTTTCTTTCCCCACCTTCTTCTTCTCTTCTCTACTCCCCCTTCCCTTCTCCTTCTCCTCCTCTCTTCCTCCCTGTCTTGCCTTCTCTCCTACTCTACTTTCCCTTCCCTTCCTCCCTCCCTCCTCTTCCATCCCTCTCTCTCCTTCCTCCTCCCTTCCAATTCCTTCATCTCTCTCTATTGCTGTATTCATTTTCAATTTAGTTTGAAAACAAAACTCTATGACTAAGTGTGTTGGGTCAACCCAACCAATTCTGGTTCATTCAGTAAATTAAAATTATTCAAATCATGTCTTATAGTGAGATGTTGGAGTCCTCTCAATGGAAGTTGGAGAAATAGCCCTAACTCGGATAATTTTAAGGGAAGTAGAAAATGTATGAAGGATGAACTTATCAATAGCCAATTCCCATGAAGATTCTATATACCTCTTCCTAAGTTGTGAAAAATATGAAGAAGAAGTGATGTTGGGTTCTTCTAAAGTGACATCTGATTGGTAACTGTGGACATAGGAAACCTCATTCCCTAGAATGATCAAGGGACCAAAAAAGAGAATTTAACTAGGTTAATGATGGTGGAGTGCAAGGCGATCCAACCGATCAGTCCTAGAGGAGATCAACCCTGACTGCTCTTTAGAAGGCCAGATCCTGAAGAGGAAACTCAAATACTTTGGCCACCTAATGAGAAGGAAGGACTCACTGGAGAAGAGCCTAATGCTGGGAACGATTGAGGGCAAAAGAAGAACGGGACGACAGAGAACGAGATGGCTGGATGGAGTCACTGAAGCAGTCGGCGTGAGCTTCAATGGACTCCAGAGGACAGGACAGGACAGGAAGGCCTGGAGGAACGTTGTCCACGGGGCCGCAATGGGATGGACACGACTTTGCAACTAACAACAACAACAACAAATGATGGTAGAAAGAATCACAGTTTAGCAAAGATCCATCTCAGGAAAACTGGATGCCCAAAGATGCTGATAGTGTCCCTGGATATTCCAGTTTTTTGACCCCAAACAGTAGAAGTCAAATTCTAAGATACTTCTCAAGGGTTCTAGGTATTTAGAACCAATATATTTTTATGGACCAGGTAAGAGCTAGGCTCTAGAACATCCAGGAAGGATGAAGGAACCTAGAAAATATTAAGATTAAGAATTAAACTTGGATGTTGGAGCTTTATATAGAGAGAGGTGGATGAAGGTTGGCCTTTATGAGAAGTCAACTGACCCATTGCTCAGGTAGGCAGGTGCTGCCACCCAGAGGATGCCTGTGGAAAGAACACAGGATTAGAGTCTCGCTGAAACCTTTCTCGTATATGTCATTTTCCATTGAGGGTCAAAACGAAACAACACAAAGGACAAGATTTCAACAAAAGGTTCAAGAGTGGATCCAAAGGTGCTATTTTTTTTGCGTGCATTTAGTGTGCACTGTGCATGCGCACGCAGCACGCATTTGGCACGCACCGCACATGCCTGGCAGTGGTGGGTTTCAAAATTTTTTACTACCGGTTCTATGGGGGTGGCTTGGTGGACATGGCATGGCTTGGTGGGCATGGCAGGGGAAGGATACTGTAAAATCTCCATTCCCACCCCACTCTAGGGGAAGGACACTGTAAAATCTCCATTCCGTCCCCAATCCAGGGGAAGGATACTGCAAAATCCCCATTTCCTCCCGATCAGCTGGGACTTGGGAGGCAGAGACTAGATGGGAGCGGGGCCAGTCAGAATTTTTACTTCTCCGAACTACTCAAAATTTCCACTACCGGTTCTCCAGAACTGGTCAGAACCTGCTGAAACCCACCTCTGATGCGTCGGCAGCGAACCGGTGGCAATCCGCGGCGGATTTCACCCCTGCTCTGATCCAAATGGTGGTCGTAAGTCGAGGATTACCCGTATAGCTTTCCCCACACTATCAATCCAGCATTACTCTCTTGTAGTAGAACACCGGCTATGCAGGAAATAAGGTATTGGGGGAAAGGATTTAAAGCACAATTGCTCAGGTTTACCACATCCAACAAGGATGGTCTGATGCAGTGACCGTTCTTTTGAAATCCCTGTTTACTGCCAATTCTTTGAACATCGTGGGAAATTGACAGTTTTCATCCACAGTGGCCAACATAAAAATAAGGGCTTCCTAGCTTTTTTTCTTTGTACCTGTAATAAGTTTCAGCAGAGCTGATAGGCATGCAAACAGCAGCTCCTGTTATCAGAGGCTTTTCCACCTTGATTCTAAGAGTCAAAGAACAGAGGATTAGAAGTTTAAAAGCTAATACTTTATCGGTGTGTTTTTTTTAAAAAATAAAAATCAATAATATAAAAAAAAAACCCTCAAGCTTCTCTCTTTACTTTCCATTCTTGGATTTTCAAATTACTTCAGGTAAATCTAAGACACAAATACGATTTAAGAGCCCAGGTGACCTCTGAGGAGGAGATAACCAAGTGTGAATTATTTTTCAAGTCTTACAGCTAAGAAGCCTTAAGGGAGACAGGTGCCTCTTGGAATTTTTATGCCGTAAGTATTTTTGGAGCACGGGGGCACCCGTATTTTAGTGTATGTGTGTAAAGAAGCCCAAACTGTTTGAGTAGGGAGGGTAGAGGTGAACACACTGCAGAAGATCCTATCTGGAGAAACTTCATGTAGTTGAATCAAAAGTCAAGCTAAAGGATGCAGTACAAGGCAGCGAGACGTGTACAGATCTGTTGATTGGAGAAACAAAACAACCGTTTCACAAACCATGGCACAACAAATAAGGGGAACAAACCCATCCGGACAAGATTCAGCAGTCCACCCTTCTTTGAAAGATAAAGGACACTCTTTTGAAGACAGCAAAGTCCACGTTCTGGACAGAGAGGACTGCTGGCTTGAAAGAGGGGTTAAAGAGGCCATCTACATTAAGATTGAACAACCCTCTCTCAATAGAGGGGGAGGGATACAACATCACCTATCTCCTGTTTACAACACAGTCCTTTCAGCAGTTCCAAGAAGGTTCCACACCCGTCTGCATATTCAGGTGACCCTGAAAGCACAAATAAACCTCCAGGTGTCCTCAATGGCTCTCAGAAAGAGTAATAATGACCAGATGACCCCAAGGAATATAAATCCTTCCGTCCCCTGCCATTCAGTCAGAACTGAAAACGCTCCTTGAATGAGAAGTGAAATGTCTTCAAGGAAAATCAAAGTCCTGTCGCCTTTTGAAAAAGCAACCATTGAGACAATCATGACCTGGATGACTGAGACTCTCCACAGACATTTAAGCTATATGAAGGATACAGAGCAAAGGCAGGGGTGAAATCCAGCAGGTTCTGACAGGTTCTGGAGAACCGGTAGCGGAAATTTTGAGCAGTTCGGAGAACCGGCAAATACCACCTCTGGCTGGCCCAAGCCAGAGAATGGGGATTTTGCAGTATCCTTCCCCTGGAATGAGGTGGGAATGGAGATTTTGCAGTATTCTTCCCCTACCATGCCCACCAAGCCATGCCCACAGAACCAGTAGTAAAAAAAAATTGGATTTCACCACTGGGCAAAGGACAGGTATTTGTTTCAAAACAAGAGCACCAAGTGAAAAATTACCATATTTTTTAGACTATAAGATGTACTGGAGTATAAGACGTACCAAGATTTCGAAGAAGTAAACAAGAAAAAAAAAGTTTTTGCCCTCCCCAGCTCCCAGGAGCACTTTGCAGGCCTCCCAAACCTTCTGCGCATCCCGTTTTTGCAAAAAATGGGCCTGTTTTTCACAAAAACAGGGTGCTCAGAGGGTTTGGGAGGCCTGCAGAGTGCTTCTGGGAGCTGGGGAGGGCAAAAATGCAACACATGGGGGGGTTTGGGAGGCCAAAAATGGGGCTGTTTTCCCCAAAATGGGGCCATTTTTAGCAAAAAACTGTGTGTACAGAGGGTTTGTGAGGCCTGCAGAGTGCTCTTGGGGCCTGGGGAGGGCAAAAACACACCAGTTTTTGCGAAAAACGGGCCCGTGTTTGGCCTCCCAAACCCCCCACGCATTGTATTTTTGCCCTCCCCAGGCCCCAGGAGCACTCTGCAGGCCTCCCAAATCCTCTGCGCATCCCGTTTTTGCGAAAAATGGGCCTCTTTTTGGAAAAATGGGGCAGGGTTTCTGGAGGCCAGAAATGGCTGTATTCGGTGTATAAGATTCACCAACATTTCTACCCTCTTTTAGAGGAGGGGTGGAAGTGTGTCTTATACTCCAAAAAGTACAGTAACCAGAATTGGGTCTTGGCCATATTTCTTTTGTTTATTACACTTAAAATTTGTCTTGAGGGTTTTGAGGTGACTTACAAGTTTTTCTCTCCTTAACAACTCTGTATGGAAGTTTGATGTACGGATAAGCTCCGGTTGACTCAGGAAGCTTCGGGACTTCAGATAACCGACTTCAGGAAATATTTTAGACAGCCAGGTGTACATTTCTTCCATTGTTGGGAAAAAGAAATCACCCCTTTTCTGCTTCACAGGAGAGTCATTACCAGGAAATTTAGAAAGCCTCCACCCTACTTTGGCAGGGAATAAACTGGTACTAAATGGGAAGTAGTACTTCAGTTGCTGGCATTCTTGCAACCCCATCTCATAAATCTTGTTAAAGAAGACTCTGTTGCATCAGGGAGAATAATTTACTTTCTGTTTAGATCCAAGAATCTGACATCAGGGAGAATAATTTACATCCAAGAATCTGGCAACTGGGGACTGAGTAAGGGATGTGTCACCTGAGTCCTATCTTGATATTCTAACCCAGGACAGGACTAGCGAGAAGGTCTATCACCACGAGCCATGCTAAAATGATTTAGGCATCAGAAAAACCATCCCTGAGGATTGCTCCAGATGGTCGAGCTAAACTGCTCTCCATCTGTCCTGGCCCTTGTTAGCTAATTCGGTCGAAACCGAAAATTCCCCAGAACGTTTAGGGATAATATTACAGAAATGTTTGCCATGGGTCTTTCTACTTTACAGTCCAAGTAAAAGCCATTTGTTAGGGCGGGACCCATTTGAGTTTCTTCATGGTGACTTTGCTGTGAACTGAGTTGCTGGCTGGTCTTTTCTCAAACAGCTGAGGAATTTGCAAGTGGCTGATGTCTTCCCAACCATTTCTTTGATCTGTCCCAGTCTGTAAACAAACCGGGTCCTTCAGCTGGCAGAAGAGGAACAAGGACATAAATGGTTGCGGACATTCAGACAAATGATTATCCAACCTCTTCTTAAAAACTTCCAGTGTTGAAGCATTTACAACTTCTGGAGGCAAGTTGTTCCACTGATTAATGGTTCTAACTGTCAGGAAATTTCTCCTTAGTTCTCAGTTGCTTCTCTCCTTGATGAGTTTCCGCCCATTGCTTCTTGTCCTGCCCTCAGGTGCTTTGGAGAATAGCTTGAGTCATTCTTCTTTGTGGCAGCCCCTGAGATATTGGAAGACTGCTATCATGTCTCCCCTAGTCCTAATTTTGAGTAGTTTGGAGAACTGGTAGTGGAAACTTTGAGCAGTTCGGAGAACCGGTAGTAGAAACTTTGAGCAGTTCGGAGAACCGGTAGTAGAAATTTTGAGCAGTTCGGAGAACCAGTAGCGGAAATTTTGAGCAGTTTGGAGAACTGGTAGCGGAACCTTTGAGCAGTTCAGAGAACAGGTAGTGGAAATTTTGAGTAGTTCAGAGAACCGGTAGCGGAAATTTTGAGCAGTTTGGAGAACCGGCAAATAGCACCTCTGGCTGGTCCTAGAGTGGGATGGGAATGGGGATTTTGCAGTATCCTTCCCCTGCCATGCCCACCAAGCCACGCCCACCAAGCCACACCATGCCCACCAAGCCACGTCAACAGTAGTAAAACCGGTAGTAAAATATTTGGATTTCACCACTGGGCAAAACTCATTTATCAACTGTCTCATTTAGCAACAGAAATTGTGGGCTCCATTCTCAAGGACTACCTGTATTTAAAACCCCTCCCTTATATAGTTTTTTTTATTCTTACGGCAATATCTGCATCAAGATAGCATGATAGCAAAGGATATTTTCTTGTAAGAAGAGCAAAGGGCTGGTTTTTTTGACAGACATCCTCTCTAAATATACAAATATAGAGCGATGTCGACTTGTCTCTTTTTAAAATTCTACCTGCGGTAGACAGTCCTCAACCAATTTAATGCCCTGAAAGATATTTTTCCAATTAAAATATGGGAGTTTTGCCTCTTCCATGCCAATTTCCCTACCTTGGGATTTGAAATCCGCTCTTTTTAAACTTGGTGCTAAGCTAAATATCTGAATAATAATAATGGAAAGAGGAAAATTGTTGCTTCTGCTAATAGCGAGAATTTTGGAAATCAAGGTTAGAAAAAAACAGATCTAACTAAAATAAAGCCTGTTTAGAATAGGCAGGCAGGCTTTGATTTAAAGCAGAGTTTTTTTTTTAAAAAAAGATAATTTTTGGCAATCTGGGGATTTTGGGGATAGAAGAATTAATATGTTCTTTTCGGTCTGGTGAAATCAAATCGTAATTTATCTTTGAAGATCTGGAAAATATTCAGGAAGGAAAATGTGGTCACTGCTCTAACCGGAATGCTATTTTTTCTGTCTCCTCCTTATGTGGGAACTAAAACATTAGATGACACAATTGAGCAAAATGGAATTGCACAGGGTGAGGCTATAGAAATAAAATAGCTTGTCACTATTTTTTTTTTTTAAATTGTTGGAGTATTAAGCATTTAAAATATTTCTACTGCCAGGAGCTGTTGTTCTTACAAAATTCAGATGTTTCTGAATAATCATCTACGTGGCTCTGTCCTATCATATCTAAGGCCAAATCAATATCTAGCAATCTAAAAAAAAATGATCCCCTCCAAATTCTTGGGAGAGTTGGAAACCTACTAGCCATGTTTCCATGTCTTTTAATGGTTCACTGAGGAGTTTAACGTGTTGTGGGAACACAATGTTGATCCATCATGAAGTCAACAAGTCCCAAGCAGTATAATTTACCAAAAGAGATCCAACCTTACATTAAAGTTATTTCAACCAATAGTAAGTCATGTTGTGGGAACACCTAATCCCAGTCAATCAAACCCTAGTTTCCTACTTCATCCTCCAAGAAATAGAGTTGGAGAGAAAGAATGGCCAAGCCATAAAGCCTCTCTATTATACAACAATGGTGGCTGAGGACCCATCCCTGTTACTGATAGGCTGACAGTGCCCAGGTCATGCCTACTACAGTAGGTCTGGCCAATGGGGAAAGGACTTTTGATGTCATGAACCTCTACTAAAAATTGGTAATGTTTTCAATTCCTTGGATGGAAGGAGAAGGCCATAGTTCTATCTTAGAACTCTGTCTGATGTATTAGCTTTGGAAGTGTTTGTTTTTCTATTCTTTGAGAAGATCATTCAATATGTAATGATTTCCTTCCTTCCTTCCTTCCTTCCTTCCTTCCTTCCTTCCTTCCTTCCCTCCTTCCTTCCTTCCTTCCTTCCCGCCCTCCTTTCCTTCCTTCCTTCTTTCCTCCCTCCCTCCTTTCCTCCTTTCCTCCCTCCCTCCCTTCCTCCCTCCCTCCTTTCCTTCCTTCCTTCTTTCCTCCCTCCCTCCTTTTTTCTTCCTTCTTTCCTCCCTCCCTTCTTCCTTCCTCCCTCCCTCCTTCCTTCTTTCCTTCCTCCCTCCCTTCCTTCCCTCTTTCCTTCCTTCTTTCTTTTGTTCCTTCTTTCCTTCCTTCCTTCTTTCCTCCCTCCCTCTTTCCTTCCTTCTTTCCTCCCTCCCTCCCTCCTTTCCTTCCTTCCTTCTTTCCTCTTTTCCTCCCTCCTTTCCTCCCTCCCTCCCTCCCTTGTCTCTCACACAAACCTCTACAGCTGCGACCTGAACAATCCTAAATAAGATATGGATTAGGAAAAAGAGAAAACTACACCTCAGAGCTGAAGAAAACATACCATCACACATAAAGGTCCTCTGAGATCCTTTAAAAACAACCCACTGTTTTCAAACTGGTCCATTTTAAGATGTAAATTCTGGCTGGAGAATTCCAGGAGTTGCAGCCACCCACACATCTTAAAGTTGACCCAACTTGGGGGGAAAAAAAAGCCCACTGATTTAATCCATCCTTTTTGATGCAGGATAAAACTATAGCATCCTCCGTATCTGGACTAAACTCAAACGTTATCTGTCAATAACATTCTCTTCCCTGGGAAGATTAATAGACTAGTTTTTGAGCTGGCAGGGCTGTGAGAAATTTCCTCCCAGCTCTCTTCTGTAATTCATTTTTTGAGGCTATTGATTTACCCTGCAAGATGAGCCCAACGCCAGGAGTGAAGTGAACATGAAAAAACAAATGAACCCTCCAATTTTCAAGCCCTCCTCAATTTGTCTGAATTCCAGTTGCCAATCGGGCCTGCGATGTTCCTCATTTCCTCCCTTTCCCCGAGTCTGCTGCCATCCCAAGACTCATGGATCTTTTCTGGCCATGATGACACAGGAGGACACGTCTAATTACGGTCCTTTACCTGCTCTCCAAGCCACAAGCCATGCGCTCGAAAAGTTTCAAAGCTTGATGGAATGGGATGCCTCAGCACATCCTCTGTTTGCCAGGGAACACACGGCAACGAGATGAGTCATCCTGGCTGGGCCTTTTCTATTCAGGACTCGCCGTACTTTTTTTTCATAGTATTTTGTGTGTGTATGTGTGTGTGTGTGTGTGTGTGTGTGGCATTTTGCAGATGGAGAATTTGTGAGAAAGAAAAACCGGTTAGCCAGGAGAAGGGCACCCATGGCCTTTGGGCTTACGTTACGGTCTCCTGGAGCTTTGAAGGAAAAACAGGAGAACTAAAGATTGCTCTGGAGGAAGTCCTGCGTAGAGGGCTTGCGTTAGTGGTGAAATTTCTCAGTAGAATGTCTTCTTTCTTCAGAAAACCACTTTGCAGATTTTTTTCCCTCCTTCCGGAATGATAACAATCCTTGGTTAGGACTTGAACTTTTACAGTAAGTTTTTATCGGTCCCAGATTGTGAATTGAATATGATTCCTTCTTCCTTCTTCCTTCCTCCTTCTCTTCCTCCTTCTCTTCCTTCTTCCTTCTACTTCCTTCCTCCACTTCCTCTTCTTCCTTCTTCTTCCTTCTTCCTTCTTCCTCCTTCCTCTCCTCTTCTTCCTTCTTCCTTCTTCTTCCTTCCTCCTCTTTTTTCTTCCTCCTTCCTCCTTCCTCTTCTTCCTTCCTTCCTTCCTCCTTCTTCCTTTTCCTTCCTCCTCCTCCTCCTTCTCTTCCTTCTTCCTTCTACTTCCTTCTTCCTCTTCCTCTTCTTCCTTCTTCTTCCTTCTTCCTTCTTCCTCCTTCCTTCTCCTCTTCTTCCTTCTTCCTTCTTCTTCCTTCCTCCTCTTTTTTCTTCCTCTCCTCCTTCTTCCTCCTTCCTCCTTCCTCCTTCTTTTTTTCTTCTTCCTTCCTTCTTCCTTCTTCTTCCTTCTTCCTCTTCCTCCTCCTCCTCCTCCTCTTCCTCCTCTCCTTCCTCTCCTTCTTCCCCTTCTCCCGTCTCCCTTCTCCCAATTTTTTCACATTAGGACCCATAAAGCTTCAGCCAGCCGATGCTTCATCGTCCTGGCTGCCTTTTATCGTTATCATTTCATTTATGTATAGACTTTTTTTTACTTGTGTTCTTTGAAAGAAACACATCTTTAAAAAAAAAAAAAGACACAGGTAAGACTGCAGCCATGCAGTCGCAGCTCCCATCTTAACCTTTTGAATTCCTTCTCCCCACGGAGGGACCAGGTAGATGCTCAAGAACTAAGCAAGATGACAAGAAATGGGCTGATGGGCTCAAAACCAAGGTGATCATTTCGTTAAGTGCTTCTTTCGGAAGGAGTTAATTATAACATTTTGAACAGATGGTATGGAACACCTGTGCGCATTCTGTAAATACCTTGGAAAAAGAAATTGGGTTGCGCAAAAGGATGCTGGGAGGCTGTTTATATCAAACATACGCAAGACTCTGTTAATATAGTTGGGAATTCTAGTCCCCTAAATAGCAATGCAAGTTCTACGATAATGTGCAAGAATATCTTCCTTATTGTCAAAACGAAATGGCATACAAGGGACAAAGACTTACAGATAGTCCCTGACTTATGTACCATTTGTTTATTAGCCATTTGAAGTTATAAGTGATTTACAACTACGGTAGTCCTTGCGTTTAAAAGAGTTTAAAAGAAGTTGTGAAGGCTCCAACCCTGAAAGTTTTTAAGAAAAGATTGGACAACCATTTGTCTGAATTGGTATAGGGCTTCCTGCCTAAGCGGGGGGTTGGACTAGAAGACCTCCAAGGTCCCTTCCAACTCTGTTATCCTATCCCATCCCATCCTATCCTATTATCAATAGTCATTTATCAATAGTCACCATACTATACAGAGGTAGGTTTCAGCAGGTTCTGACCAATTCTGGAGAATCTGTTTTGGAAATTTTGAGTAGTTTGGAGAACCGGTAAATACCATCTCTGACTGGCCCCGCCCCCATCTATTCTCTGCCTCCCGAATCCCAGCTGATTGGGAGGAAATGGGGATTTTGCAGTAACTTTCCCCTGGAGTGGGGAGGGAATGGAGATTTTACAGTATCCTTCCCCTGCCACGCCCACCAAGCCACACCCACCAAGCCATGCCATGCCCACTAAGCCACACCCACAGAACCGGTAGTAAAAAAATTTGAAATCCACCACTGATACAATACTATATCAGTGTAGTCACCGTACAAGATTATATTATCTTTTTTATTATTTATTTAAAAAGTTTTATAAATACATTTTCTCCCCAGTTTCCCCCCCAAACCCTCCCTAACCCTCCCCTCCCCCCAAGACTTCCTCAAAATAAAATCAAAATCAAAATCACATTTTATGAAACTTAAACCCCCCCACCCCCTGTGTATTGTTTATATCCTCATAAAATTCAGTTAGTCTATCCCTGCATAATACATTCAGCTAAAAGCTATCTGATATTTCTTGGTTTGATATTTATTCTGCACATAATCTATCCACTTCTTCCACTCCCAAACATAAACCTCTTGAGTCCGATCTTTTAGATACGCTGAGATCTTCGCCATCTCTGCAAAACTGGCCATCTTCAAAGTCCATTCTTCAATAGTAGGCATAGCATCATTTTTCCAATATTGACCATTGATATTATCAATGGTCACCATACTATACTATATTATACTACTTGATCTGTCCCCGTCCACACACACACACAAACACAGCCAGCCGAGGGTTAAGGAAGCACTTGGCACACACCCAGGTCTTTATCTCCAACTTGGCAGCGATATACACACCGTCTGCCAAGTGCTTTTATTTCCACAGAAACAGAAAGATAATATACTCAGTGTACAAGAGTCCAACAGAATTAATATTCCTCTCAGCAGTTTCGGACGATGCTTTAGTGACTATCCAAGGTTTATTTTTGTTCGTCACAGGGATCACTGGCCACCACCCTCTATTATATAGTCTCTGGGGTGTGGTCCAGTGACTCAGTTCTAATCCCTAGCACACCTCCTGAGCTGCTGCAATCGTTTATCACGCCTTCGGAGGCGTGCGTCCAGGAATGATGTCTCTCCCTCGCTCTCATCCGAGACACCTGTCTCCCGGCTAATCTCCTCTCCCTCGGCCGGCTCCTGAGACAGTGTCAGAGGGGAGGGGCCTGGAGAGGGAGGCCTGGCTGACTCCTCTTCCTCATGCTCGGAGCTTTCTTCCTCCGATGGGACAGGCTCAGAGGGCGGGGCCACAACACTACTATAATATAATCGGTACAAAAATATCACAGAATCTCTACCACTCTTAAAAAAAAAAATACTGCATTCTTTGATTAGTAGAAAATACTATCTTTTCCCTTCCTCCACCCCAAACACAAATATCACACATTTCCTTTGGTTGACTGCTTCGTTTATAAATTTCTCTTTGATTTAATTATTGATACGATTTTTTAATCTGCTTTTGTTCTAGCTGGTCTTATTTATTTATTATTCATTGCCGCTATGACAATTTATCCTTGTAACTGTTGTAACTTTGGGAAATAACGGCTTGCTTTAATTGATTTATATTTACTCTGGATGGTTTAACCCTTAATGGATATTTTAATGGATGGTTTCCTAAACTGCCGAGAGTCAAAACTGCTTCAGCAACATACAAGTAGGATATAGGCAATTGTTTGCATCTAGAGGTCTCTTTTTACTGATATGCCTCCCCGTTTCCAGGACAATTAAGGGATTTCTCCATCTATAAATCACATTTCTAGAAAGAAACATTTGCTGTTGGTAGGCCATTCTTCCCTAGGAGATAATTATGCACGGGAAACACAAAACTGTCTCCTTTTTTTATATATATATATACCAGAGGACAAAACCATGAATTAATAATCTGTTTTGCGTAATACGCCATTCTGTTGCAAGATGATATTCCAGTCATAGCACAATGCACAATCTTCTCATTTATATTTTAGCTCGCTTTAATTATGCTATTTTCCATTAGAATGCCTTGCCTGTTTTGGAACACACCTGAAAATTAAATTGGATGAAACTATTATTTTAAAAAAAAAAAAAGAAAGAAAACCACATGGGCCAACTGGTAGTAACGGGTGGAAGGTTATCAAAGAGAGGAGCACCCTAGAATGAAGGAGAAATTTCCTGACAGTTTTCTCGGTTTTCTCCGAAATAAGAAGAAGGGATGGAGAGAGATGGACCTGGGGTTCCTTGGAGAATCTTCTCCAGACAGGGGTGTCCAACCTTGGTAATTTTAAAGGCTTGTGGACAGGGGTGGGCTTCAAAATTTCAGCAACAGGTTCTCTGCCTGGTTGCTGGATGGGCGTGGTCATGGTGGGCGTGGCCTAGTTGTCCTGCACCACGGCGGGGGATGGGGTGTTATCACCTTCCCCAGGCTCTGGAGGTTTTCCTCGAGCCTCTGGGAGAGCGAAAACTGCCTCCCCCAGGCTCTGGAGGCCCTCTGGAGTCCGGAAATGGGTCTGTTTTTGGACTTCCAAAACTTTCAGGAGGTCTGTTTTTTCCCACTCCCTGAGACTCCACCTGGGCCCTGCACTTACCTCGCATCCAAAACGGGCTGCGTGGAGACTCCTGGGAGGGGAGGGTCAGGGCGGGGTGGGCAGAGCCAGCCAGGGGTGGGATTTGGAGGTTCTCCGAACCGGCCATAACTTTAGCTGTGGGTTCTCCTGAATCCGGGCGAACCCATAGCATCTGTCCGAAACGTGGCTTCCTCATTGACTCACTAAAGGAGATCACATGACCCTGGGACATTACAACAGTCATAAATTCATGCCAGTTGCCAAGGATCTGAATTTTGATCACGTGACTACGGGGATGCTGCAACGATCATGTGAAAAACAGTCATCGGTCCCTTTTTTTTCAGTGCCGCCGTAATTTCCAACGGCCACGAAACGAAGGGTTGTAAGTCGAGGATTACCTGTATTACCAGGGCCCTGTAAACACACAGGCAGTCCTCGACTTAAAACAGTTTGTTCAGTGACGAAGTTCACTAAGGTGAACTTTAGTGACAACAGCACTGCAACAAGGGACTTATGACAAGTCAACAAGTGGTGCAGGAGGCCGACTAGGCCACGCCCACCATGGCCACGCCCACCCAGCAATCAGGCAGAGAACCCCTTGCTAAAAATTTTTGAAGCCCACCCCTGACCAGAAACCGGAAGACCAGGTGGCTGGTGCACATGTGCGAGTCGTAAACTGGAAGATAATCTTCCTGGCGTGCGCATGTGCGCCGGGCACCTGCTCTTCTGATTTCCAGCACGCCTGCAGGTGCACGCGGGTGCTTCCGTTTCAGCACTTGGTGCCGAAAAGGTCCGCCAACACTTTGGCATAGACAAAGGCGAGAGAGAGAGAGAGAGAGAGCCTTGGTAGTACAGTGGTCTAAGGCACCCTGTTATTAAGCTGGTTATTAAGACCAGCTGCCTGCAATTACTGCAGGTTTGAATCTCGCCAGGCTCAAGGTTGACTCAGCCTTCCATCCTTTCTAAGGTGGGTAAATTGAGGACCCAGTTGTGGGGCCAATAAGTTGACTTTGTATAAATATACAAAAAAAGAATGTAGGCTATTGCTTAGCGCATTGTAAGCCGCCCTGAGTCTCCGGAGAAGGGCGGCATATAAATCAAATTTAAAAAAAAAAAAAAGAGAGAGCGAGAGAAAAAAGCAACTTTAATAGAACTCCTCCGCCAGACAATGGACGTTCAACTCAGTGGCTTTGTTTGCCGTATTATGTGTTGACACTTTCTGCTTCGTCAGCTTTCAAAGAAATTGTGTGCGAGCTGCTCTTTTTGTCAGCTTGATTTCTCTTAATAACCGTTAGCAATTTCTACTTTTCAAAAGGTGCTGGAAACATTCATTCATCTTCAGGCTATCTTCGGAAAAAGCGGGTGCAAAGCCATACTGCCGGCCTTGATTTTAGACAGCAATGGAATATTCACCAGATTTACTCGACTTCCCAGCGGAGCAGATGTCCAACACAAGATTGGATCTTTCCAGAAAAAAAAAAAAAGAGAGTAGTAGTTTACTATTGGTATTTGTTATGTTTAAAAGCAGTGCACTTCGGGCCCACATTAACCGGGAGCATTTATGGACGTTTGCAGAGTCACGTGACTGCATTTTATGATGGTTTTCTTCAAGCTGGTACAACCATTCATTTAGTGACTATTCAAAGTTCGTTTAGTGACTGTAAGGCACTGAAAAAAGTGACTTATGACTAGGGGTGAAATCCAGCAGGTTCTAACAGGTTCTAGAGAACTGGTAGCAGAAATTTTGAGCAGTTCGGAGAACCGGCAAATACCACCTCTGGCTGGCCCTAGAGTGGGCTGAGAATGGGGATTTTGCAGTATCCTTCCTCTGGAGTGGGGAGAGAATGGGGATTTTGCAATATCCTTCCCCGAGGAGGGGAGGGAATGGAGATTTTGCAGTATCCTTCCCCTGGAGTGGGGTGGGAATGGAGATTTTGCAGTATCCTTCCCCTGCCGCGCCCACGACGCCACGCCCACAGAACTGGTAGGGAAAAATTTTGGATTTCATCCCTGCTTATGACCGTTTTTCACACTTACGACCATTGCAACATCCCCAGGGTCCTGTGCTTAAAATTCAAACACTTGGCAACTGACTCCTGGTTATGACGGTTGCAATGTCCTTGGTGTCATGTGATCCCCTTTTGCGAACTTCTGACAAGCAAAGTCCAGATTCCCTTAACGACCAGGTTACGAACAACTGAGGAAGAAATAAACATCTTAAAAACCATCTCACAAAAAAAAAAAAAAAAATCAAGCAGGTTCTACTTCCAGCTTCGATCCAGCTTCACGATATAAATCGAAACAGACTGCAGGTAGTCCTCGACTTACGACCACAGTTGAGCCTGAACTTCCTGCTGCTAAGCGAGACAGTGGTTAATTGACTTTTGCCCCAATGTACAACTTTTCCTGCCACTGAGGTTAAGGGAACCCCTGCAGTTGTTCAGTTAGTGACATGTTCCTGTTTGAAACTCAAGAAGAACTTTTTTATTATGTAATGACAACAACTGGTAAGAAGACTTTGTATTTGGAATATCCCTGAATTGATATTTTAACTACCGCCTTATCTGTGTATGACTTGGATTGTTATTGGACTTTCCTTTACTTTTTTCTAAAAGTAAAAGACTACCACAACTCAGTGTGTCAGTATATTAACTGTGGTTATTCATTCTCAGCCGCTTTCATGTGCATACTCAAGGGGTGCTCTGCTCAATAACCCATTACATTGGTTATGAGCCAAGAATATCCTTAACAGTTGTTAAGCAAATCTGGATTCCCCTTGGATTTTGCTGGTCAGAAGGTCAACAAAGGGGATCACGTGACCAGGGGTGGGCTGCTGGGGGATGGGGGTTCACAAGGGTTCGGGAGAACCTCTAGCTAAGATTCTGTGCAGTTTGGAGAACTCCCAAATCCCACTCCTGGCTGGCCCCGCCCACCCCATCCCTCTCCTCCCAGGAGTCCCCATGTGGCCCGTTTCGGATGCAGGTAAGTGCAGGGTGCGTGTGGAGGCTCGGGGAGGACAAAAAACAGGCCTACCGTAAGTTCGGGAAGGCCGGAAACGGAGGGCTTCCGGAGCCTGGGGAGGCCATTTTTACCCTCCTGGAGTTTCCGGAGTCTGGGGAGGGCAAAAATGCCCCCCCCTCCCCCATGGTGCAGGAGGCCGACCACCCAGCAACTGGGCAGAGCACCCCTTGCTAAAATTTTTGGACCTGCATGACCCTGCGACCATCATGAATTCACGCCAATTGCCAAGCCTTCGAATTTGGATCACAATGGTCATCAGAGTGAAAAACGGTCGTAAGTCCCTTTTTTTCAGCGCCGTTGTAGCTTCGAAACGGTCATTAAATGAAGCATCGCAAGTCGAAGATTACCTTGTCTTTTTCTTCCTTTGACTTTGAGCCCTCCCTGGCAAAAATGAAGGCCTCACCGCCTGCCCAAGACCGCACAACGATTCTTCAAGGTTTCCGCGAGAAGACCAAGTGGCATCAATGAGCAAATAAGATGAATGAGAGACCCTGTTTGCTCATCGATGCCAGTTGGCCTTCTCACAAAAACCTTGATGAATCATTGTGCAGTCTTGCTCTCATTGCTTTCCCCTCCTTCCCAGCTGCCACACGGTGGAATATTGTCTGGGTTTTTAATTTTTTTTTTAAACGCCGTTATTTGGGTTTTCTCTCGCTCCAATCCACCACCCACCAGGCCTGCTGTGAATCTGCGGAATTGTTAAGAATGAGAGAAGTGTGACTTGAGATGAGAATAAAAGTAGGAGCCGGCTTCCTTGCCCGCCCACTTTTCCCTTCCTGTCTTCTGAAGAATGGAAAAAGGACTCCATCAAAAACTTCCCCCTTTGCCGGAAGGCAGCATTAAATATCTTAAATATTAAATAAGTAGGCCCCGACTTACCGTTATTTGCTGAGCAGCCGTTTAAAGTTACAATGGCACTGAAAAAAAAAAAACCCACTTAAGATTGATCTTCCTACTTAGAACCACCCCAATCAAAGGATTAAAATTTGAGAGATAAAAAAGATGTTGAGACTCTAGAAAGAGTGCAGAGAAGAGCAACTAAGATGATTAGGGGACTGGGGGGCTAAAACATACGAAGAACGGTTGCAGGAACTGGGCATGGCTAGTCTAGTGAAGAGAAGGACTAGGGCTGACTTGATTTTGTTGTTGTTGTTAGTTGCGAAGTCCAACCCATTGCGACCCCATGGACAACATTTCTCCAGGTCTTCCTGTCCTCTATCATCCTCTGGAGTCCATTTAAACTCACACTGACTGCTTCAGTGACTCCATCCAGCCACCTCGTTCTCTTTTGTCCCCTTCTTCTTTTGCCCTCAGTCATTCCCATCATTAGGCTCTTCTCCAGAGAGTCCTTCCTTCTCCTTAGGTGGCCAATTTGAGTTTCCTCTTCAGGATCTGGCCTTCTAAAGAGCAGTCAGGGTTGATCTCTAGGACTGACCGGTTGGATCGCCTTGCAGTCCAAGGGACTCGCAGGAGTCTTCTCCAGCACCAGAATTCAAAGACCTCCATTCTTTGGCGCTCAGCCTTTCTTATGGTCCAACTTTCACAGCCATCCATTGCAACTGGGAAAACCATCGCCTTGACTATATGCATGGAAGGGATGCCACAAAGAAGAGGGAGTCAAGTTCTTCTCCAAAGCACCTGAAGGCAAGACAAGAAGCAACAGATGGAAACTAATCAAGGAGAGAAGCAACCTAGAACTAAGGAGAAATTTCCTGACAGTTAGAACAATTAATCAGTGGAACAACTTGCCTCCAGAAGTTGTGAATGCTCCAACACTAGAAGTTTTTAAGAAGAGATTGGACAGCCATTTGTCGGAAATGGTGTAGGGTTTCCTGCCTAAGCAGGAGATTGGACTAGAAGACCTCCAAGGTCCCTGCCAACTATTATTCTGTTATTCCTGACTAGCCACAGTCAACTCTGTTTCAGATTCTAATCACATCTCGGTCATCACCAAGATGAAATGTTCATTGTGATGCAGAAGGCTATATCGATTTCTGACCCAGCTTATCCCCTCCTCTCGTTTTCCATGCTTGTAATGATGTCATTTCTCCATTCTGTCCTCCAGCAACTCCTTTGGGTGTGGCTCTTGATTCAGATCTCTCATGCTTGGATGGTATTAATTCCTTGGTTAAGCCTTGTCATCTTCCACCTGGCATTAATCGCTCAGTCCAATGTTTGTTTGGTAAGAAGATATCTGTAACTACTGGACTGATTTAACTGGCAAAGACTTGGACTTTGTTTAAAGACTATGAGACTGTTTTTCTACTATAAAGTAAGCTTTCGATAAACCAGTTTGCATAACTCTTATTCATTGCTCTCAGCAACGTTTCCTTATGCATTTATTCTGCTGGTCGGTAACACAACAACAATATCCTTAACACTTCCCCTTCTCTTCCAAGAAGGAATCTTGGTGAACTTACAAGAACAAAGGCACAGATTGGATACAGTAGAAAAGGCAGAAGTTATTTTATCGGCAATATATAGAACAACAAAAGAAGCAAAAGTGAGAGAAGAAGAAGGGGCAAGCTGCCAGGAAGAGAAAAGAAAACAACTGATGGAGACAACCAAAGAATAAGAGGAAAGAGCCTCGTTGGCTTTCTTGATTCTCGCAGAATAAAGTTTATGCTGATTATTGGCATATCTCAATAGGATCTCTCATTCACTTTGCCTCTCCCCGTTGAGGTCACAGATCTTTCTCATATTACTGCATCTAAATTCCTTGACCAAACTCTTGTTTATACAGATTCCTTCTACAATAAACTACCCAAAGCTTTCCGGATTAAAGACTCATTGCATCTGCACCACGTATTTAGCTGTATTTATCAAGTTAAAGCATGTTTGGGATTCACGCAGTGAATCATGAGCTGCTGGAAAAGGTTAGGCATTCGTGACATCCCCTCCCTTAAAAGCATGAAATAACCCAATTTAACATAGAACAAACTTTGCCAGGTGTGCAAACACAAATGCCTTCCTCTGATCTGCTGTAGAACATTGTATAAACTCTAATCAGATATCTAAATTACTAGAGTATACAGGTAGTCCTCGACTTACGACCACAACAGAGCCCAACGTCTCTGTCGTTAAGTGAGACAGTTGAGTGAATCTTGTCCCGTTTTAGGACCTTTCTTGCCGTGTTTGTTAAGTGAGTCACTGCAATTGTGACGTTAGTGGAGAATCTGGCTTCCCCATTGATGTTGCTCATCAGAAGGTCGCAAAAGGGGATCACATGACCCTGGGAGACTGTGTATGAGTCGGCTGCCAAACGTCGGAATTTTGATCACATGACCATGGGGATGCTGCAACAGTCGTAAGCAGTGGTGGGCTGCTGCTGGTTGTAACAACTGGTTCGCCCAGAACCGGAAATGTGAGTGCGCGCTCACTCGCTCTAACTTCACTCACATGTCCACCTTCCGTGTATGCACATGGCATTGAAGAACTAGTGATTATATAGGTTGTGATAGTGCCAGGGCGGGTGGGCAGGGCAAGCCGCTGGTTGGAACTACCGGTTCACTTGAAGTGGTCTGAACCAGTAGCAGCCCATCACTGGTCGTAAGTGTGAAAAATGGTCATAAGCAGTGGTGGGATTCAGCCAGTTTGCACCTGTTCGGGAGAACCGGTTGTTAACCTTCTAAGCAGTTCGGAGAACCATTTGTTGGAAGAAATCTTATTTTGTTTTTTTTCCACTTTACGGGGCTAATCCTGTAAGGAATTACAACATTCTGGTGTTGTTTCTAGCCTAATCTTTATTGCCCTGCTTACAGAAACTGCCTCTCTGGTTAACCCTTATTACATTGTAACAGGTAAGGCGAAGCGCCCATCAATGTGAGTGACATTGAATTGGCCATGCCCACATGGTCACATGACAACCAAGCCACGCCTATCCATCTGATCATTAGGGCAGAGAACCGGTTGTTAAATTATTTGAATCCCACTACTGGTCATAAGTAATTGTTTTCAGTGCTGTTGCAACTACAAATTACGAAGTGAACTGTTGTAAATCTAGGACTACCTGTACTATTTTATGGCTGTCGCACATGCTGAGGTGACACAACAAAGGTCTAAGAAAGAAATAGGGAGGTGAGGAGCCCAAGGCAAAACTTGACAGTGGTTTCCTTAAGGTTCATTGAAGCTCATTCTTGGCAGTCCAAGAGGGTTGCTCACCACAGATTTTATAAATTTATTAAAATATAAAGGTGACCCCTATTGACCCTGAGCACACAGATAAACCTCCAAGTGTTTCAACAACCAGAGGTTGTTGTTTCAGCAGGTTCTGACCAGTTCCGGAGAACCGGTAGCAGAAATTTTGCGTAGTTCGGAAAACCGGTAAGTAGTTCGGAAAACCTCTGACTAGGCCCCACCCCCATCTATTCTCTGCCTCCTGAGTCCCAGCTGATCGGGAGGAAATGGGGATTTTGCAGTATCTTTTCCCCTGGAATAGGAAGAGAATGGGGATTTTGCAGTATCCTTCCCTTGCCATGCCCACCAAGCCATGCCCACCAAGCCACACCACACCCACCAAGCCATGCCCACAGAACACAGAATACTCAAAATTTCCACCACCGGTTGTCCAAACTACTCAAAATTTCCGCTACCAGTTCTCCAGAACCTGTCAGAACCTGCTGGATTTCACCCCTGAACAGAGTGCATTTGTGTCTGAATTCAGCTTTGCTCTTGGTCCTCTCCTGATCTATTTGTCCTCACACATGTGAGTTATCATTCTTTATTCCTACCCCACATATGTAATCAACAGGAGTTTTGGCAATGGGAATCAGTGAAGACCACTTATGCTGCCAATGTAAATTTTTTAAAAAATGAATTAGCCCTTTAAGCTGTTTCTTAATTAGCTGATTAATCACCTTAATTAGGAGAAAAAGGACTGGGGCTTTTTTTTTGGGTATCGCTTAATTGCCATTGTTTATCTAAATGAAGTAAAGTGCACAGAAGAGGAAAAAACACTTTTCCGGTCACGATTTTTTGGATTTAAGGACGTTCAGTTTGGGATTTGCACATATGGGATACTGGCGGTGGTTTAGATTAATGTCACATTTTCTTTTATTCCATTCTTCTTTTTTATATATATATAAAAATAAATATAGAAGCTGCGTTGAGGAAATGCCGTTCAGTTTTGGAAGCTGTCAGGGTAGGAAAAATTGCAAAATTTCCCCAAGGTGAGCCTGAAACTTAGGAATTCAATTCAAATGCTGGTTATTGAAAGTGCATCTCAATATATTGTGCTGCTAGTCCCAATTGGCGTTGCTAAGCGAAAAACCTCCTGTATTGCAAATAAAGAAGCAAACTCCTCAAAGTTTCTGGCTTCTTGCCATTTCTTTTTTAAAAATTATGATTATTGTAATTCTGTCTTTTTTATTATTATTATTATTAAAATAAAATTTTACCCAAGGTTTAAAAACTCTGCAGACATAAAAGGAAAGTTAGGAGAAAAAAGAAATAGTACAAAAGAAGAAAAGGGGGGGGGGAAGAAAGAACACAGAAGAAAAAGAGAGAAAAAGTCATTTTCCATTTCTGATTTTTTTCCCCACTAAAGTTTTCACCTTCCTTCTCTGCTATCCATTTGCTGCAAAGGGAGCTGACCAAGGTGCTGAATTTTTTTCAAGCAGGCTTGCGATAGAACGGAACGGCGGTATTTTATTTTTATTTATTTTTATTTTTATTTTTATTTATTTATTTGATCTCCAGTAAGTTATCTGCCTCCTCCGCCTCACTTTCCCTCTAACGTAAGTAGCTCTGCTTTTCAAAGAGGAAGGGGTGTAATTGTAAACATTACAAGAAAGAACGAACCGTTTACCCAGATTGCCTGAATGGAAATTAGAAGAATACATTCATGCCAGTGATGGAATTCAATTTTTTTTTTTTTACTACCGGTTCTGTGGGTTTGGCTTGGTGGGCGTGGCTGGGGAAGGATACTGCAAAATCCCCAATCCCTCCCCACTCCTGGGGGAAGGATACTGCAAAATCCCCATTCCCTCCCCACTCCTGGGGGAAGAATACTGCAAAATCTCCATTCCCTCCCCATTCCAGGAGGAAGGCTACCGCAAAATCTCCATTCCCTCCCCTCTCCAGGGGAAGTGTACTGCAAAATCTCCATTCCCTCCCCACTCCAGATGAAGGATACTGCAAAATCTCCATTCCCTCCCCACTCCAGGGGAAGGGTACTGTAAAATCTCCATTCCCACCCCACTCCAGATGAAGGATACTGCAAAATCTCCATTCCCTCCCCATTCCAGGAGGAAGGATACTGCAAAATCTCCAATCCCTCCCCATTCCAGGAGGAAGGATACTGCAAAATCTCCATTCCCTTCCCACTCTGGGGTCAGCCAGAGGTGGTATTTGCCGGTTCTCCAAACTACTCAAAATTTCCACTACCGGTGCTCCAGAACCTGTCAGAACCTGCTGGATTTCACCCACGAGGGTGTCTTAGAGGGAAATGAGAAAGAAAGAGAGGGAATCTCCAAGAATCCCATCGTTGTTGTTCTCCCATGCTGTGCCCTGTGTTTATGAAATAAAAAAGAAAAAAAATTAGCTCCATCACTGAAAGATTTTAAGAAGAGATTAGACAGCTATTTGTCTGAAATGGTATAGGGCAGTGATGGCTAATCTTTTTGCTGTCATGTGCCAAAAGCGGGGGGAGCACGAGGTGGGGGGGTGTCATGTGCATGCATGCCCACACCCATAATTCAATGTGCCCACCCCCCAAATATGCACATGACCCCCCCTGTGCTCCCCCTGCTTTAGGCAGGTGATGGCCCTGCGGGCCCGGTAGGCCTGTTTTTCGCCCTCCCCAGGCTCCAGAGGCTTTCTTGGAGCCTGGGGAGGGCAAAAAACAGGCCTTCCGGTTCCACAGGAAGTTGGCAAACAGGCCATTTCTGGCCTCCAGAGGGCCTCCAGGGTGGGGAAGGCTGTTTTAGCCCTCCCCAGGCTCCTAGAAAGGCTCTGGAGCCTGGGAAGAGCAAATAATGGGCCTTCACCACCACCACCCCCGGAGGTCAGAAACAGCATGTTTCCTGACTTCCAGTGGGCCCGGAAGGCCCGAAAACCAGTTGGCCGGTGCGCGCGTGCATGCTGGAGCTGAGCTAGGGCAATGCTCGCGTTCCCACCGATATGGCTCCATGCGCCACCTGTGGCATGCGTGCCATAGGTTCGCCATCACGGGTATAGGGTTTCCTGCCTGAGCAGGAGGTTGGACTAGAAGACCTCCAATGTCTCTTCCAATGGTCTTATTTTATTTTATTTATTTATTTTATTATTCACATTTCTATGCCACCCACTCTCCGAGGACTTTGGGCGGCTTACACCAAAGACAGTATACTAAATAGCATATTGCCCCCTAACAATCTGGGTCCTCATTTTACCCACCTCGGAAGGATGGAAGGCTGAGTCAACCTTGAGCCGTTGAGATTTGATCCGCTGATCTGCTGAACTAGCAGTCAGCTGAAGTAGCTGCGGTACTGCACTCTAACCACTGCGCCACCTCGGCTCATTCTGTTAAAGATCAGCAAAAACGAACAAAGCAGGAGGGATCTATAAAACAACCGTTCTCGTTATTTATGTATTGGATTTCTCTCAACCTCCCCTTGCCCCCCCCCCCAATCTCAGCAAACTACTCTGGGAGGCTCACAATCTAAAGCAGACATTACAATTAAAATTCTAAAAACATTTGAAAACAATAAAAAGCATTAAAACAGTAAAAAAAACCATCAAAACGTCTAATTCAAGTATGTACAAAGCCAGGGAGTCAATAGCATGTCAATAATGACCACAATTTCCTTTTGGAGGATCAATAACTGGCAGCCACACCAGCCCTCAATATTGTGGGTTGATTGCATGTCAGATCCAAAAGGATCCTCCCCTCCAAAAGAACCATTTTTTTAAAAATTTGATTTATATGCCGCCCTTCTCCGGAGACTCAGGGCGGTTTACAATGCGTTAAGCAATAGCCTTCATACTTTTGTATATTTATACAAAGTCAGCTTATTGCCCCCACAAACTGGGTCCTCATTTCACCTACCTTAGAAAGGATGGAAGGCTGAGTCAACCTTGAGCCTTGGAGAGAATCGAACCAGCAGTAATTGCAGGCAGCTGTGTTAATAACAGGGTGCTTAGACCACTGTACTATCAAGGCTCCTATTTCACAGCTAACATCGTGTATAGAATTCTTTATTGGCCAAGTGTGATTGGACACACAAGACACATTTATTGTGTGTCCAATCACAGTTGGCCAATTAAGAATTTTCTTCTATTCTATTCTACATCAGGAATATGTAGAAGGAGGAGCCTTGGTGGTGCAGCGAACTAAAGTGCTGTTAAGTGCTAGCACTTAGCTGCCAGCTGCCTGCAATTAGTGCAAGTTCGAATCTCACCAGGCTTAAGCCTTCCATCCTTTCGAGGTAGGTAAATTGAGGACCCGGATTGTGGGGGCAATAAGCCAACTTTGTATAGAACAACACCACTTAAGGCCCCCAAAAAGCCCTAATAAGCAGGTATATACAAAAAAGTATGCAGGCTATTGCTATAATGCAGTGTAAGCCGCCCTGAATCTACGGAGAAAGGCAGCATATAAATTGGACTAATAAATAAATAAATAAATAAATCACATTGAACTAAGCTACTTTCTCAATTCTTGCCAGACAGTGTGTCCGTCTGATTAGATTAAACATGGATCTGGTTGTCTCCCCTTTTTATTTTTTAAAGAACATTAATATTTTAAAAACAGGTGGAGGAGGCAGGAAAAAGAGAAAAAGCTTTTTTAAAAAAAAACCCTCCCAAAATCCAAAGTGGGGGTGGGTGAGGGTGGAAATCCAATCTTGGATCAATGCTGAGCTCACTTTCCGTTTATGAACTGGTTCTCTACTATTGCAATATAAAGGTTAATCAATATTCTTTTTGTGTAGCTGGGATTTAATGATATGTTTAAAAGGTGAGCGGAGTGACTTTCTTGGGATGTAATGTATGGTTTTGTTGTTTGCCACCCATAAAGTATACAGAAATGTATCCAGTTCACATTTTTTTTTCATTCTAAACATATTTTAGTCTGTTTTTACTCTGAATTATGGTTGTTGTTGTGTTTTAAAAAGAGAGCCATTATACTACTGTGTAATCAGGGGTGAAATTCAGCAGGTTCTGGGGAACCGGTAGCGGAAATTTTGAGTAGTTCGGAGAACTGGCAAATACCACCTCTGGATGGTCCCAGAGTGGGGTGGGAATGGGGATTTTGCAGTATCCTTCTCCTGGACTGTAGAATAGAATAGAGTAGAGTAGAGTAGAGTAGAGTAGAGTAGAGTAGAGTAGAGTAGAGTAGAGTAGAGTAGAGTAGAGAGTGGGGAGTAGGGAGTAGGGTAGGGTAGGGTAGAGTAAAGAATAGAGTAGAGAGTAGAGAATAGAAAATAGAATAGAATAGAATAGAATAGAATAGAATAGAATAGAATAGAATAGAATAGAATTTTTTTTATTGGCCAAGTGTGATTGGACACACAAGGAATTTGTCTTTGGTGTATTTGCTCTCAGTGTACATAAAAAGAAAAGATACATTCGTCAAGAATGATAAGGTACAACACTTAATGATAGTCATAGGGTACAAATAAGCAATCAGGAAACAATCAAATCAATATCAATCATAAAGATACAAGCAACAAAGTTACAGTCATACGTGGGAGGAGATGGGTGATAGGAACAAAAAATTGCCAAAGTTAGACACCCTTGCTGTAAACCTACGAGGTGGGCACTATTCCCTCCCATGTTCTATTTTGTATGTGCGCCTGTGTGTGTGTGTGTGTTTTGTTATAGTCTTCCTTATGGGAATAGATTTATTGGGCCCATTAATCCGCTTACAGTCTTTAGCACAGAGAAGAGATGCCACGGGATTTTAATGGCTCATATATTTTGTGAATTACACGATCATTATATCCATTCTGGCACCAGAAAAGAGAAGTCCCTGTTTTTCATCAAGCCCAATATTTAAAGACAGGAAACGCTACACTCTCTCTAGTCTTATGTAAGTAAACTCCGTTCTATTTTTTGGGTTTTTTTTGTTTGTTTAACGAACACAAATAGTCGCCAGAAAACATTTAACAAGCACGTTAACTGTTCTTGCTTATTAGAGGCGTGCAAAGTTTTAAGGCAGACCTGGGCATTTCACAACCTTCGGGCCACATCTGGCTCTTGGGCTGTGCCTGTCTGGTCTGCATGAGTTCAATCGGAAATTAGAAGTCAAATATCAATAAGTGTACGCCTCGAAAGCAATGCAACTGAATTGCTTTTATTTTGAACGTGACTATCTTTTTTAAAAAAATTACATATGTGCATGCCTTCACAGTCCTGTTGGTATGGCCAGGGGTGGGCTGCTGGGGGTTTGCACGGGTTCGGGAGAACCTCTAGCTAAGATTTTGTGCAGTTCGGAGAATCCCCAAATCCCACTCCTGACTGGCCCCACCCTGCCCACCCCACCCCTCCCAGGAGTCCCCACGCGGCCCATTTTGGATGCAGGTAAGTGCAAGGCACGCATGGAGGCTCGGGGAGGGCAAAAAAACTACCAGAAGTTTGGAGAGTTTGGACTCCAGAGGGCCTCCGGAGCCTGGGGAGGCTGTTTTCGCCCTCCTGGAGGCTCGAGAAAATCCTCCGGAACCAGGGGAGGGCAAAAATCCTGCCCTTCCCGGGGATTCACAAAAATCCTTGTGAACTGTTTGGACCAGTTCGCAAGAACTGGTAGTAAAACTGGCGGGAGGCTCCGCCCACTGCCCCGGATGTCATCATAGGCAATCTGCGCAAACGCAGAAGCTTCTGTAAATGTGCAGAAGCTCAGCACGCGCACACGATCCTGTTGCGAACCGCTAGTAAAGGTAAGTAGAACCGACCCCTGAGGTAGAAGCAAACTTTCTGCCAACTACACGAGAAAGTAACTTGAGAATCCTGTGCGGTAACCCTGTAGGTAACCAAGGGAACGAAACTCACGGGTCTGTTTTTTCTGGGATGTCAAAGGATGTCTTGAGTGGAGGAAACATGTGCAGGCTTTAAGGTGGCCAGCGTACACATTTGCATACACATCTTTAATACATTATCTCTAAGCATCTTAAATTATCAGCAGAGGGCAGTGGCAGGTATCTATGCCAGATCTATATAGATGCTTGGCTTGCTTTTTAGTGAAAATCTTTATGTCTTCCCCAGCTCTTTTTAAAAAGGATGAACCCTGGAAATTGAAAAGAGGGGTGCACACTTAATCTTTCTAAATGAAATTCAAATGCTAGGCGAGATTATAATCTTTAGTGACGGTGCCGCTCATTTAGGATAAAACCACATAATTATCACAGCTTTTGTTGTTGTTAGTTGCGAAGTCGTGTCCGACTCATCGCGACCCCATGGACAATGTTCCTCCAGGCCTACCTGTCCTCTACCATCCTCTGGAGTCCATTTAAGTTCACGCCGACTGTTTCAGTGACGCCATCCAGCCACCTCGTTCTCTGCCATCCCCTTCTTCTTTTGCCCTCCATCGTTCCCAGCATTAGGCTCTTCTCCAGTGAGTTCTTCCTTCCTTCTCATTAGGTGGCCAAAGTATTTGAGTTTCCTCTCCAGGATCTGGCCTTCTAAAGAGCAGTCAGGGTTGATCTCCTCTAGGACTGACCGGTTTGATGGCCTTGCAGTCCAAGGGACTCACAGGAGTCTTCTCCAACACCAGAGTTCAAAGGCCTCAATTCTTTGGCGCTCATTCTTTCTTAGGGTCCAACTTTCACAGCCATCCATTGCAACTGGGAAAACCATCGCCTTGACTATACACACTTTTATTGGCAGGGTGATGTCTCTGCTTTTTTGTATGTTATCTAGATTTGCCATAGCTTTCCTCCCCAGGAGCAAGCGTCTTTTAATTTCTTGGCTGCAGTCCCCATCTGCGGTGATCTTGGAGCCCAGGAAAATAAAATCTGTCACTACCTCCCTTTCTTCCCCATCTATTTGCCAGGAATTGAGAGAGACGGATGCCACAATCTTAGTTTTATCACAGCTATTGCAGGATTATTAAAAAAAAAAAATACAATACAGGTAGTCCTCAATTTACGACCATAATGGCACAAATAAAAGGATATAAATGGGCAAAACATAGCCATAAGCACATAGAATGAGTACATATAAATGGGGACAGGAGGACAGGGATGGTAGGCACGCTGGTGCGCTTATGCACGCCCCCTTAGAGACCTCTTAAGAAAAAATGAAAGATCCACGGTAGACAGTTTAAGGTAAAAGGTATGGGGATTAGCGAGACTAACAACAGGATCAGGTAGAGTGTTCCAGACCTTTACTACTCTATTGCAGAAGACATATTTCCTACAATCAAGATCAGAGAGAATTACATTGAGTTTGAATCTATTGGTAGCCCTTGTGTTATTACGGTTGAAATTAAAGTCCTCATTTACAGGTAGGACGTTTTGGTAAATAATCTTATGAACTAAGTCTAGGTTGGAACGTAGATGGCGTAATTCGAGGCTATCCAGACCTAAAATTTCAAGCCTGGTGGGATAGGGAATTTTATTTCGAGCAGAAGATTTGAGGACTCTTCTAATAAAATATAATGAAATGTTTGGAAACCTGAACTCTCCACCCAAGATTCTTCGCCCTTTTATAATTACCATTTTTAGATGAGAAGCGGAATTGAGTCATATTAAAAAAACTCGCACACAAATCCCAAAATTTACAACTTGTACACATTAACCTCCTTCTTGTTAAAACCCATTCAGGCTTCAAGGACCCCCCAGAAGCAAAATAAAAATGCTGAGAGCGTTTTCCCCCCATCCTCACCTCTTAAATAACCAGAAATATTATATTATTCTGGATCGCCTTTAGCTAGGATTAGCTAAATCAGTTTGACCAGCTCGAGATTACTGTATTCCTCTGCTTCTCCATCTGATTAAATCCATTTATATCATTTCTTTTTAGCCCTTCTTACGAAGGAGATCAATTTCCATTTTAATTAAAACAATGCCTCCTCTTTTATTTTGGCTCCGTCAAACAACTCGCGTTGAATTTCTGAAAGGTATTAGCTTCGGGACCGAATACTTTTTTATTTTTATTTTTTAGTTTAACCTGCTTAAAAGAAACCGGGTTTCTCCAACCTCATGTTACAATTACTGGCCTAGAATCCGAGATGTGACTTGCACCCGGGGGTAAATCCAGCAAGTTCTGACAGGTTCTGGAGAACCGGTAGCGGAAATTTTGAGTAGTTTGGAGAACCGGCAAATACCACCTCTGGCTGAGTGGGGTGGGAATGGAGATTTTGCAATATCCTTCCCCCAAGAGTGGGGAGGGAATGGGGATTTTGCAGTATCCTTCCCCTGCCACGCCCACCAAGCCACATCACGCCCACCAAGCCACGCCCACAGAATTTATAGTAAAAAAAATTGGATTTCACCACTGTTTGCACCACAAGCTGGAGAGTATATCCTGCAGAAACAGTGAGCAAACAAGAAGAAATGTCACAGACAGTTGCTTTGAACTGTGAAATGATCTGCGAACAAATCTGATAATAATAATAATAAAAATCTAACAATAGTAATGGGCGCCTTGGGTGCAATCCCAAAGCAACTGGAGCACAACATTTGAATACCATCGGCATTGACAAATTCAGCACCATCAGTCAATTGCAAAAGGCAGCTTGGCTCAGAAGAGCTTACATCCTGCAATGATACCTCTGGCACCATAAAACATCAACATTTGTCTACCCCAGGTCCTCACACTTATGACCGTCTCCACGGTCACATGATCGAAATTCAGGCGCTTGGAAACCGGCATGTGTTTATGAGGGTTGTAGCATCCTGGGGTCATATGATCCCCATTTGCAAACTTGCTTAAGAGCCGTGGTGGCGCAGTGGTTAGAATGCAGTACTGCAGGGTACTTCTGCTGACTGCCAGCTGCCCGCAGTTTGGCAGTTCGAGTCTGACCAGGTTCACTCAACCTTTCATCCTTCTGAGGTGGGTAAAATGAGAACCCAGATTGTTGGGGGTGATAGGCTGACTCTGTAAACCATTTAGAGAGGGCTGTAAAACACTATGAAGCAATATATAAGTCTAAGTGCTCTTTTCCTTCCTTCCTTCCTTCCTCCCTCCCTCCCTCCCTCCCTCCCTCCCTCCCTCCCTCCCTTCCTTCCTTCCTTCCTTCCTTCCTTCCATGGTGTGCAGTGGTTAGCATGGAGTATTGCAGGCTAATGCTGCCAACTGCCAGCACTTCGATCCTGACCAGCTCAAGCCTTCCATCCTTCTGAGGTCAGTAAAACGAGGACCCAGATTGTTGGGGGACAAGAGGCTAACTCTGTAAACCACTTAGAGAGAGCTGTAAAGGCACTGTGAAGCAGTATATAAGTCTAAGTGCTCTTTTCCTTCCTTCCTTCCTTCCTTCCTTCCTTCCTTCCTTCCTTCCTTCCTTCCTTCCTTCCTTCCTCCCTCCCTCCCTCCCTCCCTCCCTCCCTCCCTTCCTTCCTTCCTTTCTTCCTTCCATGGTGCACAGTGGTTAGAATGCAATATTGCAGGCTAATGCTGCTGACTGCCAGAAGTTCGATCCTGACCAGCTCAAGGTTGACCCAGCCTTCCATCTTTCCAAGGTCGGTAAAACGAGGACCCAGATTGTTGGGGGCAAGAGGCTGACATTGTAAACCGCTTCGAGAGGGCTGCAAAGTACTGTGAAGCGGTATATAAGTCTAAGTGCTATTGCTAGCCAGCTTCTGATAAACAATCTCAGTGAGGACATTCAATTAACGACCGTGTGGTCCACTTAAGAACTGCAGTGATTTACTTAACAACCATGCCCAAAAGATCATAAAATCAAAACTCATTCAACAACCTCCTCATTTAGCCCTAGAAATCCCAATTGTTGCTGTAAGTCGAGAACTACCTGTATACATCAGTTGTATCTGAATGTTCTTTTTGGACTCGGTGGAGTTTGAGCCTGAAGGGGCCGTGTTTGGTCCAGCAGGCAATTCTTTAATATTCCCATCCAGTTTCTGCCTTGGAGTGCAACACAAAGTACTTTTAGAGAGCATCGCATCTGAGCAACACAACAAAAGAAAAAACGGCCATTCAGACCCCAGGCGCCATCAGTAAAGGTCAGGAATACAAAATCACCCCAGGTGAACATTGGCGTCCAAGGAGACGTTGCATAGACACAAAAGGGAATACCCACATCTGAAAAAATGGATAAAAATTGATCGACTAGCATTCAAATCACCAGGAAGGAGAGAGAGGGGGGGGGGGAAACCTCATTGGAAAGGTCTCAGACAGCTAAGATCAGAGGATGTCAACACAGTACAGGCAGTCCTTGACTTATTCAGGCAGTTCATTTAGTGACGGTTCGAAGTTACAGCCGCGCTGAAAAAAAAGTGACTTAGGAACGTTTTTCACCCTTACGACCGTGGCAGCATCTCCAGAGTTGGAAGGGAACTTGGAGATCTTCTAGTCCAACCCCCTGTTCAGGCAGGATACCAGGGGTGGAATCCAGCAGGTTCTGACAGGTTCTGGAGAACCAGTAGCGGAAATTTTGAGTAGTTCGGAGAACCGGCAAATACCACCTCTGGCTGGCCCCAGAAAGGGGTGGGAATGGGGATTTTGCAATATCCTTCCCCCAGGAGTGGGGAGGGAATGGGGATTTTGCAGTATCCTTCCCCTGGAGTGGGGTGGGAATGGAGATTTTGCAGTATCCTTCCCCTGCCACGCCCATCAAGCCACGCCCACAGAATCAGTAGCAAAAAATTTTGGCTTTCACTACTGCAGGATACCCTACACAGGTAGTCCTTGACTTCAGTGGTGGGATTCAAAATTTTTTGCTACCGGTTCCGTGGGTGTGGCTTGGTGGACGTGGCAGGGGAACGATTCTGTAAAATCTCCATTCCCTCCCCAGTCCAGGGGAAGATTACTGTAAAATCCCCATTTCCTCCCGATCAGCTGGGACTCGGGAGGCAGAGAATAGATGGGGGCAGGGCCAGTCAGAGGTGGTATTTACCGGTTCTCCGACCTACTCAAAATTTCCACTACCGATGGGATGCGGTGGCTCAGTGGCTAAGATGCCACTGAAAGGTCGGCAGTTCAGCAGTTCGAATCCCTAGTGCTGCGTAATGGGGTGAGCTCCCCTTAGTTGCCCCAGCTTCTGCCAACCTAGCAGTTCGAAAGCACGTAAAAAATGCAAGTAGAAAAATAGGGACCACCTTTGGTGGGAAGGTAACAGCGTTTTGTGCGCCTTTGGTGTTGAGTCATGCCGGCCACATGACCACGGAGACGTCTTCAGACAGCGCTGGCTCTTTGGCTTTGAAACGGAGATGAGCACTGCCCCCTAGAGTCAGGAACAACTAGCACATATGTACAAGGGGAACCTTTAGGACTTGGAAAAGCATTGAGTTTGGGAAAATCTTGGTTTTTCCCCCTTGCTCCTTTTGTTTGAGGTAGCCAGATGGCAACATTATAAATTGTATAATCGGAGAAGGGGGGAAAAAAGAAGAGAGAGAGAGAGAGAGAGAGAGAGAGAGAGAGAGAGAGAGAGAGAGAGAGAGAGAGAGAGAGAGAGAGAGGGAGGCAGGAAGAAAGGATGCAGCCTATAAATCAGGTGAAGGAAATTTATTATGCGTCTAAACACTATAATCTATCTTCCTATAATTGCTTCCATAGCAACACCATCAACGTGTTAGCCGACCTGATTTGGGGACATTTGGTGGGAACTGAAAACAAGATGATTGGCATTTCAGGGAAGTGACCCATGTCAGTACAAACAGAAAAACAGGCCGTTCCGGGTTTGTTTTTTTTTGGGTAGCTAACAACCTTAATTTCAAATCACGTTTCGACACCTAATGTTCCCTCCTTCCCTTTAACCCTTCGTCTGCTAGCATCCGAAAATAGATTTAGGCACACAAAAATGTCTCAAACATTATCTAGCCTCTGGCCTCGTTTTTAACCATCCAAGTAGGCTGAACCCGAAGTTGAGACCTTCAGATAACTTCTCTAGATCAAGGAGAGATGTCCAGGTTAATAGAGGAACATTGCCAATCAGGATTTTGTTTTAGCAACAGCTGATCCGTTGACCAGGTCAACAGGTTTGACAGGCGAAGTTCCTATCGCGTTTCTGCATGGATTCTTATTTCAGTGATGATCCTGAATATTGTTTTCTCCTGAGGAGTATGACTCACATGTACCTGAGATGCTGCACGCCTCCTATTGAGCATCACAACATGTTTGCTGGGGTCCGTGGGGCTCCCTGAGCTTGTTTTCTGGCAGATGTTTCACTACCTAGCAAGGTAACGTCATCACTGCTCGAAGGGAATGGGGTTTCCTCCAGGGCTGGGATTGGAAAATTTTAGCAACTGGTTCTCTGCTGGATGGGCATGGCCATGGGGGCGTGCACCACAACAGGGGGGGCATTTTCACCCTCCCCAGGCTCCGGAGGCTTTCCTTGAGTCTCTGGGAGGGCGAAAATGGCCTCCCCCAGGCACCTGAGGCCCTCCAGAGGCCGGAAACGGGCCCATTTCCAGACTTCCGGTCCTTCTGGTAGGCCCGTTTTTCACCTTCCCAGAGCCTCCGCATGAGCCCTTATCTGTCCTCCAAAACGGGCCGCGTGAGACTCCTGGGAGGGGAGGGGCAGGGTGGACGGGATCATCAGTCCTTGCAACTACCGGTTTGGCGAACCGGATGTAAAATTAACATCCGGTTCTCCCGAACCGGCTGAATCCCATCCCTGGTTTCCTCTCTTTTTATATACTATCGGTTTACCCTGTCAGCATTGCTGGGATGTTTTTGGTGGTTCCTCGAATCGGTTGTTGTTTACTATTAGCTTGCTTGTTTGTATTCTGTGGTTCTTTGATTGGGGTATGGTTTCCTTGTTGACGGTTGGTTTAATATTGATCTTGGTGTAAATATCTGCTGTTGTTGTTTTGTTGATTGCCGATGGGGAGATGTTTTGGGCTTTTGGATTGTCTCTTTTGAACGGTATGTAAATGTTATTTATCTCTATGTGCTTGTTGATGGCTGATCCTGAGCCATGAGCACATTTGTTCTTGAGAGTATGGAGATACCACAATGAGTTTGGAGTGAGAAGATGTATCAAACACATATGCCAGTAGTTCCCTATCTTCCCGGTACACCCAACCAGATCTACCACCATCAGCTATTTGAAAGTCTTCTGCTCCATGAACCAACTCTAGCTCTTTATCCACAGATAGTCCACATATCTGGAGTCATCTCCCAAAATACTTGTTCGCCCTTCTCAAAAGCCTAGCTGACCTCAGGGTCTGCTTTTCCTTCCCAATAGTCTACAACAGGGGTGTCCCTCTTTGGCCAATCAGAAGAAGGGAATGTTGTGCCTCACTCCCTTTCTAACCCTGATGATGTTACCTAGCTGGGTGACGAGAAGTCTGCAGGAAAACAACCAAGCTCCGAGAGCGCAAAGGAAACCCCAACAAACATGTAAAAAGTTTCTTTGCCTTACAATATAATTATTTAAGTACACACGCACGCAGCTTTTTTCCCCTCTATTGTTGTAAATCTGACAGTAACTCTGTTTCTAATGGAAACGGCAAGATTAATAGAGGCTCAGGTAAACTCAGCAGGGGAATGACATTTTCATTAGTGATTTACGGGGTGTGAAATTTCAACCATGGTGGACTATTTAAGAACAGCATGCTTCATGCCTTTCTCCATAAATATCTTCCTTCTTAATTAATCACAAGGCAGAGGTTGGGCTGAACATCTGTGGATCAAAACTGTGTTGGTAATCACAGAAACATTTCGGCAGCACTGACTTTGGAAGGGTTTCAAAGGCCACAAAACACGAGGAGTTAAAGCTGGCTCAGTCTGAACTCAGAGGGATCCTGGAGTGGAGCTCGCCAAGAATATCAACAGTATGTTCTCCAAGCCACATTAATTATGATTGGGCTTACCAGTTGGTCTACATACGGAAGATAGCAGGGGCCAAAATTGTGGAAACCTTTTGGGAAAAGTGTATTTTTGAGATTTGATGGCTAATAACACCACTATTTTGGGGGAGGGGGTATTAGGGTGTGTGTAAAAAGTATTTGTTGCTTGTGCAACGAGCAGAGCAGAAACACACAGGGAAGGAGATAAACGTGCAGCTCGTGTGAGAAAAATACTTTATATACAAGATAATAAGCAGTCTCAGTGTAGGTAAAACAGTCCAAGGTCATAAACAGTAATATCAGTCCAGTAAGTATTTTCCCTTACCAAAGCAAACAGACTTTAGTAACTCTCGGTATACAGTACCATATAACAATCCAGTCTAACACCAATCAGCAGAAAGACGCAGGAAGCAACAGGAACAGGAACAATCAGGAACAAAGAACGCTTCTCTGCGCTGCTTATTTATGCACTGTAGCCTAATTACAGGGTTCAGCAAACCCTGATTATGTGGCTCAGTTGTTTCTTAAAGAAACAGATATATTGCCTGACCAACAAGTTAGGAGTAAGCTACAAGCTGAACCTAACAGGGGTTTTTCAAAATAATCCTATTCCACTGCTGGAATGGCCAGGGAATAGCTCAGACCTTAACCCAATTGAAAATCTATGGAGCTGACTAAAGAAACTTGCTAGTCAGAAGCGATCTGGCAATAAAACCCAGTTAATAGAAGCAATCACTAAATCTTGGTTTCACAGGATAACAGCTGCAGAACTCAAAGACTTGGTTCACTCCCTGGGAAGACTGTTGTAAGGCCGTAATTCATGCTAAAGGTTACCCAACGAAGTATTCACTGACATGATGATAATTTTTGTATATCTCGTTTTTTCTACGTGTTTCACTTTTCTTCTTTATCCTGTAACTGCTATTCCAATAGCAAATCCTTCCTAAAAGTTATTGCGTTACATTCTTAAATTGTCTTTCCATTGATATATAATTTTATGGTACTACTCCAAAAAAAAAAAAAAGTGGTTTTATTAGCTAGTTTTAGAAAATACACTTTCCCCAAAAGGTTTCCACAATTTTGGCCACTACTTTATTTTGGTTAAGGAAGAACGGTCCTCACCTTGCAACCACAACGTTAGTTAGCCCAACATTTCTGCTGCTAAGCGAGACGATTGTTAAGTAAAATTTCCCCCCGTTTTACGACCTTTCTTTCCACAGTTGTTAAGTAAATCGCTGGAGAACTACGGGTGACACGATAGCAGCAGGGGTGGGGCTGCTGGGGGTTCACAAGGGTTCGCGAGAACCTCTAGCTAAGATTCTGTGCAGTTTGGAGAACCCCCAAATCCCACCCCTGGCTGGCCCTGCCTGCCCCGCCCCTCCCCTCCCAGGAGTCCCCACGCGGCCCATTTTGGGTGCAGGTAAGTGCAGGGCACACGTGGAGGCTCAGGGAGAGTGAAAAACAGGCCTACTGGAAGTTTGGAAAGGCCAGAAATGGACTCATTTCCAGAGGGCCTCCGGAGCCTGGGGAGGCCATTTTTGCCCTTCCGGAGGCTCGAGAAAAGCCTCTGGAGCCTGGGGAGGGCACAAACGCCCCCCCTCCCGCCATGGTGCAGGAGGCTGACTAGGCCACGCCCACCATGGCCACGCCCACCCAGCAACCGAGCAGAGAACCCCTCGCTAAAATTTTTGAAGCCCACCCCTGGATAGCAATATTCCAGTATTCTGGAATTCCCGTATTCTATTTTTTAGAATAGAAATCAAGATGTTGAGGTCGTCCTGATTCCAGTGAAGATCCACAAGGCAACGTTCAGGGTTATTCCCCCTGTGGTTTTGGTGACTTGCATTGATTTTAGAATTGATTGCATTCTCCGAGTCAGTTTGAAGGCGGGGAGAGGCATTCATTTTTTTTCTCCCCCTTTGTCATCCTGTCAAGCTGCTATTTACAAGGCAGGATTCTCGGAACAAATGCTAAGAGCGGAGTGAACGATGACCTTGCCATTGTAACCAATTATTTTCGACTCTCCGAAATCCAAAAAGGAAGTTTGCATTTCATACATTTATTATGAAACATTGCAAGGAAGAGAAAGGAAGCTTGGAATTCAAGAAGACCAAATGTGTCCCACTGGATCTACTGCAAGTTTATTGAGTCCTGATTAGGTAGACCGTCTGAAGATTCCAGGTAAGTTGTAAAAACATTTTCCTACTTTCCCTGCGTAGAATCCAGTCAGGCAAGGACAAATCTGCATGAATCAAGAGGTAATTAATATTATGGTGTTGGAAGAAACATCCTTCTGGGTTCTGCTCCAAGTGGGGAAAAAGACACTGGAGACATGGAGACTGCTTGGAAAGATGGTTTAATGGTGGACAGGATCACATGGCTTGAGTTCCTGAACAGAAAAGGGGGCAGATACAACGAGTTTTTCAGGTTTTATGCTCTCTCTGGCTTTGAACTTCCTGGGGCCCAGAAAGAGTACTCTGATTGGTTGTCAGACTCCCAGGGGGTGGGGGTCTTGCTGTCTGATGGTCACATGTGCTTCCCAGGTCACATGTGGTGAGTTTTCTGCTGCTATTGTGTAGAGGGCTAATCCTATCTTTGTTGGATCTTTGGCAATTCCTACTATGGCTCTGCCTGAAGGAGGTAGATCTTTGTTTTTGTTTTTGTTTTTGTTTTAAATTTGATTTATATGCCGCCCTTCTCCGGAGACTCAGGGCGGCTTACAATGCGTTAAGCAATAGCCTTCATACTTTTGTATATTTATACAAAGTCATCTTATTGCCCCCACAACTGGGTCCTCAATTTACCTACCTTAGAAAGGATGGAAGGCTGAGTCAACCTTGAGCCTGGTAAGATTCGAACCTGCAGAAATTGCAGCCAGCTGTGTTAATAACAGGGTGCATTAAACCACTGTACTACCAAGGCTCTTATGTTATGTAGAATAGACTGGCCCAGGACTTAATGGCCCATTGACAAAGGGTGGGGGGGCAGGAAGATGGGAGCTGCTTCAAAACATGCTTATCCCAGGGAAATATAATATTCTGCCTTTTTCATATTTCCTAAAATATTTCACTCTTCCAGGAAAGGGGTGGGTGCTAACTTCCTACAATGGTATAATAATGGGCATGTAGCCATCTAGATCCTAACTCCAGCTCCCACAAGCTCTAAGTATGACCAATGCTGATGAATAATAGGAGCTGCTGTCTAACAGCATCTAAAGCAGTGATGGATTTCAACATTTTTTACTATCGGTTCTTGGGTGGGCATGTGGGTGTGGCTTGGTGGGCGTGGCATGGTTTGGTGGGCATGGCTTGGTGGGCATGACAGGGGAAGTATACTGTAAAATCTCCATTCCCACCACACTCCAGGGGAAGGATAAAATCTCCATTCCCTCCCCACTCCAGGGAAAGGTTATTGCAAAATCCCCATTTCTTCCTGATCAGCTGGGACTCAGGAGACAGAGAATAAATGGGGATGGGGCCAGTCAGAGGTGGTATTTACTGGTTCTCCGAACTACTCAAAATTTCCGCTACTGGTTCTCCAGAACTGGTCAGAACCTGCTGAAACCCACCTCTGATCTTTAAGATCCGGGGACTTCAACTCCCAGCCATGTTGGCTGGAGAATTCTGGGAGTTGAAGTCCACAGATCTTAAAGTTATTTATTTTATTTTATTTATTTTATTGGTTCGATTTATATGCCACCCTCCTCCGGAGACTCAGGGCGGCTTACAATGCGTTAAGCAATAGCCTTCATACTTTTGTATATACCTGCTTAGTAGGGCTTTTGGGGCCCCCCTAAGCGGTGTTCTTTTTTTATACAAAGTCAGCTTATTGCCCCCACAATCTGGGTCCTCATTTTACCTACCTCGGAAGGATGGAAGGCTGAGTCAACCTTGAGCCTGGTGAGATTCGAACTTGCAGTAATTGCAGGCAGCTGGCAGCTAAGTGCTATTTAACAGCGCTTTAGTCTACTGCTCCACCAAGGCTCCAAAGCTCCACCAAAGTTGCCAAGGTTGGCCACCCTTGATCTATAGCAGTGTTTCCCAAACTTGACCCTTTGAAGATGTATGGACTTCAACTCCCAGAATTCCTCAACCAGGCATACTGGCTGGGGAATTCTGGGAGTTGAAGTCCATGTATCTTAAAATAGCCAAGTTTGGGAAACACTGATCTATAGAATGAGTTGGCAACATGTGACATATGACATGTTCCTCCCCATTTCTATTTTTCTAACTCTTGGAGGACACACTGATCATGTTTGCTAGAAAATAGCCAGTTTTAGGGAGGTGTGTAGGGTGTGGTCAAATGTTGCCCTACCCAACGAAGGTGGGCTTAAATCACAGGCTCCCTATTGCTAATCTGTTGTTCCATACTGGCTGCCCCATAAACCTGGGCAGTTTGTGGGTTGCCGGCTCCAACCAACACATGATGACTGCTTGTGTCATCTACAACTGAAGACAGAAGTTGGTTTATGGTTTGCCAAGCACTCTCATCTGCCAGCAGCTCTGAGACTTAAGTTTGCCAATTGGCTTTGTCCAAACTGCGTTAGGCTAAGAATATTGCACAAGATGTTGGTACTCTCAACCAGAATTTCTCAAGGATGTACCTGGGAATGCCAAATCATTGGCTGTCGGGTGCAAAGAATCAGGACTATGCATTAAGTCGCAGTTCACAAGAATCTAGTCAACTGACAGTCAGCATTAAATTGGCACCAGATAAGGGTCAACGAAATTCAAGAGGGGAAGACCAGTTGTGGCAACGTAACGACTCTAAGCTTATGACTTGTTTAACTCCGCCCTCCAGCTCTGCCTGTCCTTCTCCTACATTAGCATTCTTATGAAACTTGGTGTTGTGGTCCGCCAGCAGCTTGCGGAGCTGGCAGGAGAGTCGGACAGTGAGGAGGCTGGGGAGGAACATGGGCCAGTCCTGGAGTCTGGGGAAGGCTCGAACGAGGGCTCTGCATCGGAGGCAGAGAAAGGGCCATCTGGGAATATTCACTTTCTGCCATTAGAGTGGTATCATCTCAGTGATGAAATCCAAATTTTTTTACTACCAGTTCTGTGGGCATGGCTTGGAGGTTGTGATGTGGCTTGGTGGGCGTGGCAGGGGAAGGATACTGCAAAATCTCCATTCCCACCCCACTCCAGGGGGAAGGATACTGCAAAATCCCCATTCCCTCCCCAGTCCTGGGGGAAGGATATTGCAAAATCTCCATTCCCACCCCACTCTGGGGCCAGCCAGAGGTGGTATTTGCCGGTTCTCCAAACTACTTAAATTTTCCGCTATCGGTTCTCCAGATTGTGCTGGATTTCACCCCTGTATCATCTGCATAGCTGAGGTTGTTGATATTTCTCCCGGCAATCTTAATTCCAACTTTCGATTCATCTAGCCCTGCCTTTCTCATCTGTATCTCCACCCTTGAGCTTTGATTTGAAGATTCTTTTTTTTTTCCTTTTTTTTGTTATACCAAGAAAACTTTGTAGCTTGGAATAGTAATATATCCCCCCTGCCTCCCCTCCCCCAAAACCAATTATATGTCTTTCTTTGGGTTGGTTCTATGAAGATTAATGGAGGAAAGATACAATTGATCAAAAAATGCAGTTAAACTCTCAACGTGTAGGCAGGTTTACATGGCTGAATGCTATCTATCAAACACCTTGGTCTTAAATATATATGACAATTTTGGCCAAAACCGGTGTAGTGCCAGAATTAATGAGACAGGTTCCTGGATTCAATCAGGCAATGAACACACCGAAGACAAGGTGCAGTTGAGATAATTTATAGCTAACAGAGCTGATTATATAAAGCACTAAGACGTTCTAAAAAGATGGCTAAAGAAACAGAAAAGGAGGAGGGGAAGCCTGTTGGCAGGGACCCCAAACAAAAATGGACAGAACCCCAAACGACATCCCATGGCAGAGGTGGGTTTCAGCAGGTTCTGACCAGTTCCGGAGAACCGGTAGCGGAAATTTTGAGTAGTTCGGAGAACCAGTAGTAAAAATTCTGACTTGCCCCACCCCCATCTATTCTCTGCCTCCTGAGTCCCAGCTGATCGGGAGGAAATGGGGATTTTGCAGTATCCTTCCCCTGCCACGCCCACCAAGCCACACCCACAGAACCGGTAGTAAAAAGTTTTAAATTCCACCACTGTCCCATGGATCATGATACCATCATATATTTGCATTTTGATGTCCTTCCACGGGTGACTTCCTTTCTCGTCCATGAATTGCTATAGATCCAGTGTGGATTTTCTCTGGCTATCTTATTTTATTTATTTTTATTTTATTCAATTTGTATACCGCCCTTCTCCTAGTGGACTCAGGGTGGTGCACAGGCAGAACTAAAACACATAACAATACAAAATTTAAAATTATTAAAAGAATTATGTACTTTGGCCCAAATTTAAAACAATTCGAATTAAAACCCATTAACAGATTAAAAGCTAAACAATTAAAAAACTGAAAAAGGGGGCGGGGTTCACGCCAGCCCTGCTTGATGGAAAAGAAAAGTTTTCAGGGCACGGCGAAAGACCCGGAAATCCGATATCCTTCGTATCTCCGGGGGCAAATCGTTCCAGAGGGCGGGAGCTGCCACAGAGAAGGCCCTCCTCCTGGGGGTCGCCAGCTGACATTGCCTGGCTGATGGCACCCTGAGGAGTCCCTCTCTGTGGGAGCATACTGGTCGGTGGGAGGCTATCTTCTTGTTCATATGAGACCTCTCATACGGTATAGTATGAGAAGCCTCATACAATGTTTGTATGAGGCATCGCATGCAAAGCATATTCATGTTCATATTCATCTCATACAAAGCATATTCTCCAAAGCACCTGAAGGCAGGACAAGAAGCAATGGGTGGAAACTAATCAAGAAGACAACCATCCTAGAACTAAGGAGAAATTTCCTGACAGTGAGAAAAATGAATCCGTGGAACAACTTGCCTACAGAAGTTGTGGATGCTCCAACACTGGAAGTTTTAAAGAAGAGATTGGATAACCATTTGTCGGAAGTGGTGTAGGGTTTCCTGCCTAAGCTGGGGGTTGGACTAGAAGTCCTCCAAGGTCCCTTCCAACTCTGTTATTCTATTCTATTCATCTCCACCCTCTGTGACCAGTGCCAAACATGACAATTTGCAGCAAAATGCAAACAAAACTTAGTGACTGTGGAAAGGAGATGTTTGAAGAAAGCTGCTGGACTGACCAGAAGAGATAAAAACAGAAAGAAGACCATAAGAGAAAGGATTGGCACAGAACTCATTTTAAATTAATCACACACAAAAATAGCAAATAAAGTGGTTTGCTCACCTGGAGAGGATGTTGCGGGATTCCATAATGTGCGAGGGGTACACAAAAAGAGGAGAAGTTCAAAAAACAAAAGGTAGACCCAGAAGAAGATGGAGAGACAACATCAAAGACATGACACAACCACATCAAATAACGATGGTTGAGACCGCCAGAGGAGCAAGACTTTGTATTCCTCTCAGCACCTAAAATAGTAAAAGAGGAAGAGGAGGAAGAGGAAGAGGAAGAGGAGGAGGAGGAGGAGGAGGAGGAGGAGGAGGAGGAGGAGGAGGAGGAGAAGGAGGAGGAGGAGGAGGAGGAGGAGAAGAAGGGGAAGAAGAAGAAGGGGAAGGAGGAGGAGGAGGAGGAGGAGGAGGAGGAGGAGGAGGAGGAGGAAGAGGAGAAGAAGCAGAACTCAAACACTCAAAATTTCTCAATCCAGTAGATATGAAACCATTTTTAATGCCCTCTCCTCCCATCTCTTGAAGACTTTTACAGTCAACCATTTGTGTTGATTGATTGATGTCATTTGTATGCCACCTGCTTATATTGACTTTAAATCTATACAACTTCCCAAAAAATATATCTCAAAATCTTCATCTCAAAACTTTCATCTGGTTCTACTTATTCAACTCTGGCTACTTCTGATTATTCCCTACTCTAAAAATTTCTCCAAAAGGGGGGGAAAAATCCATTTTCTGACCTTCCTAATCTCAGAAGACAAAGTATTTTAAAGGAAAGGATACTACTGAGATGATCTTTCCCTGCCTTAACATCTTGGAGAAGAATTCATAGTTTGCAGCTAAATATGTATGGGACAGTCATCAGGTAGATAATAAGATTGTCAGGGTTCCAAGTCATAGACCCAAAGCAAGCAAAACTCTGAGACAGGTGGGTTCCTCAAAGAATAGCTTTATTGGAAATTGTTGTGGTCCGCCAGCAGCATGCGGAGCTGGCAGTGAGGAGGCTGGGGAGGAACATGGGCCAGTCCTGGAGTCTGGGAAGGCTCGGACAAGGACTCTGCTTCGGAGGCAGAGAAAGGGCCCTCTTGATGCCTCCAGAGTCGGACGTCAGTGAGGCAGAGGAACAGGGGGAGCCTGTTCCCAGTGCGTACATGCGCAGAGCTGCCAGAAGGTAAGAACACTTAAAACAAAAGGGACGAATCAGGAGTAGAGCTTGGAGATGATTGGCCCCTCCCAAAAGACTTAGAGGAGCAAAGGTAAATGGGCCTTTGCAGGAAGCAACGTTGTTAATTCTGTGCAGTTTAAAGTCTGAAGCTCTGTTTGATTCTGGGCTCTGTGTGGCTTTGCCAATTAGGTCTTTGGCAGCGTGTCAAAGGAGATAAAGGTGGGTGATTATCAGCTTTATCCCAAAGGACTCTTTACAACTATTGGGGACTCATCTGTGAATGAACAGAATTCACAGCTGTTAAAATAAAACAGGTTTTTGGGACGACTCGTGTGGTCTAGGTCAGAACAAAAATATCATATTGGCACAGATCTGGTGAAAACCGGCTGAGCCAGCTCTTATGAATGAGGAATTTCTTCCCGCGTCTCTGAGCTTTAATTGGGATATTACAGTAGACGCCAATGGAACCCATGGCATAGAGACAATAGCCAAGATGAATTAAAGCAGGACTGGAAAAAAATAAGAATAGTAGCGGTAATACTGTGTCAAAATAAACACCAGCGTTTCCAAAGAAATGCGCATTGCAAGCAAGATTTCCGAGGGCCATAGGATCTTCCGTACAGCTGCTGCAAGTATATTGTGAATAATGAGCTGAGATGTATATGAACATCTGTTGGCATCAGAAACCAAACCGGGGGATAGTTGTTAAACCTATTCAGGGAGACCAGCGCGGGAAATAGATAAGGCTCATCTTCCATTTTTGCAACTTCGCAACTAACAAGAACAAAAATTTCCTCTATGCAATCATGTCCGACTTTAGGGGCCGATGCTCATCTCTGTTTCTGAGGGAGCCAGCATTGTCAAAAGATGTTTCCAGGGTCAATCATGCTGCAGCACAGAGCATGCGACGAAACACAGAACGCTATTACCTTCCCGTCAAAGTGATACCTACGTCAGGTTTCGATGTCGTCTCAAATAAAATAAATTGCATTTCCAAACAGATAGTCTTTGAAGAAATCTTTCATTTTATTAAGCACGACAACCTGCCCCCGATCGTGGCGTAGCCAACTCTGACTTCCTGACCCCAAACCTTCCCTTTCCGTTCCCCAATTCTCTGCGTCTCATTGGCCTTCTTCCAAATCACTCTCCCCATATCTACTACTTAAGCTCCCAGGAATGTCCCCCCCTCCCATCTCATCTCCTAGGGGATATTATCTTCAGGGAAAATAAGTAGGTGAGAAGTCAAGCGTCCTCTTGCCAGCTGCCCCCTCTTCTCCTTCTTATATCAGCACTAGAAGAAATCCAGGTTGAAGTGCTGACAACCTATTTATCTACTCGCACCATCATGCTCTTGAACTGCTAGGTGGGCATGATATGGTTATTACATCTACTATAATTAATAGGTTCCCTGAAATCCAAGCATAGGTATAGCTTTCCAACCACCATGGCATCAAAATGACTGTTTAGGTATCAACAGACAAAGAATGCACTTAAACAAGACCTGACACATCCGTGTAAGTCATAATATTTGCTTGTGTTTGTCAAGATGCGTGCGTCATCCTTTGACACCCGTATTCCTATTCAGGATGATTGTGTAGCCTTCGTCTCGATGCCTTTTTGATCCAATCTTTGCAAACTATTCCTGTGTTAGGGAATAATAAAAATACTTAATTACAGATTCCAAGCAATACGTAGTTAACTATTACTTACTGGCTTTTAATTGGATGTTTCTTTTTTTTAAAAAACCCATTAAAGGCTAGCTGAAAACTAGCAATTACAAGTCATTATGTAATAAGTTAATTTTTTTAAAAAAAGAATAAATAACAGTTTGCTTTATAATAAAAGCGTAGGGACCTATTAAGTGGCTTTAATTCCAGACGTGAAATTCTTTTTAAATGCTTCTCTTGGTGCTAGATGCCATTTTGAGTTAGAATTTCTACTTTTTTCCCCCCCAACCAGATCTATCCATTTCTTTGCCAAAGCATCTTGTGAGCATGTTGGCTTGGGTTGAGTATGCCATGTAAACTCCACACAGTGAACAGAATTCCTCTTCCTGAAGTGATTGAAACGGTTGATTATCCTCTATGCTCAATATTCACAACCTTTTCCCTTCAAAGCTTTGGGTGTAGTTTCTAGAAATCATTGTTGTCATTGTCAGCCATTCAGTCCTGTCCGACCCGCGGTCACTCTATGGATCATCACTCTCCATGCCTCTCTGTCTCGTACTGCTTCCTTCAAATCTGCCTTGGTCATCCCAGTATTATCCTTTATAGCAGGGGTGTCAAACCAGGGGTGAAATCCAGCAGGTTCTGACAGGTTCTGGAGAACCGGTAGCGGAAATTTCGAGCAGTTCAGAAAACCGGCAAATACCACCTCTGGCTGGCCCTAGAGTGGGATGGGAATGGGGATTTTGCAGTATCCTTCCCCTGGATTGGGGAGGGAATGGAGATTTTGCAATATCCTTCCCCCAGGAGTGGGGAGGGAATGGGGATTTTGTAGTATCCTTCCCCTGGAGTGGGGAAGGAATGGGTATTTTGCAGTATCCTTCCCCTGCCACGCTTGTTTTTATGGCTTGTTTTCAGGCCAAAGTGTTCAGCTTTCCCGTGAGCAAAATCGCTCACAAGATTTCTAATCTGTGCAATTAGAAGGAACGGAAGCTCTGGTGAGGAACTTCAATGGGCTCCTTATCTTAGATATCCTTATGCACCAGGTCATGACTGCAAATGAAGAATTGTGGCTTTTTTTTTTCCGTTGGCAATTATCCATCATTCCATCGCTGTGCTGAAATCAGGTTTTTTCCCCCCATTTATCTCAGCCCAGTTTCCAAACTATTTAAAGAAATGTTTGTTGATTAATCACACAAGGGTTGTTTTTTTTTTTTTGGCTGTCAGCCAGGAACAGATAGGCCTGACAGAGAGGACAACCAACAATAGCAGTCTCGAGGCAATCTTCAAATCCTTCTTCCTTGTTGGTTAAAAGGATTTTGGGGGATGTTGGAAAAAAATGCAAAGGAACAAAGTAGATGGCAGCTCCCTCGTAGGAAATCTCAGAATCGGCTTTCACCCATTTGTGCCAATAATATGATATATCCAAATAAGCTGTTCTTTGAGGAACTCGAGTGCCTCAGAGTTTGTTTTCTATGGGTGCATTACTTTGAACCAGGGGTGAAATCCAACAGGTTCTGGAGAACCCAGTAGCGGAAATTTTGAGTGGTTCAGAGAACCAGCAAATACTACCTCGCCCTGGTCCCAGAGTGGGGTGGGAATGGAGATTTTGCAGTATCTGCCACGCCCACCAAGCCAAGCCCACAGAACCGGTAGTAAGAAATTTGGATTTCACCACTGCTTGGAACGCTGACACCCTGTTTATCATCGTGTTGAGGGCATACTCCATAAAAGTTCAACCCTGTAACCTAAATTTAATGAATTTGTGACACAGTCAAAGAATGGAAGCCTTTGAACTCTGGTGCTGGAGAAGACTCCTGTGAGTCCCTTGGACTGCAAGGCGATCAAACTGGTCAGTTCTAGAGGAGATCAACCCTGATTGCTCTTTAGAAGGCCAGATCCTGAAGAGGAAACTCAAATACTTTGGCCACCCAATGAGAAGGAAGGACTCACTAGAGAAGAGCTGAATGCTGGGAATGATTGAGGGTTGTCCACCTTCTACTCAGGAGTCTTCTTCCCCCAACAGAAAAGTTCAAAGGCATCATACTTTTCCCATCCTGCTTCTTTCAACAGCCCAACTTTCACTTCCATGGAGTGTCACAAGGAGGCAAAAATATGGAATACCCTGGATTTGCGTGATTCTGATCTTGGGAGGCATAGATTTTTGTAGCTATATTGTAATTAAAGGAAAGCTATGGCAAAGTTAGACAGCATACTAAAAAGCAGAGACACCACCCTGCCAAGAAAAGTGCGTATAGTCAAGGCTATGGTTTTCCCAGTTGCAATGTATGGCTGTGAAAGTTGGACCACAAGGAAGGCTGAGCGCCAAAGAATTGAGGCCTTTGAATGATGGTGCTGGAGAAGACTCTTGCAAGTCCCTTGGACTGCAAGGCGACCCAACCAATCAGTCCTAGAGGAGATCAACCCTGAGTGCTCTTTAGAAGGCCAGATCCTGAAGAGGAAACTCAAATACTTTGGCCACCGAATGAGAAGGAAGGACTCCCTGGAGAAGAGCCTCATGCTGGGAATGATTGAGGCAAAAGAAGAAGGGGACGGCAGAGAACGAGGTGGCTGGATGGAGTCACTGAAGCAGTCGGCGTGAGCTTAAATGGACTCCAGAGGATGGTAGAGGACAGGAAGGCCTGGAGGAACGTTGTCCATGGGGTCGCGATAGGTCGGACACGACTTCACAACTAACAACAATAACAAATCTGGGATTTTTCTCCTCAATCACTTTGAAGAGAAAGTGGCCCTGAAATTCACAACATGTAATCTCACTCTGAACATGGTACCTCCAGATGTTTGGACTTCAATTCCCAGAATCCCCTAGCCTTCACACCCATTGTTGAGACGACTGGGGATTGAGGTCTTCGCATCCGGAAAGCAGTTTACCTTAAGCAAACCTGTACACACACACACACAGACAAAAGGATTAAATGTCTATGCCAGCAAAAAAAACAACAACAAAAAAAACCCACATACCCACACAAACAGACAAAGAATAGTATATCAGAGCTGGCTGTGATACAAGATATAGTTGGAAAAAAACATGACTGATGGTTTCTAAGCAACCGATGCTGTCCTTCCTTTTTTCTTTTTGCTAGAGAAATAACAGACTGTTGTGCATAATGAGATAAGAATTCACATTGTGTTGGCTTTAGAGAGGTAGCTTTTGTATTCCCAGGCCAGTGTCCAAATACCGTTCCAGCCATCCTCAAGGATGTAGGTGTACCCAAGAGATATTTAAGTCTGTTGCACGCAATGCCAGATACTCATGTGTCCTATCACAAAAATGCCTTTGGAAACCTAGCAAACGGGCAGATTTCCCAAACTGAACTTAACAACCAAATCCTCCTGGATAAAAATCGTTTAGTTCAGGACGGGGTTGAAATCCAGCAGGTTCTGACAGGTTCTGGAGAACCGGTAGCAGAAATTTCGAGCAGTTTGGAGAACCGGCAAATGCCACCTCTGGCTGGCCCCAGAATGGGGTGGGAATGGAGATTTTGCAATAACCTTCCCCCAGGAGTGGGGAGGGAATGGGGGTTTTGCAATAACCTTCCCCCAGGAGTGGGGAGGGAATGGGGATTTTGCAATAACCTTCCTCCAGGAGTGGGGAGGGAATGGGGATTTTGCAGTATCCTTCCCCTGCCACGCCCACCAAGCCACACCATGCCCACCAAGCCACGCCTACATAACCGGTAGTAAAAAAAAATTGGATTTCACCACTGGTTCAGGATGCAATCCTTTGGCTCTGCTTCGAAGCTCCAAAGATCATAGGGCAGTGATGGCTAACCTTTTCTGGACTGGGTGCCCAAAGCACATGCCCAAACCCCCAAAATGCAATGTGTGTGCAGCTCCTCGCATGCTCCCCGCATGTGCCCTGCCTCCCGTGCATGAACGCACAGCATCCCTGCGTGCACCCCTCCTCTGGATGTGCACGCACCCCTGCACGCACCCTGTCCCCCCATGCATGCATGGCAGAGACTTGAAGATCAGCTGGCTGGCAGGAGGTGCTCGCGCATGCACAGCAGAGCTGAACTGGGGCGACACCTTGCGTGCCGACAGAGAGGGTGATGCATGCCACCTCTCGCACGTGTGCCATAGGTTCACCTTCACAGTCATAGGGAGCCCTACATTTCCATGCCTCGTTCAAGTCCCAATTTTGTTTGGGGTGTTTAATTTTTAAGGAGACGTGATGGCTTGATGGTTAAAGATGCTGAGCTTGTCAGCTGGAAAGAGTGAGACCCGAGTGCCTCATGCCGGGGTGAGTTCCCGTTCCTCACTCCAGCTCCTGCCCATCCAGCAGTTCGAAAACATGCAAGTAGATAAATAGATACCAATTTGGTAGAAAGCTAGGAGACTTCCGTGCACCTCAACATATGGCCATGCTGGCAACATGACTATGGAAAATGTCTTCAGACAACAGTAGCTCCCTTGGCTAAGAAACAGATAAGCACTGTGCACCAGACACAATTGGATGGGTCAACCTTAATTATTTATTTATTTTTAGGTGGGGAGAAGAAGGCTCCTTTAGGAGCATATTCTGGAAATATGGTCCATAAGAAACCAGGAAAATCAACCGACATTTGAAGACCAAAAAAAAGGAGAGTTGGAAAAAATCCATAAAAAGGGAGAGGGAGGAAGGAAGGAAGGAAGGAAGGAAGGAAGGAAGGAAGGAAGGAAGGGGAGAGGGAGGGAAGCAGTGGTGGGTTGCCCCCGTTTCGGACCGGTTCGCAAGAACCAGTAGTAAAACCGGTGGGAGGCTCTGCCCACTGACCCGGACGTCATCATAGGTGATCTGCACATGTGCAGAAGAGCGCGCGTGAGAGGCGAACCAGTAGTAAAGTAGTAGTAGTAGTAATAGTAGTACCAGTAGTAGTAAACCAGGTAAGTAGAACCCACCCCTGGAGGGAAGGAAGAAAGAAAGGGAGGGAGGGAGGGAAGGAAGGAAGGAAGGAGGGAGGGGGGAGGGAGGGAGGGAAGGGAGGGAGGGAGGGAGAGAGGAAGGAAGGAGCCCTCTTTGGTAGAAGGGGAAGAACTGAGAAAAAGAACCACTCCAGAAATCTTCAACTGGGGAGGGACATCTTCTGAAGCATCCGCTCTTAACAAGATTATGCACTCAAGATACCATCACGAGGATCCTGATTTACCGGCGGCCTGCTGTTCTGCTTTGATGGACAGACTTTGTTCTTACTGCCTTCAGTTTTTTCTCTTTTTCCGCTCATGTGTGACCACCCTACAGCACTCTCACCCCACAAATCACTTTCTCCAAGGTTTCTCATCCAGAGCCTTTGCCCCAAGAAAGAAAAGTGTCAGTTTCTTTCTCCTTAATTGACCAAAGCCGATAATGAGCTTGCTGGTTCATAGGGATTTTCAGAGCTTCCCTCCCTCCCTCCCTCCCTCTCCCTCTCTCAGTCGCTCTTTTTCTGCTGTTTGGAAGCAGTGTTGCCCATCTCTGCAAATCACTGTTATTTTGTCATTTGTGTCTAGACGAAGCTATAAGGAAGCGAGGATGGGGAAATAGGATGATTAGATCATAGGATGACAATGTGGTGACACTGTAAAGATCTGATGGATTTGGGGGGAGCTTAAAGGACAGAACGAGAAGATCAAGTGCCAGCTGATGCCACGGTTGCTAATAAAACTGACTGAGGGGGGCGTGGGGGTGGGTGGTTAGAAACGCAAACCAGGATCAAACATACATTAGTGGGTGACTTTCCAAGAAAGCATGGCTAGGTTAAAGAAGGCAGTTGGAGGCAGCAGGGAGACATCAGAGAAAGAAGTCTCCTTTTCCTTCTTCCTCTCTTCCCTCTCCCTCTCCTCTCCCTCTCCTTCTACTTTTTCCTTTCTTCCCTCTCCCACTCCCTCTCCCCCCTCCACCTTCTCCTTCTGCCTCTCCTCCCCCTCTCTCCTCCTCCATCTCATCTCCCTCTCCTTCCTGACCACGGAGTCACGCGTTTTCTTCCCCAGGCACCAAAAAGGCTCGATTTTTAAAAAGTGGAAGCAACACCATTTTTAGACATGGAATTTCATCCCGAAACTCATCCTGGTGTCCGTTTTTACATTTGGTTTAAAGGAACAAATTTGACTTCAAAAAACCTTTTGCTTCCTGGGCAGCATTTTTCCTGACCGCGGAGTCATGCGTTTTCCTCCCCAGGCACCAAAAAGGCTCGATTTTTAAAAAGTGGAAGCAACACCATTTTTAGACATGGAATTTCATCCCGAAACTCATCCTGGTGTCCGTTTTTGCATTTGGTTTAAAGAAACAAATTTCGCTTCAAAAAACATTTTGGTTCCTGGGCAGCCTTTTCCTGACCGCGGAGTCACGCGTTTTCTTCCCCAGGCACCAAAAAGGCGCGATTTTTAAAAAGTGGAAGCAACACCATTTTTAGACATGGAATTTATCCCAAAACTCATCCTGGTGCTTCCACTTCTTAAAAATCGAGCCTTTTTGGTGCCTGGGGAAGAAAACGCGTGACTCCGCAGTCAGGAAAAATGCAGCCCAGGAACCAAAAGGTTTTTTTGAACCTACATTTTTTTTTGAAGCCAAATGCAAGAACGGATACCAGGATGAGTTTCGGGATGAAATTCCATGTCTAAAAATGGTGTGGCTTCCACTTTTTAAAAATCAAGCCTTTTTGGTGCCTGGGGAAGAAAACGCGTGACTCAGGAAAAAGGCTGCCCAGGAACCAAAAGGTTTTTTGAAGCTAAATTTTTTTTTGAAGCCAAATGCAAAAACGGACACCAGGATGAGTTTCGGGATGAAATTTCATGTCCAAAAATGGTGTTGCTTCCACTTCTTAAAAATCGAGCCTTTTTGGTGCCTGGGGAAGAAAACGCGTGACTCCGCGGTCAGGAAAAATGCAGCCCAGGAACCAAAATGTTTTTTTGAAGATACATTTTTTTTTGAAGCCAAATGCAAAAACGGACACCGGGATGAGTTTCGGGATGAAATTCCATGTCTAAAAATGGTGTTGCTTCCACTTTTTAAAAATCGAGCCTTTTTGGTGCCTGGGGAAGAAAACGCATGACTCCGCGGTCAGGAAAAAGTCTGCCCAGGAACCAAAATGTTTTTTGAAGCCAAATGCAAAAACGGACATGAGGATGAGTTTCGGGATGAAATTCCATGTCTAAAAATGGTGTTGCTTCCACTTTTTAAAAATCGAGCCTTTTTGTGGCCTGGGGAAGAAAACGCGTGACTCCGTGGTCAGGAAAAAGGCTGCCCAGGAACCAAAATGTTTTTTGAAGCCAAATGCAAAAACGGACAACGGGATGAGTCTCGGGATGAAATTCCATGTCTAAAAATGGTGTTGCTTCCACCTTTTAAAAATTGAGCCTTTTTGGTGCCTGGGGAAGAAAACGCGTGACTCCGCGGTCAGGAAAAAGGCTGCCCAGGAACCAAAATGTTTTTTGAAGCGAATTTTTTTTGTGAAGCCAAATGCAAAAACGGATACCAGGATGAGTTTCGGGATGAAATTCCATGTCTAAAAATGGTGTTGCTTCCACTTTTTAAAAATCGAGCCTTTTTGTTGCTTGGGGAAGAAAACGTGTGACTCGGCGGTCAGGAAAAAGGCTGCCCAGGAACCAAAATGTTTTTTGAAGCCAAATTTTTTTTTGAAGCCAAATGCAAAAACGGACACCGGGATTAGTTTCGAGATGAAATTCCATGTCTAAAAATGGTGTTGCTTCCACTTTTTAAAAATCGAGCCTTTTTGGTGCCTGGAGAAGAAAACGCATGACTCCGCGGTCAGGAAAAAGTCTGCCCAGGAACCAAAATGTTTTTTGAAGCCAAATGCAAAAACGGACACCGGGATGAGTCTCGGGATGAAATTCCATGTCTAAAAATGGTGTTGCTTCCACCTTTTAAAAATTGAGCCTTTTTGGTGCCTGGGGTAGAAAACGCATGACTCTGCGGTCAGGAAAAAGGCTGCCCAGGAACCAAAATGTTTTTTGAACCCAAATTTTTTTTTTGAAGCCAAATGCAAAAACGGACAACAGGATGAGATTTGGGATGAAATTCCATGTCTAAAAATGGTGTTGCTTCCACTTTTTAAAAATCGAGCCTTTTTGGTGCCTGGGGAAGAAAACGCGTGACTCCGCGGTCAGAAAAAATGCTGCCCAGGAACCAAAATGTTTTTTGAAGCCAAATTTTTTTTTTCAACCCAACTGCAAAAAAGGACACCAGGATGAGTTTCGGGATGAAATTCCATGTCTTAAAATGGTGTTGCTTCCACTTTTTAAAAATCGAGCCTTTTTGGTGCCTGGGGAAGAAAAGGCTTGACTCCGCGGGCAAGAAAAAGGCTGCCCAGGAACCAAAATGTTTTTTGAAGCCAAATTTTTTTTTGAAGCCAAATGCAAAAACGGACACCGGGATTAGTTTCGGGATGAAATTCCATGTCTAAAAATGGTGTTGCTTCCACTTTTTAAAAATCGAGCCTTTTTGGTGCCTGGGGAAGAAAACGCGTGACTCCGCGGTCAGGAAAAATGCAGCCCAGGAACCAAAAGGTTTTTTTGAACCTACATTTTTTTTTGAAGCCAAATGCAAGAACGGATACCAGGATGAGTTTCGGGATGAAATTCCATGTCTAAAAATGGTGTTGCTTCCACTTTTTAAAAATCGAGCCTTTTTGGTGCCTGGGGAAGAAAACGCGTGACTCAGGAAAAAGGCTGCCCAGGAACCAAAAGGTTTTTTGAAGCTAAATTTTTTTTTTGAAGCCAAATACAAAAACGGACACCGGGATGAGTTTCGGGATGAAATTCCATGTCTAAAAATGGTGTTGCTTCCACTTTTTAAAAATTGAGCCTTTTTGGTGCCTGGGGAAGAAAACGCATGACTCCGCGGTCAGGAAAAAATCTGCCCAGGAACCAAAATGTTTTTTGAAGCCAAATGCAAAAACGGACATGAGGATGAGTTTCGGGATGAAATTCCATGTCTAAAAATGGTGTTGCTTCCACGTTTTAAAAATCGAGCCTTTTTGCTGCCTGGGGAAGAAAACGCGTGACTCCGCGGTCAGGAAAAAGGCTGCCAAGGAAACAAAATGTTTTTTGAAGCCAAATGCAAAAACGGACACCGGGATGAGTCTCGGGATGAAATTCCATGTCTAAAAATGGTGTTGCTTCCACCTTTTAAAAATTGAGCCTTTTTGGTGCCTGGGGAAGAAAACGCGTAACTCCGCGGTCAGGAAAAAGGCTGCCCAGGAACCAAAATGTTTTTTGAAGCGAATTTTTTTTGTGAAGCCAAATGCAAAAACGGATACCAGGATGAGTTTCGGGATGAAATTCCATGTCTAAAAATGGTGTTGCTTCCACTTTTTAAAAATCGAGCCTTTTTGGTGCTTGGGGAAGAAAACGCGTGACTCCGCGGTCAGGAAAAAGGCTGCCCAGGAACCAAAATGTTTTTTGAAGCCAAAATTTTTTTTTCAACCCAACTGCAAAAAAGGACACCAGGATGAGTTTCGGGATGAAATTCCATGTCTTAAAATGGTGTTGCTTCCACTTTTTAAAGATCGAGCCTTTTTGGTGCCTGGGGAAGAAAACGCGTGACTCCGCGGTCAGGAAAAATGCAGCCCAGGAACCAAAAGGTTTTTTTGAACCTACATTTTTTTTTGAAGCCAAATGCAAGAACGGATACCAGGATGAGTTTCGGGATGAAATTCCATGTCTAAAAATGGTGTGGCTTCCACTTTTTAAAAATCGAGCCTTTTTGGTGCCTGGGGAAGAAAACGCGTGACTCAGGAAAAAGGCTGCCCAGGAACCAAAAGGTTTTTTGAAGCTAAATTTTTTTTTTGAAGCCAAATGCAAAAACGGACACCAGGATGAGTTTCGGGATGAAATTTCATGTCCAAAAATGGTGTTGCTTCCACTTCTTAAAAATCGAGCCTTTTTGGTGCCTGGGGAAGAAAACGCGTGACTCCGCGGTCAGGAAAAATGCAGACCAGGAACCAAAAGGTTTTTTTGAAGATACATTTTTTTTTGAAGCCAAATGCAAAAACGGACACCGGGATGAGTCTCGGGATGAAATTCCATGTCTAAAAATGGTGTTGCTTCCACCTTTTAAAAATTGAGCCTTTTTGGTGCCTGGGGTAGAAAACGCATGACTCTGCGGTCAGGAAAAAGGCTGCCCAGGAACCAAAATGTTTTTTGAACCCAAATTTTTTTTTTGAAGCCAAATGCAAAAACGGACACCAGGATGAGTTTCGGGATGAAATTCCATGTCTTAAAATGGTGTTGCTTCCACTTTTTAAAAATCGAGCCTTTTTGGTGCCTGGGGAAGAAAACGCTTGACTCCGCGGGCAAGAAAAAGGCTGCCCAGGAACCAAAATGTTTTTTGAAGCCAAATTTTTTTTTGAAGCCAAATGCAAAAACGGACACCGGGATTAGTTTCGGGATGAAATTCCATGTCTAAAAATGGTGTTGCTTCCACTTTTTAAAAATCGAGCCTTTTTGGTGCCTGGGGAAGAAAACGCGTGACTCCACGGTCAGGAAAAATGCAGCCCAGGAACCAAAAGGTTTTTTTGAACCTACATTTTTTTTTGAAGCCAAATGCAAGAACGGATACCAGGATGAGTTTCGGGATGAAATTCCATGTCTAAAAATGGTGTTGCTTCCACTTTTTAAAAATCGAGCCTTTTTGGTGCCTGGGGAAGAAAACGCGTGACTCAGGAAAAAGGCTGCCCAGGAACCAAAAGGTTTTTTGAAGCTAAATTTTTTTTTTGAAGCCAAATACAAAAACGGACACCGGGATGAGTTTCGGGATGAAATTCCATGTCTAAAAATGGTGTTGCTTCCACTTTTTAAAAATTGAGCCTTTTTGGTGCCTGGGGAAGAAAACGCATGACTCCGCGGTCAGGAAAAAATCTGCCCAGGAACCAAAATGTTTTTTGAAGCCAAATGCAAAAACGGACATGAGGATGAGTTTCGGGATGAAATTCCATGTCTAAAAATGGTGTTGCTTCCACTTTTTAAAAATCGAGCCTTTTTGTGGCCTGGGGAAGAAAACGCGTGACTCCGCGGTCAGGAAAAAGGCTGCCAAGGAAACAAAATGTTTTTTGAAGCCAAATGCAAAAACGGACACCGGGATGAGTCTCGGGATGAAATTCCATGTCTAAAAATGGTGTTGCTTCCACCTTTTAAAAATTGAGCCTTTTTGGTGCCTGGGGAAGAAAACGCGTAACTCCGCGGTCAGGAAAAAGGCTGCCCAGGAACCAAAATGTTTTTTGAAGCGAATTTTTTTTGTGAAGCCAAATGCAAAAACGGATACCAGGATGAGTTTCGGGATGAAATTCCATGTCTAAAAATGGTGTTGCTTCCACTTTTTAAAAATCGAGCCTTTTTGGTGCTTGGGGAAGAAAACGCGTGACTCCGCGGTCAGGAAAAAGGCTGCCCAGGAACCAAAATGTTTTTTGAAGCCAAATTTTTTTTTCAACCCAACTGCAAAAAAGGACACCAGGATGAGTTTCGGGATGAAATTCCATGTCTTAAAATGGTGTTGCTTCCACTTTTTAAAGATCGAGCCTTTTTGGTGCCTGGGGAAGAAAACGCGTGACTCCGCGGTCAGGAAAAATGCAGCCCAGGAACCAAAAGGTTTTTTTGAACCTACATTTTTTTTTGAAGCCAAATGCAAGAACGGATACCAGGATGAGTTTCGGGATGAAATTCCATGTCTAAAAATGGTGTGGCTTCCACTTTTTAAAAATCGAGCCTTTTTGGTGCCTGGGGAAGAAAACGCGTGACTCAGGAAAAAGGCTGCCCAGGAACCAAAAGGTTTTTTGAAGCTAAATTTTTTTTTTGAAGCCAAATGCAAAAACGGACACCAGGATGAGTTTCGGGATGAAATTTCATGTCCAAAAATGGTGTTGCTTCCACTTCTTAAAAATCGAGCCTTTTTGGTGCCTGGGGAAGAAAACGCGTGACTCCGCGGTCAGGAAAAATGCAGACCAGGAACCAAAAGGTTTTTTTGAAGATACATTTTTTTTTGAAGCCAAATGCAAAAACGGACACCGGGATGAGTCTCGGGATGAAATTCCATGTCTAAAAATGGTGTTGCTTCCACCTTTTAAAAATTGAGCCTTTTTGGTGCCTGGGGTAGAAAACGCATGACTCTGCGGTCAGGAAAAAGGCTGCCCAGGAACCAAAATGTTTTTTGAACCCAAATTTTTTTTTTGAAGCCAAATGCAAAAACGGACACCAGGATGAGTTTCGGGATGAAATTCCATGTCTTAAAATGGTGTTGCTTCCACTTTTTAAAAATCGAGCCTTTTTGGTGCCTGGGGAAGAAAACGCTTGACTCCGCGGGCAAGAAAAAGGCTGCCCAGGAACCAAAATGTTTTTTGAAGCCAAATTTTTTTTTGAAGCCAAATGCAAAAACGGACACCGGGATTAGTTTCGGGATGAAATTCCATGTCTAAAAATGGTGTTGCTTCCACTTTTTAAAAATCGAGCCTTTTTGGTGCCTGGGGAAGAAAACGCGTGACTCCACGGTCAGGAAAAATGCAGCCCAGGAACCAAAAGGTTTTTTTGAACCTACATTTTTTTTTGAAGCCAAATGCAAGAACGGATACCAGGATGAGTTTCGGGATGAAATTCCATGTCTAAAAATGGTGTTGCTTCCACTTTTTAAAAATCGAGCCTTTTTGGTGCCTGGGGAAGAAAACGCGTGACTCAGGAAAAAGGCTGCCCAGGAACCAAAAGGTTTTTTGAAGCTAAATTTTTTTTTTGAAGCCAAATGCAAAAACGGACACCGGGATGAGTTTCGGGATGAAATTCCATGTCTAAAAATGGTGTTGCTTCCACTTTTTAAAAATTGAGCCTTTTTGGTGCCTGGGGAAGAAAACGCATGACTCCGCGGTCAGGAAAAAATCTGCCCAGGAACCAAAATGTTTTTTGAAGCCAAATGCAAAAACGGACATGAGGATGAGTTTCGGGATGAAATTCCATGTCTAAAAATGGTGTTGCTTCCACTTTTTAAAAATCGAGCCTTTTTGGTGCCTGGGGAAGAAAACGCGTGACTCCGCGGTCAGGAAAAAGGCTGCCAAGGAAACAAATTTTTTTTGAAGCCAAATGCAAAAACGGACACCAGGATGAGTTTCGGGATGAAATTCCATGTCTAAAAATGGTGTTGCTTCCACTTTTAAAAATCGAGCCTTTTTGGTGCCTGGGGAAGAAAACGCGTGACTCCGCGGTCAGGAAAAATGCTGCCCAGGAACCAAAATGTTTTTTGAAGATACATTTTTTTTTGAAGCCAAATGCAAAAACGGACACCGGGATGAGTCTCGGGATGAAATTCCATGTCTAAAAATGGTGTTGCTTCCACCTTTTAAAAATTGAGCCTTTTTGGTGCCTGGGGTAGAAAACGCATGACTCTGCGGTCAGGAAAAAGGCTGCCCAGGAACCAAAATGTTTTTTGAACCCAAATTTTTTTTTTGAAGCCAAATGCAAAAACGGACACCAGGATGAGTTTCGGGATGAAATTCCATGTCTTAAAATGGTGTTGCTTCCACTTTTTAAAAATCGAGCCTTTTTGGTGCCTGGGGAAGAAAACGCTTGACTCCGCGGGCAAGAAAAAGGCTGCCCAGGAACCAAAATGTTTTTTGAAGCCAAATTTTTTTTTGAAGCCAAATGCAAAAACGGACACCGGGATTAGTTTCGGGATGAAATTCCATGTCTAAAAATGGTGTTGCTTCCACTTTTTAAAAATCGAGCCTTTTTGGTGCCTGGGGAAGAAAACGCGTGACTCCACGGTCAGGAAAAATGCAGCCCAGGAACCAAAAGGTTTTTTTGAACCTACATTTTTTTTTGAAGCCAAATGCAAGAACGGATACCAGGATGAGTTTCGGGATGAAATTCCATGTCTAAAAATGGTGTGGCTTCCACTTTTTAAAAATCGAGCCTTTTTGGTGCCTGGGGAAGAAAACGCGTGACTCAGGAAAAAGGCTGCCCAGGAACCAAAAGGTTTTTTGAAGCTAAATTTTTTTTTTGAAGCCAAATGCAAAAACGGACACCGGGATGAGTTTCGGGATGAAATTCCATGTCTAAAAATGGTGTTGCTTCCACTTTTTAAAAATTGAGCCTTTTTGGTGCCTGGGGAAGAAAACGCATGACTCCGCGGTCAGGAAAAAATCTGCCCAGGAACCAAAATGTTTTTTGAAGCCAAATGCAAAAACGGACATGAGGATGAGTTTCGGGATGAAATTCCATGTCTAAAAATGGTGTTGCTTCCACTTTTTAAAAATCGAGCCTTTTTGTGGCCTGGGGAAGAAAACGCGTGACTCCGCGGTCAGGAAAAAGGCTGCCCAGGAACCAAAATGTTTTTTGAAGCCAAATGCAAAAACGGACACCGGGATGAGTCTCGGGATGAAATTCCATGTCTAAAAATGGTGTTGCTTCCACCTTTTACAAATTGAGCCTTTTTGGTGCCTGGGGAAGAAAACGCGTGACTCCGCGGTCAGGAAAAAGGCTGCCCAGGAACCAAAATGTTTTTTGAAGCGAATTTTTTTTGTGAAGCCAAATGCAAAAACGGATACCAGGATGAGTTTCGGGATGAAATTCCATGTCTAAAAATGGTGTTGCTTCCACTTTTTAAAAATCGAGCCTTTTTGGTGCTTGGGGAAGAAAACGCGTGACTCCGCGGTCAGGAAAAAGGCTGCCCAGTAACCAAAATGTTTTTTGAAGCCAAATTTTTTTTTGAAGCCAAATGCAAAAACGGACACCGGGATTAGTTTCGAGATGAAATTCCATGTCTAAAAATGGTGTTGCTTCCACTTTTTAAAAATCGAGCCTTTTTGGTGCCTGGGGAAGAAAACGCATGACTCTGCGGTCAGGAAAAAGGCTGCCCAGGAACCAAAATGTTTTTTGAACCCAAATTTTTTTTTTTGAAGCCAAATGCAAAAACGGACAACAGGATGAGTTTTGGGATGAAATTCCATGTCTAAAAATGGTGTTGCTTCCACTTTTTAAAAATCGAGCCTTTTTGGTGCCTGGGGAAGAAAACGCATGACTCTGCGGTCAGGAAAAAGGCTGCCCAGGAACCAAAATGTTTTTTGAAGCCAAATTTTTTTTTTGAAGCCAAATGCAAAAACGGACAACAGGATGAGTTTTGGGATGAAATTCCATGTCTAAAAATGGTGTTGCTTCCAGTTTTTAAAAATTGAGCCTTTTTGGTGCCTGGGGAAGAAAACGCGTGACTCCGCGGTCAGAAAAAATGCTGCCCAGGAACCAAAATGTTTTTTGAACTCAAATTTGTTTCTTTAAACCAAATGCAAAAACGGACACCAGGAAGAATTTCGGTATAAAATTCCATGTCAAAAAATGGTGTTGCTTCCAGTTTTTAAAAATCGAGCCTTTTTGGTGCCTAGGGAAGAAAACGCGTGACTCCGTGATCAGAAAAAATGCTGCCCAGGAACCAAAATGTTTTTTGACGCCAATTTTGTTTTTTTGAAGCCAAATGCAAAAACGGACACCGGGATGAGTCTCGGGATGAAATTCCATGTCTAAAAATGGTGTTGCTTCCACCTTTTAAAAATTGAGCCTTTTTGGTGCCTGGGGAAGAAAACGCGTGACTCCGCGGTCAGGAAAAAGGCTGCCCAGGAACCAAAATGTTTTTTGAAGCGAATTTTTTTTGTGAAGCCAAATGCAAAAACGGACACCAGGATGAGTTTCGGGATGAAATTCCATGTCTAAAAATGGTGTTGCTTCCACTTTTTAAAAATCGAGCCTTTTTGGTGCCTGAATAAGAAAACGCGTGACTCCGCGGGCAAGAAAAAGGCTGCCCAGGAAGCAGAATGTTTTTTGAAGCCAAATTTTTTTATAAAACCAAATTCAAAAATGGACACCAGGAAGAATTTCAGGATAAAATTCCATGTCTAAAAATGGTGTTGCTTCCACTTTTTAAAAATCGAGCCTTTTTGGTGCCTGGGGAAGAAAATGCTTGACTCCGCGGTCAGGAAACAGGCTGCACAGGAACCAAAATGTTTTTTGAAGCCAAATATTTTTTTGAAGCCAAATGCAAAAACGGACATGAGGATGAGTTTCGGGATGAAATTCCATGTCTAAAAATGGTGTTGCTTCCACTTTTTAAAAATCGAGCCTTTTTGGTGCCTGGGGAAGAAAACGCGTGACTCCGCAGTCAGGAAAAAAGCTGCCCAGGAACCAAAATGTTTTTTGAAGCCAATTTTTCTTTTTGAAGCCAAATGCAAAAACGGACACCAGGATGAGTTTCGGGATGAAATTCCATGTCTAAAAATGGTGTTGCTTCCACTTTTTAAAAATCGAGCCTTTTTAGTGCCTGGCGAAGAAAACGCGTGACTCCGCGGTCAGAAAAAATTCTGCCCAGAAACCAAAATGGTTTTTGAACTCAAATTTGTTTCTTTAAACCAAACGCAAAAACGGACACCAGGAAGAATTTCGGGATGAAATTCCATGTCTAAAAATGGTATTGCTTCCACTTTTTAAAAATCGAGCCTTTTTGGTGCCTGGGGAAGAAAACGCGTGACTCCGCGGGCAGGAAAAAGGCTGCCCAGGAACCAAAATGTTTTTTGAAGCCAAATTTTTTTTTGAAGCCAAATGCAAAAAGGGACACCAGGAAGAATTTCCGGATGAAATTCCATGTCTAAAAATGGTGTTGCTTCCACTTTTTAAAAATCGAGCCTTTTTGGTGCCTGGGGAAGAAAACGCGTGACTCCGCGGTCAGGAGAAAGGCTGCCCAGGAACCAGAATGTTTTTTGAAGCGAAATTTTTTTTTTAAGCCAAATGCAAGAACGGACACCAGGAAGAATTTCGGGATGAAATTCCATGTCTAAAAATGGTGTTGCTTCCACGTTTTAAAAATCGAGCCTTTTTGGTGCCTGGGGAAGAAAACGCGTGACTCCGCGGTCAGGAAAAAGGCTGCCCAGGAACCAAAATGTTTTTTGAAGCCAAATTTTTTTTTTTGAAGCCAAATGCAAAAACGGACACCAGGAAGAATTTCGGGATGAAATTCCATGTCTAAAAATGGTGTTGCTTCCACTTTTTAAAAATCGAGCCTTTTTGGTGCCTGGGGAAGAAAATGCTTGACTCCGCGGTCAGGAAACAGGCTGCACAGGAACCAAAATGTTTTTTGAAGCCAAATTTTTTTTGAAGCCAAATGCAAAAACGGACACCAGGATTAGTTTCGAGATGAAATTCCATGTCTAAAAATGGTGTTGCTTCCACTTTTTAAAAATCGAGCCTTTTTGGTGCCTGGGGTAGAAAACGCGTGACTCTGCGGTCAGGAAAAAGGCTGCCCAGGAACCAAAATGTTTTTTGAACCCAAATTTTTTTTTTGAAGCCAAATGCAAAAACGGACAACAGGATGAGTTTTGGGATGAAATTCCATGTCTAAAAATGGTGTTGCTTCCACTTTTTAAAAATCGAGCCTTTTTGGTGCCTGGGGAAGAAAACGCATGACTCTGCGGTCAGGAAAAAGGCTGCCCAGGAACCAAAATGTTTTTTGAAGCCAAATTTTTTTTTTGAAGCCAAATGCAAAAACGGACAACAGGATGAGTTTTGGGATGAAATTCCATGTCTAAAAATGGTGTTGCTTCCACTTTTTAAAAATCGAGCCTTTTTGGTGCCTGAAGAAGAAAACGCGTGACTCCGCGGGCAAGAAAAAGGCTGCCCAGGAACCAAAATGTTTTTTGAAGCCAAATTTTTTTTTGAAGCCAAATGCAAAAACGGACACCGGGATTAGTTTCGGGATGAAATTCCATGTCTAAAAATGGTGTTGCTTCCACTTTTTAAAAATCGAGCCTTTTTGGTGCCTGGGGTAGAAAACGCATGACTCCGCGGTCAGGAAAAAGTCTGCCCAGGAACCAAAATGTTTTTTGAAGCCAAATTTTTTTTTGAAGCCAAATGCAAAAACGGACATGAGGATGAGTTTCGGGATGAAATTCCATGTCTAAAAATGGTGTTGCTTCCAGTTTTTAAAAATTGAGCCTTTTTGGTGCCTGGGGAAGAAAACGCGTGACTCCGCGGTCAGAAAAAATGCTGCCCAGGAACCAAAATGTTTTTTGAACTCAAATTTGTTTCTTTAAACCAAATGCAAAAACGGACACCAGGAAGAATTTCGGTATAAAATTCCATGTCAAAAAATGGTGTTGCTTCCAGTTTTTAAAAATCGAGCCTTTTTGGTGCCTAGGGAAGAAAACGCGTGACTCCGTGATCAGAAAAAATGCTGCCCAGGAACCAAAATGTTTTTTGACGCCAATTTTGTTTTTTTGAAGCCAAATGCAAAAACGGACACCGGGATGAGTCTCGGGATGAAATTCCATGTCTAAGAATGGTGTTGCTTCCACCTTTTAAAAATTGAGCCTTTTTGGTGCCTGGGGAAGAAAACGCGTGACTCCGCGGTCAGGAAAAAGGCTGCCCAGGAACCAAAATGTTTTTTGAAGCGAATTTTTTTTGTGAAGCCAAATGCAAAAACGGACACCAGGATGAGTTTCGGGATGAAATTCCATGTCTAAAAATGGTGTTGCTTCCACTTTTTAAAAATCGAGCCTTTTTGGTGCCTGAATAAGAAAACGCGTGACTCCGCGGGCAAGAAAAAGGCTGCCCAGGAAGCAGAATGTTTTTTGAAGCCAAATTTTTTTTTAAAGCCAAATGCAAGAACGGACACCAGGAAGAATTTCGGGATGAAATTCCATGTCTAAAAATGGTGTTGCTTCCACTTTTTAAAAATCGAGCCTTTTTGGTGCCTGGGGAAGAAAATGCTTGACTCCGCGGTCAGGAAACAGGCTGCACAGGAACCAAAATGTTTTTTGAAGCCAAATATTTTTTTGAAGCCAAATGCAAAAACGGACATGAGGATGAGTTTCGGGATGAAATTCCATGTCTAAAAATGGTGTTGCTTCCACTTTTTAAAAATCGAGCCTTTTTGGTGCCTGGGGAAGAAAACGCGTGACTCCGCAGTCAGGAAAAAAGCTGCCCAGGAACCAAAACGTTTTTTGAAGCCAATTTTTTTTTTGAAGCCAAATGCAAAAACGGACACCAGGATGAGTTTCGGGATGAAATTCCATGTCTAAAAATGGTGTTGCTTCCACTTTTTAAAAATCGAGCCTTTTTAGTGCCTGGGGAAGAAAACGCGTGACTCCGCGGTCAGAAAAAATGCTGCCCAGAAACCAAAATGGTTTTTGAACTCAAATTTGTTTCTTTAAACCAAACGCAAAAACGGACACCAGGAAGAATTTCGGGATGAAATTCCATGTCTAAAAATGGTATTGCTTCCACTTTTTAAAAATCGAGCCTTTTTGGTGCCTGGGGAAGAAAATGCGTGACTCCGCGGGCAGGAAAAAGGCTGCCCAGGAACCAGAATGTTTTTTGAAGCCAAATTTTTTTTTGAAGCCAAATGCAAAAAGGGACACCAGGAAGAATTTCCGGAGGAAATTCCATGTCTAAAAATGGTGTTGCTTCCACTTTTTAAAAATCGAGCCTTTTTGGTGCCTGGGGAAGAAAACGCGTGACTCCGCGGTCAGGAAAAAGGCTGCCCAGGAACCAGAATGTTTTTTTAAGCGAAATTTTTTTTTTAAGCCAAATGCAAGAACGGACACCAGGAAGAATTTCGGGATGAAATTCCATGTCTAAAAATGGTGTTGTTTCCACGTTTTAAAAATCGAGCCTTTTTGGTGCCTGGGGAAGAAAACGCGTGACTCCGCGGTCAGGAAAAAGGCTGCCCAGGAAGCAGAATGTTTTTTGAAGCCAAATTTTTTTTTAAAGCCAAATGCAAGAACGGACACCAGGAAGAATTTCGGGATGAAATTCCATGTCTAAAAATGGTGTTGCTTCCACTTTTTAAAAATCGAGCCTTTTTGGTGCCTGGGGAAGAAAATGCTTGACTCCGCGGTCAGGAAACAGGCTGCACAGGAACCAAAATGTTTTTTGAAGCCAAATATTTTTTTGAAGCCAAATGCAAAAACGGACATGAGGATGAGTTTCGGGATGAAATTCCATGTCTAAAAATGGTGTTGCTTCCACTTTTTAAAAATCGAGCCTTTTTGGTGCCTGGGGAAGAAAACGCGTGACTCCGCAGCCAGGAAAAAAGCTGCCCAGGAACCAAAACGTTTTTTGAAGCCAATTTTTCTTTTTGAAGCCAAATGCAAAAACGGACACCAGGATGAGTTTCGGGATGAAATTCCATGTCTAAAAATGGTGTTGCTTCCACTTTTTAAAAATCGAGCCTTTTTAGTGCCTGGCGAAGAAAACGCGTGACTCCGCGGTCAGAAAAAATGCTGCCCAGAAACCAAAATGGTTTTTGAACTCAAATTTGTTTCTTTAAACCAAATGCAAAAACGGACACCAGGAAGAATTTCGGGATGAAATTCCATGTCTAAAAATGGTATTGCTTCCACTTTTTAAAAATCGAGCCTTTTTGGTGCCTGGGGAAGAAAATGCGTGACTCCGCGGGCAGGAAAAAGGCTGCCCAGGAACCAGAATGTTTTTTGAAGCCAAATTTTTTTTTGAAGCCAAATGCAAAAAGGGACACCAGGAAGAATTTCCGGAGGAAATTCCATGTCTAAAAATGGTGTTGCTTCCACTTTTTAAAAATCGAGCCTTTTTGGTGCCTGGGGAAGAAAACGCGTGACTCCGCGGTCAGGAGAAAGGCTGCCCAGGAACCAGAATGTTTTTTGAAGCGAAATTTTTTTTTTAAGCCAAATGCAAGAACGGACACCAGGAAGAATTTCGGGATGAAATTCCATGTCTAAAAATGGTGTTGCTTCCACGTTTTAAAAATCGAGCCTTTTTGGTGCCTGGGGAAGAAAACGTGTGACTCCGCGGTCAGGAAAAATGCTGTCCAGGAACCAAAATGTTTTTTGAAGCCAAATTTTTTTTTGAAGCCAAATGCAAAAACGGACATGAGGATGAGTTTCGGGATGAAATTCCATGTCTAAAAATGGTGTTGCTTCCACTTTTTAAAAATCGAGGCTTTTTGGTGCCTGGGGAAGAAAACGCGTAACTCCGCGGTCAGAAAAAATGCTGCCCAGGAACCAAAATGTTTTTTGAACTCAAATTTGTTTCTTTAAACCAAATGCAAAAATGGACATCAGGAAGAATTTCGGGATGAAATTCCATGTCTAAAAATGGTGTTGCTTCCACTTTTTAAAAATCGAGCCTTTTGGTGCCTGGGGAAGAAAACGCGTGACTCCGCGGTCAGGAAAAAGGCTGCACAGGAACCAAAATGTTTTTTGAAGCCAAATATTTTTTTGAAGCCAAATGCAAAAACGGACATGAGGATGAGTTTCGGGATGAAATTCCATGTCTAAAAATGGTGTTGCTTCCACTTTTTAAAAATCGAGCCTTTTTGGTGCCTGGGGAAGAAAACGCGTGACTCCGCTGTCAGGAGAAAGGCTGCCCAGGAACCAGAATGTTTTTTGAAGCGAAATTTTTTTTTTTAAGCCAAATGCAAGAACGGACACCAGGAAGAATTTCGGGATGAAATTCCATGTCTAAAAATGGTGTTGCTTCCACTTTTTAAAAATCGACCCTTTTTGGTGCCTGGAGAAGAAAACGCGTGACTCCGCGGTCAGGAAAAAGGCTGCCCAGGAACCAAAATGTTTTTTGAAGCCAAATTTTTTTTTGAAGCCAAATACAATAACGGACATGAGGATGAGTTTCGGGATGAAATTCCATGTCTAAAAATGGTGTTGCTTCCACTTTTTAAAAATCGAGCCTTTTTAGTGCCTGGGGAAGAAAACGCGTGACTCCGCGGTCAGAAAAAATGCTGCCCAGGAACCAAAATGTTTTTTGAAGTCAAATTTGTTTCTTTAAACCAAATGCAAAAAACGGACACCAGGATGAGTCTCGGGATGAAATTCCATGTCTAAAAATGGTGTTGCTTCCACTTTTTAAAAATCGAGCCTTTTTGGTGCCTGGGGAAGAAAACGCGTGACTCCGCGGTCAGGAAAAAGGCTGCCCAGGAACCAAAATATTTTTTGAAGCCAAATTTTTTTTTGAAGCCAAATGCAAAAACGGACATGAGGATGAGTTTCGGGATGAAATTCCATGTCTAAAAATGGTGTTGCTTCCCACTTTTTAAAAATCGAGCCTTTTTGGTGCCTGGGGAAGAAAACGCGTGACTCCGCGGTCAGGAAAAAGGCTGCCCAGGAACCAAAACGTTTTTTGAAGCCAATTTTTCTTTTTGAAGCCAACATGCAAAAATGGACATCAGGAAGAATTTCGGGATGAAATTCCATGTCTAAAAATGGTGTTGCTTCCACTTTTTAAAAATCGAGCCTTTTTAGTGCCTGGGGAAGAAAACGCGTGACTCCGCGGTCAGAAAAATGCTGCCCAGGAACCAAAATGTTTTTTGAACCAAATTTTTTTTAAACCAAATGCAAAAACGGACACCAGGATGAGTTTCGGGATGAAATTCCATGTCTAAAAATGGTGTTGCTTCCACTTTTTAAAAATCGAGCCTTTTTGGTGCCTGGGGAAGAAAACGCGTGACTCCGTGGTCAGAAAAAAAGCTGCCCAGGAACCAAAATGTTTTTTGAAGCCAAAATTTGTTTCTTTAAACCAAATGCAAAAACGGACACCAGGATGAGTTTCAGGATGAAATTCCATGTCTAAAAATGGTGTTGCTTCCACTTTTTAAAAATCGAGCCTTTTTGGTGCCTGGGGAAGAAAACGCGTGACTCCGCGGTCAGGAAAAAATGCTGCCCAGGAACCAAAATGTTTTTTGAAGCCAAATTTTTTTTTGAAACCAAATGCAAAAACGGACACCAGGATGAGTTTCGGGATGAAATTCCATGTCTAAAAATGGTGTTGCTTCCACTTTTTAAAAATCGAGCCTTTTTGGTGCCTGGGGAAGAAAACGCGTGACTCCGCGGTCAGAAAAAATGCTGCCCAGGAACCAAAATGTTTTTTGAAGCAAATTTTTTTTTTAAACCAAATGCAAAAACGGACACCAGGATGAGTTTCGGGATGAAATTCCATGTCTAAAAATGGTGTTGCTTCCACTTTTTAAAAATCGAGCCTTTTTGGTGCCTGGGGAAGAAAACGCGTGACTCCGCGGTCAGGAAAAATGCTGCCCAGGAACCAAAATGTTTTTTGAAGCCAAATTTTTTTTTAAACCAAATGCAAAACGGACACCAGGATGAGTTTCGGGATGAAATTCCATGTCTAAAAATGGTGTTGCTTCCACTTTTTAAAAATCGAGCCTTTTTGGTGCCTGGGGAAGAAAACGCGTGACTCCGCGTCAGAAAAATGCTGCCCAGGAACCAAAATGTTTTTTGAAGCCAAATTTTTTTTTGAAGCCAAATGCAAAAACGGACATGAGGATGAGTTTCGGGATGAAATTCCATGTCTAAAAATGGTGTTGCTTCCACTTTTTAAAAATCGAGCCTTTTTGGTGCCTGGGGAAGAAAACGCTTGACTCCGCGTCAGGAAAAATGGCTGCCCAGGAACCAAAATGTTTTTGAAGCCAAATTTGTTTCTTTAAAGCCAAATGCAAAAACGGACACAGGAAGAATTTCGGGATGAAATTCCATGTCTAAAAAATGGTGTTCTTCCACTTTTTAAAAATCGAGCCTTTTTGGTGCCTGGGAAAGAAAACGCGTGACTCCGCGGTCAGAAAAAATGCTGCCCAGGAACCAAAATGTTTTTTGAAGCCAAATTTTTTTTTGAAGCCAAATGCAAAAACGGACACCAGGATGAGTTTCGGGATGAAATTCCATGTCTAAAAATGGTGTTGCTTCCACTTTTTAAAAATCGAGCCTTTTTGGTGCCTGGGGAAGAAAACGCGTGACTCCGCGGTCAGAAAAAAGCTGCCCAGGAACCAAAATGTTTTTTGAAGCAAATTTTTTTTTAAACCAAATGCAAAAACGGACACCAGGAAGAATTTCGGGATGAAATTCCATGTCTAAAAATGGTGTTGCTTCCACTTTTTAAAAATCGAGCCTTTTTGGTGCCTGGGGAAGAAAACGCGTGACTCCGCGGTCAGGAAAAATGCTGCCCAGGAACCAAAATGTTTTTTGAAGCCAAATTTTTTTTTAAAGCCAAATGCAAAAACGGACACCAGGATGAATTTCGGGATGAAATTCCATGTCTAAAAATGGTGTTGCTTCCACTTTTTAAAAATCGAGCCTTTTTGGTGCCTGGGGAAGAAAACGCGTGACTCCGCGGTCAGGAAAAAGGCTGCCCAGAACCAAAATGTTTTTTGAAGCCAAATTTTTTTTTAAAGCAAATGCAAAAACGGACACCAGGAAGAATTTCGGATGAAATTCCATGTCTAAAAATGGTGTTGCTTCCACTTTTTAAAAATCGAGCCTTTTTGGTGCCTGGGGAAGAAACGCGTGACTCCGCGGTCAGAAAAAAGGCTGCCCAGGAACCAAAATGTTTTTTGAAGCCAAATTTTTTTTTAAGCCAAATGCAAAAACGGACACCAGGATGAGTTTCGGGATGAAATTCCATGTCTAAAAATGGTGTTGCTTCCACTTTTTAAAATCGAGAGCCTTTTTGGTGCCTGGGGAAGAAAACGCGTGACTCCGCGGTCAGAAAAATGCTGCCCAGGAACCAAAATGTTTTTTGAAGCAAATTTTTTTTTTTAAACCAAATGCAAAAACGGACACCAGGATGAGTTTCGGGATGAAATTCCATGTCTAAAAATGGTGTTGCTTCCACTTTTTAAAAATCGAGCCTTTTTGGTGCCTGGGAAGAAAACGCGTGACTCCCGCGGTCAGAAAAAATGCTGCCCAGGAACCAAAATGTTTTTTGAAGCCAATTTGTTTTTTAAACCAAATGCAAAAACGGACACCAAAGAATTTCGGGATGAAATTCCATGTCTAAAAATGGTGTTGCTTCCACTTTTTAAAAATCGAGCTTTTTGGTGCCTGGGGAAGAAAACGCGTGACTCCGCGGTCAGGAAAAAGGCTGCCCAGGAACCAAAATGTTTTTGAAGCCAAATTTTTTTTTTAAAGCCAAATGCAAAAACGGACACCAGGAAAATTTCGGGATGAAATTCCATGTCTAAAAATGGTGTTGCTTCCACTTTTTAAAAATCGAGCCTTTTTGGTGCCTGGGAAGAAAACGCGTGACTCCGCGGTCAGAAAAAAGCTGCCCAGGAACCAAAATGTTTTTTGAAGCCAAATTGTTTTTTTAAGCCAAATGCAAAAACGGACATGAGGATGATTTCGGGATGAAATTCCATGTCTAAAAATGGTGTTGCTTCCACTTTTTAAAAATCGAGCCTTTTTGGTGCCTGGGAAGAAAACGCGTGACTCCGCGGTCAGAAAAAATGCTGCCCAGGAACCAAAATGTTTTTTGAACCAAATTTTTTTTTAAACCAAATGCAAAAACGGACACCAGGATGAGTTTCGGGATGAAATTCCATGTCTAAAAATGGTGTTGCTTCCACTTTTTAAAAATCGAGCCTTTTTGGTGCCTGGGGAAGAAAACGCGTGACTCCGCGGTCAGGAAAAAGGCTGCCCAGGAACCAAAATGTTTTTTGAAGCCAAATTTTTTTTTAAAGCCAAATGCAAAAACGGACACCAGGAAGAATTTCGGGATGAAATTCCATGTCTAAAAATGGTGTTGCTTCCACTTTTTAAAAATCGAGCCTTTTTGGTGCCTGGGGAAGAAAACGCGTGACTCCGCGGTCAGAAAAAAGGCTGCCCAGGAACCAAAATGTTTTTTGAAGCCAAATTGTTTTTTTAAGCCAAATGCAAAAACGGACATGAGGATGAGTTTCGGGATGAAATTCCATGTCTAAAAATGGTGTTGCTTCCACTTTTTAAAAATCGAGCCTTTTTGGTGCCTGGGGAAGAAAACGCGTGACTCCGCGGTCAGAAAAAGCTGCCCAGGAACCAAAATGTTTTTTGAAGCCAAATTTTTTTTTGAAGCCAAATGCAAAAACGACACCAGGAAGAATTTCGGATGAAATTCCATGTCTAAAAATGGTGTTGCTTCCACTTTTTAAAAATCGAGCCTTTTGGTGCCTGGGGAAGAAAACGCGTGACTCCGCGGTCAGAAAAAAGTCTGCCCAGGAACCAAAATGTTTTTGAAGCCAAATTGTTTTTTAAACCAAATGCAAAAACGGACACCAGGATGAGTTTCGGGATGAAATTCCATGTCTAAAAATGGTGTTGCTTCCACTTTTTAAAAATCGAGCCTTTTTTGTGTGCCTGGAAGAAAACGCGTGACTCCGCGGTCAGAAAAATGCTGCCCAGGAACCAAAATGGTTTTTGAACTCAAATTTGTTTCTTTAAACCAAATGCAAAAACGGACACCAGGATGAGTTTCGGGATGAAATTCCATGTCTAAAAATGGTGTTGCTTCCACTTTTTAAAAATCGAGCCTTTTTGGTGCCTGGGAAGAAAACGCGTGACTCCGCGGTCAGAAAAAATGCTGCCCAGGAACCAAAATGTTTTTTGAAGCCAAATTTTTTTTGAAGCCAAATGCAAAAACGGACACCAGGATGAGTTTCGGGATGAAATTCCATGTCTAAAAATGGTGTTGCTTCCACTTTTTAAAAATCGAGCCTTTTTGGTGCCTGGGGAAGAAAACGCGTGACTCCGCGGTCAGGAAAAAGGCTGCCCAGGAACCAAAATGTTTTTTGAAGCCAAATTTTTTTTTAAAGCCAAATGCAAAAACGGACACCAGGAAGAATTTCGGGATGAAATTCCATGTCTAAAAATGGTGTTGCTTCCACTTTTTAAAAATCGAGCCTTTTTGGTGCCTGGGGAAGAAAACGCGTGACTCCGCGGTCAGGAAAAATGCTGCCCAGGAACCAAAATGTTTTTTGAAGCCAAATTTTTTTTGAAGCCAAATGCAAAAACGGACACCAGGATGAGTTTCGGGATGAAATTCCATGTCTAAAAATGGTGTTGCTTCCACTTTTTAAAAATTGAGCCTTTTTGGTGCCTGGGGAAGAAAACGCGTGACTCCGTGGTCAGGAAAAAGGCTGCCCAGGAACCAAAATGTTTTTTGAAGCCAAATTTTTTTTTAAAGCCAAATGCAAGAACGGACACCAGGAAGAATTTCGGGATGAAATTCCATGTCTAAAAATGGTGTTGCTTCCACTTTTTAAAAATCGAGCCTTTTTGGTGCCTGGGGAAGAAAACGCGTGACTCCGCGGTCAGAAAAAAGGCTGCCCAGGAACCAAAATGATTTTGAAGCCAAATTGTTTTTTTAAACCAAATGCAAAAACGGACATGAGGATGAGTTTCGGGATGAAATTCCATGTCTAAAAATGGTGTTGCTTCCACTTTTTAAAAATCGAGCCTTTTTGGTGCCTGGGAAGAAAACGCGTGACTCCGCGGTCAGGAAAAATGCTGCCCAGGAACCAAAATGTTTTTTGAAGCCAAATTTTTTTTTGAAGCCAAATGCAAAAACGGACACCAGGATGAGTTTCGGGATGAAATTCCATGTCTAAAAATGGTGTTGCTTCCACTTTTTAAAATTGAGCCTTTTTGGTGCCTGGGGAAGAAAACGCGTGACTCCGCGGTCAGGAAAAATGCTGCCCAGGAACCAAAATGTTTTTTGAAGCCAAATTTTTTTTAAAGCCAAATGCAAAAACGGACACCAGGAAGAATTTCGGGATGAAATTCCATGTCTAAAAATGGTGTTGCTTCCACTTTTTAAAAATCGAGCCTTTTTGGTGCCTGGGGAAGAAAACGCGTGACTCCGCGGTCAGAAAAAGGCTGCCCAGGAACCAAAATGTTTTTTGAAGCCAAATTTTTTTTTAAGCCAAATGCAAAAACGGACATGAGGATGAGTTTCGGGATGAAATTCCATGTCTAAAAATGGTGTTGCTTCCACTTTTTAAAAATCGAGCCTTTTTGGTGCCTGGGGAAGAAAACGCGTGACTCCGCGGTCAGGAAAAAGGCTGCCCAGGAACCAAAATGTTTTTTGAAGCCAAATTTTTTTTTAAAGCCAAATGCAAGAACGGACACCAGGAGAATTTCGGGATGAAATTCCATGTCTAAAAATGGTGTTGCTTCCACTTTTTAAAAATCGAGCCTTTTTGGTGCCTGGGAAGAAAACGCGTGACTCCGCGGTCAGAAAAAATGCTGCCCAGGAACCAAAATGTTTTTTGAAGCCAAATTGTTTTTTTAAACCAAATGCAAAAACGGACACCAGGATGAGTTTCGGGATGAAATTCCATGTCTAAAAATGGTGTTGCTTCCACTTTTTAAAAATCGAGCCTTTTTGGTGCCTGGGGAAGAAAACGCGTGACTCCGCGGTCAGAAAAAATGCTGCCCAGGAACCAAAATGTTTTTTGAACCAAATTTTTTTTTAAACCCAAATGCAAAAACGGACACCAGGATGATTTCGGGATGAAATTCCATGTCTAAAAATGGTGTTGCTTCCACTTTTTAAAAATCGAGCCTTTTTGGTGCCTGGGGAAGAAAACGCGTGACTCCGCGGTCAGGAAAATGCTGCCCAGGAACCAAAATGTTTTTTGAAGCCAAATTTTTTTTTAAAACCAAATGCAAAAACGGACACCAGGATGAGTTTCGGGATGAAATTCCATGTCTAAAAATGGTGTTGCTTCCACTTTTTAAAAATCGAGCCTTTTTGGTGCCTGGGGAAGAAAACGCGTGACTCCGCGGTCAGAAAAAAGCTGCCCAGGAACCAAAATGTTTTTTGAAGCCAAATTGTTTTTTTAAGCCAAATGCAAAAACGGACATGAGGATGAGTTTTCGGGATGAAATTCCATGTCTAAAAATGGTGTTGCTTCCACTTTTTAAAAATCGAGCCTTTTTGGTGCCTGGGAAGAAAACGCGTGACTCCGCGGTCAGAAAAAATGCTGCCCAGGAACCAAAATGTTTTTTGAAGCCAAATTTGTTTCTTTAAACCAAATGCAAAAACGGACACCAGGAAGAATTTCGGGATGAAATTCCATGTCTAAAAATGGTGTTGCTTCCACTTTTTAAAAATCGAGCCTTTTTGGTGCCTGGGGAAGAAAACGCGTGACTCCGCGTCAGAAAAAATGCTGCCCAGGAACCAAAATGTTTTTTGAAGCCAAATTTTTTTTTAACCAAATGCAAAAACGGACACCAGGATGAGTTTCGGGATGAAATTCCATGTCTAAAAATGGTGTTGCTTTCCACTTTTTAAAAATCGAGCCTTTTTGGTGCCTGGGAAGAAAACGCGTGACTCCGCGGTCAGGAAAAAGGCTGCCCAGGAACCAAAATGTTTTTTGAAGCCAAATTTTTTTTTGAAGCCAACATGCAAAAACGGACACCAGGAAGAATTTCGGGATGAAATTCCATGTCTAAAAATGGTGTTGCTTCCACTTTTTAAAAATCGAGCCTTTTTGGTGCCTGGGAAGAAAACGCGTGACTCCGCGGTCAGAAAAAAGGCTGCCCAGGAACCAAAATGTTTTTTGAAGCCAAATTTTTTTTTTAAGCCAAATGCAAAAACGGACACCAGGATGAGTTTCGGGATGAAATTCCATGTCTAAAAATGGTGTTGCTTCCACTTTTTAAAAATCGAGCCTTTTTGGTGCCTGGGGAAGAAAACGCGTGACTCCGCGGTCAGAAAAAATGCTGCCCAGGAACCAAAATGTTTTTGAAGCCAATTTTTTTTTTGAAGCCAAATGCAAAAACGGACACCAGGATGAGTTTCGGGATGAAATTCCATGTCTAAAAATGGTGTTGCTTCCACTTTTTAAAAATCGAGCCTTTTTGGTGCCTGGGGAAGAAAACGCGTGACTCCGCGGTCAGAAAAAATGCTGCCCAGGAACCAAAATGTTTTTTGAAGCCAATTTTTTTTTTGAAGCCAAATGCAAAAACGGACACCAGGATGAGTTTCGGGATGAAATTCCATGTCTAAAAATGGTGTTGCTTCCACTTTTTAAAAATCGAGCCTTTTTGGTGCCTGGGGAAGAAAACGCGTGACTCCGCGGTCAAAAAATGCTGCCCAGGAACCAAAATGTTTTTTGAAGCAAATTTTTTTTTTTTAAACCAAATGAAAAAACGGACACCAGGATGAGTCTCGGGATGAAATTCCATGTCTAAAAATGGTGTTGCTTCCACTTTTTAAAAATCGAGCCTTTTTGGTGCCTGGGGAAGAAAACGCGTGACTCCGCGGTCAGGAAAAATGCTGCCCAGGAACCAAAATGTTTTTTGAAGCCAAATTTTTTTTTTTAAACCAAATGCAAAAACGGACACCAGGAAGATTTCGGGATGAAATTCCATGTCTAAAAATGGTGTTGCTTCCACTTTTTAAAAATCGAGCCTTTTTGGTGCCTGGGGAAGAAAACGCGTGACTCCGCGGTCAGAAAAAGGCTGCCCAGGAACCAAAATGTTTTTTGAAGCCAAATTTTTTTTTAAAGCCAAATGCAAAAACGGACACCAGGATGAGTTTCGGGATGAAATTCCATGTCTAAAAATGGTGTTGCTTCCACTTTTTAAAAATCGAGCCTTTTTGGTGCCTGGGGAAGAAAACGCGTGACTCCGCGGTCAGGAAAATGCTGCCCAGGAACCAAAATGTTTTTTGAAGCCAATTTTTTTTTTGAAGCCAAATGCAAAAACGGACACCAGGATGAGTTTCGGGATGAAATTCCATGTCTAAAAATGGTGTTGCTTCCACTTTTTAAAAATCGAGCCTTTTTGGTGCCTGGGGAAGAAAACGCGTGACTCCGCGGTCAGAAAAAATGCTGCCCAGGAACCAAAATGTTTTTTGAAGCCAAATTTTTTTCTTTAAACCAAATGCAAAAACGGACACCAGGATGAGTTTCGGGATGAAATTCCATGTCTAAAAATGGTGTTGCTTCCACTTTTTAAAAATCGAGCCTTTTTGGTGCCTGGGGAAGAAAACGCGTGACTCCGCGGTCAGAAAAAATGCTGCCCAGGAACCAAAATGTTTTTTGAAGCCAAATTTGTTTTTAAACCAAATGCAAAAACGGACACCAGGATGAGTTTCGGGATGAAATTCCATGTCTAAAAATGGTGTTGCTTCCACTTTTTAAAAATCGAGCCTTTTTGGTGCCTGGGGAAGAAAACGCGTGACTCCGCGGTCAGGAAAAAGGCTGCCCAGGAACCAAAATGTTTTTTGAAGCCAAATTTTTTTTTAAAGCCAAATGCAAAAACGGACACCAGGATGAATTTCGGGATGAAATTCCATGTCTAAAAATGGTGTTGCTTCCACTTTTTAAAAATCGAGCCTTTTTGGTGCCTGGGGAAGAAAACGCGTGACTCCGCGGTCAGAAAAAAGGCTGCCCAGGAACCAAAATGTTTTTTGAAGCCAAATTTTTTTTTTAAGCCAAATGCAAAAACGGACACCAGGATGAGTTTCGGGATGAAATTCCATGTCTAAAAATGGTGTTGCTTCCACTTTTTAAAAATCGAGCCTTTTTGGTGCCTGGGAAAGAAAACGCGTGACTCCGCGGTCAGAAAAAATGCTGCCCAGGAACCAAAATGGTTTTTGAAGCCAAATTTGTTTTTAAACCAAATGCAAAAACGGACACCAGGATGAGTTTCGGGATGAAATTCCATGTCTAAAAATGGTGTTGCTTCCACTTTTAAAAATCGAGCCTTTTTGGTGCCTGGGAAGAAAACGCGTGACTCCGCGGTCAGGAAAAATGCTGCCCAGGAACCAAAATGTTTTTTGAAGCCAAATTTTTTTTTAAAGCCAAATGCAAAAACGGACACCAGGATGAATTTCGGGATGAAATTCCATGTCTAAAAATGGTGTTGCTTCCACTTTTTAAAAATCGAGCCTTTTTGGTGCCTGGGGAAGAAAACGCGTGACTCCGCGGTCAGAAAAAAGGCTGCCCAGGAACCAAATGTGTTTTTTGAAGCCAAATTTTTTTTTAAGCCAAATGCAAAAACGGACATGAGGATGAGTTTCGGGATGAAATTCCATGTCTAAAAATGGTGTTGCTTCCACTTTTTAAAAATCGAGCCTTTTTGGTGCCTGGGAAAGAAAACGCGTGACTCCGCGGTCAGAAAAAATGCTGCCCAGGAACCAAAATGTTTTTTGAACTCAAATTTTTTCTTTAAACCAAATGCAAAAACGGACACCAGGATGAGTTTCGGGATGAAATTCCATGTCTAAAAATGGTGTTGCTTCCACTTTTTAAAAATCGAGCCTTTTTGGTGCCTGGGGAAGAAAACGCGTGACTCCGCGGTCAGAAAAAATGCTGCCCAGGAACCAAAATGTTTTTTGAAGCCAAATTTGTTTCTTTAAAACCAAATGCAAAAACGGACACCAGGATGAGTTTCGGGATGAAATTCCATGTCTAAAAATGGTGTTGCTTCCACTTTTTAAAAATCGAGCCTTTTTGGTGCCTAGGGAAGAAAACGCGTGACTCCGCGGTCAGGAAAAAGGCTGCCCAGGAACCAAAATGTTTTTTGAAGCCAAATTTTTTTTTAAAGCCAAATGCAAGAACGGACCCCAGGAAGGATTTCGGGATGAAATTCCATGTCTAAAAATGGTGTTGCTTCCACTTTTTAAAAATCGAGCCTTTTTGGTGCCTGGGAAAAAACGCGTGACTCCGCGGTCAGAAAAAATGCTGCCCAGGAACCAAAATGTTTTTTGAAGCCAAATTGTTTTTTAAGCCAAATGCAAAAACGGACATGAGGATGAGTTTCGGGATGAAATTCCATGTCTAAAAATGGTGTTGCTTCCACTTTTTAAAAATCGAGCCTTTTTGGTGCCTGGGGAAGAAAACGCGTGACTCCGCGGTCAGAAAAAATGCTGCCCAGGAACCAAAATGTTTTTTGAAGCCAATTTTTTTTTTGAAGCCAAATGCAAAAACGGACACCAGGATGAGTTTCTGGATGAAATTCCATGTCTAAAAATGGTGTTGCTTCCACTTTTTAAAATTGAGCCTTTTTGGTGCCTGGGGAAGAAAACGCGTGACTCCGCGGTCAGAAAAAATGCTGCCCAGGAACCAAAATGTTTTTTGAAGCCAAATTTGTTTCTTTAAACCAAATGCAAAAACGGACACCAGGAAGAGTTTCGGGATGAAATTCCATGTCTAAAAATGGTGTTGCTTCCACTTTTAAAAATCGAGCCTTTTTGGTGCCTGGGGAAGAAAACGCGTGACTCCGCGGTCAGAAAAAATGCTGCCCAGGAACCAAAATGGTTTTTGAACCAAATTTGTTTCTTTAAACCAAATGCAAAAACGGACACCAGGATGAGTCTCGGGATGAAATTCCATGTCTAAAAATGGTGTTGCTTCCACTTTTTAAAAATCGAGCCTTTTTGGTGCCTGGGGAAGAAAACGCGTGACTCCGCGGTCAGAAAAAATGCTGCCCAGGAACCAAAATGTTTTTTGAAGCCAAATTTTTTTTTAAAGCCAAATGCAAAAACGGACACCAGGAAGAATTTCGGGATGAAATTCCATGTCTAAAAATGGTGTTGCTTCCACTTTTTAAAAATCGAGCCTTTTTGGTGCCTGGGGAAGAAAACGCGTGACTCCGCGGTCAGAAAAAATGCTGCCCAGGAACCAAAATGTTTTTTGAAGCCAAATTGTTTTTTTAAGCCAAATGCAAAAACGGACATGAGGATGAGTTTCGGGATGAAATTCCATGTCTAAAAATGGTGTTGCTTCCACTTTTTAAAAATGAGCCTTTTTGGTGCCTGGGGAAGAAAACGCGTGACTCCGCGGTCAGAAAAAATGCTGCCCAGGAACCAAAATGGTTTTTGAACTCAAATTTGTTTCTTTAAACCAAATGCAAAAACGGACACCAGGATGAGTTTCGGGATGAAATTCCATGTCTAAAAATGGTGTTGCTTCCACTTTTTAAAAATTGAGCCTTTTTGGTGCCTGGGGAAGAAAACGCGTGACTCCGCGGTCAGAAAAAATGCTGCCCAGGAACCAAAATGGTTTTTGAACCAAATTTGTTTCTTTAAACCAAATGCAAAAACGGACACCAGGATGAGTTTCGGGATGAAATTCCATGTCTAAAAATGGTGTTGCTTCCACTTTTTAAAAATTGAGCCTTTTTGGTGCCTGGAGAAGAAAACGCGTGACTCCGCGGTCAGAAAAAATGCTGCCCAGGAACCAAAATGGTTTTTGAACTCAAATTTGTTTCTTTAAACCAAATGCAAAAACGGACACCAGGATGAGTCTCGGGATGAAATTCCATGTCTAAAAATGTTGTTGCTTCCACTTTTTAAAAATTGAGCCTTTTTGGTGCCTGGGGAAGAAAACGCGTGACTCCGCGGTCAGAAAAAATGCTGCCCAGGAACCAAAATGTTTTTTGAAGCCAAATTTTTTTTAAAGCCAAATGCAAAAACGGACATGAGGATGAGTTTCGGGATGAAATTCCATGTCTAAAAATGGTGTTGCTTCCACTTTTTAAAAATTGAGCCTTTTTGGTGCCTGGGAAGAAAACGCGTGACTCCGCGGTCAGAAAAAATGCTGCCCAGGAACCAAAATGGTTTTTGAACTCAAATTTGTTTCTTTAAACCAAATGCAAAAACGGACACCAGGATGAGTCTCGGGATGAAATTCCATGTCTAAAAATGTTGTTGCTTCCAGTTTTTAAAAATTGAGCCTTTTTGGTGCCTGGGGAAGAAAACGCGTGACTCCGCGGTCAGAAAAAATGCTGCCCAGGAACCAAAATGGTTTTTGAAGCCAAATTTTTTTTTAAAGCCAAATGCAAAAACGGACATGAGGATGAGTTTCGGGATGAAATTCCATGTCTAAAAATGGTGTTGCTTCCACTTTTTAAAAATTGAGCCTTTTTGGTGCCTGGGGAAGAAAACGCGTGACTCCGCGGTCAGAAAAAATGCTGCCCAGGAACCAAAATGGTTTTTGAACTCAAATTTGTTTCTTTAAACCAAATGCAATAACGGACACCAGGATGAGTCTCGGGATGAAATTCCATGTCTAAAAATGGTGTTGCTTCCACTTTTTAAAAATCGAGCCTTTTTGGTGCCTGGGGAAGAAAACGCGTGACTCCGCGGTCAGAAAAAAGGCTGCCCAGGAACCAAAATGTTTTTGAAGCCAAATTTGTTTCTTTAAACCAAATGCAAAAACGGACACCAGGAAGAATTTCGGGATGAAATTCCATGTCTAAAAATGGTGTTGCTTCCACTTTTTAAAAATTGAGCCTTTTTGGTGCCTGGGGAAGAAAACGCGTGACTCCGCGGTCAGAAAAAATGCTGCCCAGGAACCAAAATGTTTTTTGAAGCCAAATTTTGTTTTGAAGCCAAATGCAAAAACGGACATGAGGATGAGTTTCGGGATGAAATTCCATGTCTAAAAATGGTGTTGCTTCCACTTTTTAAAAATCGAGCCTTTTTGGTGCCTGGGGAAGAAAACGCGTGACTCCGCGGTCAGAAAAAATGCTGCCCAGGAACCAAAATGGTTTTTGAACTCAAATTTGTTTCTTTAAACCAAATGCAAAACGGACACCAGGATGAGTCTCGGGATGAAATTCCATGTCTAAAAAGGGTGTTGCTTCCACTTTTTAAAAATCGAGCCTTTTTGGTGCCTGGGGAAGAAAACGCGTGACTCCGTGGTCAGAAAAAAGGCTGCCCAGGAACCAAAATCTTTTTGAAGCCAAATTTTTTTTTAAGCCAAATGCAAAAACGGACATGAGGATGAGTTTCGGGATGAAATTCCATGTCTAAAAATGGTGTTGCTTCCACTTTTTAAAAATCGAGCCTTTTTGGTGCCTGGGGAAGAAAACGCGTGACTCCGCGGTCAGAAAAAATGCTGCCCAGGAACCAAAATGGTTTTTGAACTCAAATTTGTTTCTTTAAACCAAATGCAAAAACGGACACCAGGAAGAATTTCGGGATGAAATTCCATGTCTAAAAATGGTGTTGCTTCCAGTTTTTAAAAATTGAGCCTTTTTGGTGCCTGGGGAAGAAAACGCGTGACTCCGCGGTCAGAAAAAATGCTGCCCAGGAACCAAAATTTTTTTGAAGCCAAATTTTGTTTTGAAGCCAAATGCAAAAACGGACATGAGGATGAGTTTCGGGATGAAATTCCATGTCTAAAAATGGTGTTGCTTCCACTTTTTAAAAATTGAGCCTTTTTGGTGCCTGGGGAAGAAAACGCGTGACTCCGCGGTCAGAAAAAATGCTGCCCAGGAACCAAAATGGTTTTTGAACTCAAATTTGTTTCTTTAAACCAAATGCAATAACGGACACCAGGATGAGTCTCGGGATGAAATTCCATGTCTAAAAATGGTGTTGCTTCCACTTTTTAAAAATTGAGCCTTTTTGGTGCCTGGGGAAGAAAACGCGTGACTCCGCGGTCAGAAAAAATGCTGCCCAGGAACCAAAATGGTTTTTGAACTCAAATTTGTTTCTTTAAACCAAATGCAATAACGGACACCAGGATGAGTCTCGGGATGAAATTCCATGTCTAAAAATGGTGTTGCTTCCACTTTTTAAAAATTGAGCCTTTTTGGTGCCTGGAGAAGAAAACGCGTGACTCCGCGGTCAGAAAAAATGCTGCCCAGGAACCAAAATGGTTTTTGAACTCAAATTTGTTTCTTTAAACCAAATGCAAAAACGGACACCAGGATGAGTCTCGGGATGAAATTCCATGTCTAAAAATGTTGTTGCTTCCAGTTTTTAAAAATTGAGCCTTTTTGGTGCCTGGGGAAGAAAACGCGTGACTCCGCGGTCAGAAAAAATGCTGCCCAGGAACCAAAATGTTTTTTGAAGCCAAATTTTTTTTTAAAGCCAAATGCAAAAACGGACATGAGGATGAGTTTCGGGATGAAATTCCATGTCTAAAAATGGTGTTGCTTCCACTTTTTAAAAATTGAGCCTTTTTGGTGCCTGGAGAAGAAAACGCGTGACTCCGCGGTCAGAAAAAATGCTGCCCAGGAACCAAAATGGTTTTTGAACTCAAATTTGTTTCTTTAAACCAAATGCAAAAACGGACACCAGGATGAGTCTCGGGATGAAATTCCATGTCTAAAAATGTTGTTGCTTCCAGTTTTTAAAAATTGAGCCTTTTTGGTGCCTGGGGAAGAAAACGCGTGACTCCGCGGTCAGAAAAAATGCTGCCCAGGAACCAAAATGTTTTTTGAAGCCAAATTTTTTTTTAAAGCCAAATGCAAAAACGGACACCAGGATGAGTTTCGGGATGAAATTCCATGTCTAAAAATGGTGTTGCTTCCACTTTTTAAAAATTGAGCCTTTTTGGTGCCTGGGGAAGAAAACGCGTGACTCCGCGGTCAGAATAAATGCTGCCCAGGAACGAAAATTTTTTTTGAAGCCAAATTTTGTTTTGAAGCCAAATGCAAAAACGGACATAAGGATGAGTTTCGGGATGAAATTCCATGTCTAAAAATGGTGTTGCTTCCACTTTTTAAAAATTGAGCCTTTTTGGTGCCTGGGGAAGAAAACGCGTGACTCCGCGGTCAGAAAAAATGCTGCCCAGGAACCAAAATGTTTTTTGAACTCAAATTTGTTTCTTTAAACCAAATGCAAAAACGGACACCAGGATGAGTCTCGGGATGAAATTCCATGTCTAAAAATGGTGTTGCTTCCAGTTTTTAAAAATTGAGCCTTTTTGGTGCCTGGGGAAGAAAACGCGTGACTCCGCGGTCAGAAAAAAGGCTGCCCAGGAACCAAAATGGTTTTTGAACTCAAATTTGTTTCTTTAAACCAAATGCAAAAACGGACACCAGGATGAGTCTCGGGATGAAATTCCATGTCTAAAAATGTTGTTGCTTCCACTTTTTAAAAATTGAGCCTTTTTGGTGCCTGGGGAAGAAAACGCGTGACTCCGCGGTCAGAAAAAAGGCTGCCCAGGAACCAAAATGTTTTTTGAAGCCAAATTTGTTTCTTTAAACCAAATGCAAAAACGGACACCAGGAAGAATTTCGGGATGAAATTCCATGTCTAAAAATGGTGTTGCTTCCAGTTTTTAAAAATTGAGCCTTTTTGGTGCCTGGGGAAGAAAACGTGTGACTCCGCGGTCAGAAAAAATGCTGCCCAGGAACCAAAATTTTTTTGAAGCCAAATTTTGTTTTGAAGCCAAATGCAAAAACGGACATGAGGATGAGTTTCGGGATGAAATTCCATGTCTAAAAATGGTGTTGCTTCCACTTTTTAAAAATCGAGCCTTTTTGGTGCCTGGGGAAGAAAACGCGTGACTCCGCGGTCAGAAAAAATGCTGCCCAGGAACCAAAATGTTTTTTGAAGCCAATTTTTTTTTTGAAGCCAAATGCAAAAACGGACACCAGGATGAGTTTCGGGATGAAATTCCATGTCTAAAAATGGTGTTGCTTCCACTTTTTAAAAATTGAGCCTTTTTGGTGCCTGGGGAAGAAAACGCGTGACTCCGCGGTCAGAAAAAATGCTGCCCAGGAACCAAAATGTTTTTTGAAGCCAAATTTGTTTCTTTAAACCAAATGCAAAAACGGACACCAGGAAGAGTTTCGGGATGAAATTCCATGTCTAAAAATGGTGTTGCTTCCACTTTTTAAAAATCGAGCCTTTTTGGTGCCTGGGGAAGAAAACGCGTGACTCCGCGGTCAGAAAAAATGCTGCCCAGGAACCAAAATGGTTTTTGAACTCAAATTTGTTTCTTTAAACCAAATGCAATAAACGGACACCAGGATGAGTCTCGGGATGAAATTCCATGTCTAAAAATGGTGTTGCTTCCACTTTTTAAAAATCGAGCCTTTTTGGTGCCTGGGGAAGAAAACGCGTGACTCCGCGGTCAGAAAAAAGGCTGCCCAGGAACCAAAATGTTTTTTGAAGCCAAATTTTTTTTTAAAGCCAAATGCAAGAACGGACCCCAGGAAGAATTTCGGGATGAAATTCCATGTCTAAAAATGGTGTTGCTTCCACTTTTTAAAAATCGAGCCTTTTTGGTGCCTGGGGAAGAAAACGCCTGACTCCGCGGTCAGAAAAAAGGCTGCCCAGGAACCAAAATGTTTTTTGAAGCCAAATTGTTTTTTTAAGCCAAATGCAAAAACGGACATGAGGATGAGTTTCGGGATGAAATTCCATGTCTAAAAATGGTGTTGCTTCCACTTTTTAAAAATTGAGCCTTTTTGGTGCCTGGGGAAGAAAACGCGTGACTCCGCGGTCAGAAAAAATGCTGCCCAGGAACCAAAATGGTTTTTGAACTCAAATTTGTTTCTTTAAACCAAATGCAAAAACGGACACCAGGATGAGTCTCGGGATGAAATTCCATGTCTAAAAATGGTGTTGCTTCCACTTTTTAAAAATTGAGCCTTTTTGGTGCCTGGGGAAGAAAACGCGTGACTCCGCGGTCAGAAAAAATGCTGCCCAGGAACCAAAATGGTTTTTGAACTCAAATTTGTTTCTTTAAACCAAATGCAAAAACGGACACCAGGATGAGTCTCGGGATGAAATTCCATGTCTAAAAATGGTGTTGCTTCCACTTTTTAAAAATTGAGCCTTTTTGGTGCCTGGAGAAGAAAACGCGTGACTCCGCGGTCAGAAAAAATGCTGCCCAGGAACCAAAATGGTTTTTGAACTCAAATTTGTTTCTTTAAACCAAATGCAAAAACGGACACCAGGATGAGTCTCGGGATGAAATTCCATGTCTAAAAATGTTGTTGCTTCCAGTTTTTAAAAATTGAGCCTTTTTGGTGCCTGGGGAAGAAAACGTGACTCCGCGGTCAGAAAAAATGCTGCCCAGGAACCAAAATGTTTTTTGAAGCCAAATTTTTTTTTAAAGCCAAATGCAAAAACGGACATGAGGATGAGTTTCGGGATGAAATTCCATGTCTAAAAATGGTGTTGCTTCCACTTTTTAAAAATTGAGCCTTTTTGGTGCCTGGGAAGAAAACGCGTGACTCCGCGGTCAGAAAAAATGCTGCCCAGGAACCAAAATGGTTTTTGAACTCAAATTTGTTTCTTTAAACCAAATGCAAAAACGGACACCAGGATGAGTCTCGGGATGAAATTCCATGTCTAAAAATGTTGTTGCTTCCAGTTTTTAAAAATTGAGCCTTTTTGGTGCCTGGGGAAGAAAACGCGTGACTCCGCGGTCAGAAAAAATGCTGCCCAGGAACCAAAATGGTTTTTGAAGCCAAATTTTTTTTTAAAGCCAAATGCAAAAACGGACATGAGGATGAGTTTCGGGATGAAATTCCATGTCTAAAAATGGTGTTGCTTCCACTTTTTAAAAATTGAGCCTTTTTGGTGCCTGGGGAAGAAAACGCGTGACTCCGCGGTCAGAAAAAATGCTGCCCAGGAACCAAAATGGTTTTTGAACTCAAATTTGTTTCTTTAAACCAAATGCAAAAACGGACACCAGGATGAGTCTCGGGATGAAATTCCATGTCTAAAAATGGTGTTGCTTCCACTTTTTAAAAATCGAGCCTTTTTGGTGCCTGGGGAAGAAAACGCGTGACTCCGTGGTCAGAAAAAATGCTGCCCAGGAACCAAAATGTTTTTGAAGCCAAATTTGTTTCTTTAAACCAAATGCAAAAACGGACACCAGGAAGAATTTCGGGATGAAATTCCATGTCTAAAAATGGTGTTGCTTCCAGTTTTTAAAAATTGAGCCTTTTTGGTGCCTGGGGAAGAAAACGCATGACTCCGCGGTCAGAAAAAATGCTGCCCAGGAACCAAAATGTTTTTTGAAGCCAAATTTTGTTTTGAAGCCAAATGCAAAAACGGACATGAGGATGAGTTTCGGGATGAAATTCCATGTCTAAAAATGGTGTTGCTTCCACTTTTTAAAAATCGAGCCTTTTTGGTGCCTGGGGAAGAAAACGCGTGACTCCGCGGTCAGAAAAAATGCTGCCCAGGAACCAAAATGGTTTTTGAACTCAAATTTGTTTCTTTAAACCAAATGCAAAAACGGACACCAGGATGAGTCTCGGGATGAAATTCCATGTCTAAAAATGGTGTTGCTTCCACTTTTTAAAAATCGAGCCTTTTTGGTGCCTGGGGAAGAAAACGCGTGACTCCGCGGTCAGAAAAAAGGCTGCCCAGGAACCAAAATGTTTTTGAAGCCAAATTTTTTTTTAAGCCAAATGCAAAAACGGACATGAGGATGAGTTTCGGGATGAAATTCCATGTCTAAAAATGGTGTTGCTTCCACTTTTTAAAAATCGAGCCTTTTTGGTGCCTGGGGAAGAAAACGCGTGACTCCGCGGTCAGAAAAAATGCTGCCCAGGAACCAAAATGTTTTTTGAACTCAAATTTGTTTCTTTAAACCAAATGCAAAAACGGACACCAGGAAGAATTTCGGGATGAAATTCCATGTCTAAAAATGGTGTTGCTTCCAGTTTTTAAAAATTGAGCCTTTTTGGTGCCTGGGGAAGAAAACGCGTGACTCCGCGGTCAGAAAAAATGCTGCCCAGGAACCAAAAATTTTTTTGAAGCCAAATTTTGTTTTGAAGCCAAATGCAAAAACGGACATGAGGATGAGTTTCGGGATGAAATTCCATGTCTAAAAATGGTGTTGCTTCCACTTTTTAAAAATTGAGCCTTTTTGGTGCCTGGGGAAGAAAACGCGTGACTCCGCGGTCAGAAAAAATGCTGCCCAGGAACCAAAATGGTTTTTGAACTCAAATTTGTTTCTTTAAACCAAATGCAATAACGGACACCAGGATGAGTCTCGGGATGAAATTCCATGTCTAAAAATGGTGTTGCTTCCACTTTTTAAAAATTGAGCCTTTTTGGTGCCTGGGGAAGAAAACGCGTGACTCCGCGGTCAGAAAAAATGCTGCCCAGGAACCAAAATGGTTTTTGAACTCAAATTTGTTTCTTTAAACCAAATGCAAAAACGGACACCAGGATGAGTCTCGGGATGAAATTCCATGTCTAAAAATGGTGTTGCTTCCACTTTTTAAAAATTGAGCCTTTTTGGTGCCTGGAGAAGAAAACGCGTGACTCCGCGGTCAGAAAAAATGCTGCCCAGGAACCAAAATGGTTTTTGAACTCAAATTTGTTTCTTTAAACCAAATGCAAAAACGGACACCAGGATGAGTCTCGGGATGAAATTCCATGTCTAAAAATGTTGTTGCTTCCAGTTTTTAAAAATTGAGCCTTTTTGGTGCCTGGGGAAGAAAACAAGTGACTCCGCGGTCAGAAAAAATGCTGCCCAGGAACCAAAATGTTTTTTGAAGCCAAATTTTTTTTTAAAGCCAAATGCAAAAACGGACATGAGGATGAGTTTCGGGATGAAATTCCATGTCTAAAAATGGTGTTGCTTCCACTTTTTAAAAATTGAGCCTTTTTGGTGCCTGGGAAGAAAACGCGTGACTCCGCGGTCAGAAAAAATGCTGCCCAGGAACCAAAATGGTTTTTGAACTCAAATTTGTTTCTTTAAACCAAATGCAAAAACGGACACCAGGATGAGTCTCGGGATGAAATTCCATGTCTAAAAATGTTGTTGCTTCCAGTTTTTAAAAATTGAGCCTTTTTGGTGCCTGGGGAAGAAAACGCGTGACTCCGCGGTCAGAAAAAATGCTGCCCAGGAACCAAAATGTTTTTTGAAGCCAAATTTTTTTTTAAAGCCAAATGCAAAAACGGACATGAGGATGAGTTTCGGGATGAAATTCCATGTCTAAAAATGGTGTTGCTTCCACTTTTTAAAAATTGAGCCTTTTTGGTGCCTGGGGAAGAAAACGCGTGACTCCGCGGTCAGAAAAAATGCTGCCCAGGAACCAAAATTTTTTTTGAAGCCAAATTTTGTTTTGAAGCCAAATGCAAAAACGGACATAAGGATGAGTTTCGGGATGAAATTCCATGTCTAAAAATGGTGTTGCTTCCACTTTTTAAAAATTGAGCCTTTTTGGTGCCTGGGGAAGAAAACGCGTGACTCCGCGGTCAGAAAAAATGCTGCCCAGGAACCAAAATGTTTTTTGAACTCAAATTTGTTTCTTTAAACCAAATGCAAAAACGGACACCAGGATGAGTCTCGGGATGAAATTCCATGTCTAAAAATGGTGTTGCTTCCACTTTTTAAAAATTGAGCCTTTTTGGTGCCTGGGGAAGAAAACGCGTGACTCCGCGGTCAGAAAAAATGCTGCCCAGGAACCAAAATGGTTTTTGAACTCAAATTTGTTTCTTTAAACCAAATGCAAAAACGGACACCAGGATGAGTCTCGGGATGAAATTCCATGTCTAAAAATGTTGTTGCTTCCAGTTTTTAAAAATTGAGCCTTTTTGGTGCCTGGGGAAGAAAACGCGTGACTCCGCGGTCAGAAAAAAGGCTGCCCAGGAACCAAAATGTTTTTTGAAGCCAAATTTGTTTCTTTAAACCAAATGCAAAAACGGACACCAGGAAGAATTTCGGGATGAAATTCCATGTCTAAAAATGGTGTTGCTTCCAGTTTTTAAAAATTGAGCCTTTTTGGTGCCTGGGGAAGAAAACGCGTGACTCCGCGGTCAGAAAAAATGCTGCCCAGGAACCAAAAATTTTTTTGAAGCCAAATTTTGTTTTGAAGCCAAATGCAAAAACGGACATGAGGATGAGTTTCGGGATGAAATTCCATGTCTAAAAATGGTGTTGCTTCCACTTTTTAAAAATTGAGCCTTTTTGGTGCCTGGGGAAGAAAACGCGTGACTCCGCGGTCAGAAAAAATGCTGCCCAGGAACCAAAATGTTTTTTGAAGCCAAATTTTTTTTTGAAGCCAAATGCAAAAACGGACACCAGGATGAGTTTCGGGATGAAATTCCATGTCTAAAAATGGTGTTGCTTCCAGTTTTTAAAAATTGAGCCTTTTTGGTGCCTGGGGAAGAAAACGCGTGACTCCGCGGTCAGAAAAAATGCTGCCCAGGAACCAAAATGGTTTTTGAACTCAAATTTGTTTCTTTAAACCAAATGCAAAAACGGACACCAGGATGAGTCTCGGGATGAAATTCCATGTCTAAAAATGGTGTTGCTTCCACTTTTTAAAAATTGAGCCTTTTTGGTGCCTGGGGAAGAAAACGCGTGACTCCGCGGTCAGAAAAAATGCTGCCCAGGAACCAAAATGGTTTTTGAACTCAAATTTGTTTCTTTAAACCAAATGCAAAAACGGACACCAGGATGAGTTTCGGGATGAAATTCCATGTCTAAAAATGGTGTTGCTTCCACTTTTTAAAAATCGAGCCTTTTTGGTGCCTGGGGAAGAAAACGCGTGACTCCGCGGTCAGAAAAAATGCTGCCCAGGAACCAAAATGTTTTTTGAAGCCAAATTTTTTTTGAAGCCAAATGCAAAAACGGACATGAGGATGAGTTTCGGGATGAAATTCCATGTCTAAAAATGGTGTTGCTTCCACTTTTTAAAAATCGAGCCTTTTTGGTGCCTGGGGAAGAAAACGCGTGACTCCGCGGTCAGAAAAAATGCTGCCCAGGAACCAAAATGGTTTTTGAACTCAAATTTGTTTCTTTAAACCAAATGCAAAAACGGACACCAGGATGAGTCTCGGGATGAAATTCCATGTCTAAAAATGTTGTTGCTTCCAGTTTTTAAAAATTGAGCCTTTTTGGTGCCTGGGGAAGAAAACGCGTGACTCCGCGGTCAGAAAAAATGCTGCCCAGGAACCAAAATGGTTTTTGAACTCAAATTTGTTTGTTTAAACCAAATGCAAAAACGGACACCAGGATGAGTCTCGGGATGAAATTCCATGTCTAAAAATGTTGTTGCTTCCAGTTTTTAAAAATTGAGCCTTTTTGGTGCCTGGGGAAGAAAACGCGTGACTCCGCGGTCAGGAAAAATGCTGGCCAGGAACCAAAAGTTTTTTGAAGCCTAAATTTGTTTCTTTAAACCAAATGCCAAAACGGACACCAGGATGAGTTTCGGGATGAAATTCCATGTCTAAAAATGGTGTTGCTTCCACTTTTTAAAAATTGAGCCTTTTTGATGCCTGGGGAAGAAAACGCGTGACTCCGCGGTCAGAAAAAATGCTGCCCAGGAACCAAAATTTTTTTGAAGCCAAATTTTGTTTTGAAGCCAAATGCAAAAACGGACACCAGGATGAGTTTCGGGATGAAATTCCATGTCTAAAAATGGTGTTGCTTCCACTTTTTAAAAATTGAGCCTTTTTGGTGCCTGGGGAAGAAAACGCGTGACTCCGCGGTCAGAAAAAATGCTGCCCAGGAACCAAAATGTTTTTTGAACTCAAATTTGTTTCTTTAAACCAAATGCAAAAACGGACACCAGGATGAGTTTCGGGATGAAATTCCATGTCTAAAAATGGTGTTGCTTCCACTTTTTAAAAATTGAGCCTTTTTGGTGCCTGGGGAAGAAAACGCGTGACTCCGCGGTCAGAAAAAATGCTGCCCAGGAACCAAAATGTTTTTTGAAGCCAAATTTTTTTTTGAAGCCAAATGCAAAAACGGACATGAGGATGAGTTTCGGGATGAAATTCCATGTCTAAAAATGGTGTTGCTTCCACTTTTTAAAAATCGAGCCTTTTTGGTGCCTGGGGAAGAAAACGCGTGACTCCGCGGTCAGAAAAAATGCTGCCCAGGAACCAAAATGGTTTTTGAACTCAAATTTGTTTCTTTAAACCAAATGCAAAAACGGACACCAGGATGAGTCTCGGGATGAAATTCCATGTCTAAAAATGGTGTTGCTTCCACTTTTTAAAAATTGAGCCTTTTTGGTGCCTGGGGAAGAAAACGCGTGACTCCGCGGTCAGAAAAAATGCTGCCCAGGAACCAAAATGGTTTTTGAACTCAAATTTGTTTCTTTAAACCAAATGCAAAAACGGACACCAGGATGAGTCTCGGGATGAAATTCCATGTCTAAAAATGTTGTTGCTTCCAGTTTTTAAAAATTGAGCCTTTTTGGTGCCTGGGGAAGAAAACGCGTGACTCCGCGGTCAGAAAAAATGCTGCCCAGGAACCAAAATGGTTTTTGAACTCAAATTTGTTTCTTTAAACCAAATGCAAAAACGGACACCAGGATGAGTCTCGGGATGAAATTCCATGTCTAAAAATGTTGTTGCTTCCAGTTTTTAAAAATTGAGCCTTTTTGGTGCCTGGGGAAGAAAACGCGTGACTCCGCGGTCAGAAAAAATGCTGCCCAGGAACCAAAATTTTTTTGAAGCCAAATTTGTTTCTTTAAACCAAATGCAAAAACGGACACCAGGATGAGTTTCGGGATGAAATTCCATGTCTAAAAATGGTGTTGCTTCCACTTTTTAAAAATTGAGCCTTTTTGGTGCCTGGGGAAGAAAACGCGTGACTCCGCGGTCAGAAAAAATGCTGCCCAGGAACCAAAATTTTTTTTGAAGCCAAATTTTGTTTTGAAGCCAAATGCAAAAACGGACACCAGGATGAGTTTCGGGATGAAATTCCATGTCTAAAAATGGTGTTGCTTCCACTTTTTAAAAATTGAGCCTTTTTGGTGCCTGGGGAAGAAAACGCGTGACTCCGCGGTCAGAAAAAATGCTGCCCAGGAACCAAAATGTTTTTTGAACTCAAATTTGTTTCTTTAAACCAAATGCAAAAACGGACACCAGGATGAGTTTCGGGATGAAATTCCATGTCTAAAAATGGTGTTGCTTCCACTTTTTAAAAATCGAGCCTTTTTGGTGCCTGGGGAAGAAAACGCGTGACTCCGCGGTCAGAAAAAATGCTGCCCAGGAACCAAAATGGTTTTTGAACTCAAATTTGTTTCTTTAAACCAAATGCAAAAACGGACACCAGGATGAGTTTCGGGATGAAATTCCATGTCTAAAAATGTTGTTGCTTCCAGTTTTTAAAAATTGAGCCTTTTTGGTGCCTGGGGAAGAAAACGCGTGACTCCGCGGTCAGAAAAAATGCTGCCCAGGAACCAAAATGTTTTTTGAAGCCAAATTTTTTTTTGAAGCCAAATGCAAAAACGGACATGAGGATGAGTTTCGGGATGAAATTCCATGTCTAAAAATGGTGTTGCTTCCACTTTTTAAAAATTGAGCCTTTTTGGTGCCTGGGGAAGAAAACGCGTGACTCCGCGGTCAGAAAAAATGCTGCCCAGGAACCAAAATGGTTTTTGAACTCAAATTTGTTTCTTTAAACCAAATGCAAAAACGGACACCAGGATGAGTCTCGGGATGAAATTCCATGTCTAAAAATGGTGTTGCTTCCACTTTTTAAAAATTGAGCCTTTTTGGTGCCTGGGGAAGAAAACGCGTGACTCCGCGGTCAGAAAAAATGCTGCCCAGGAACCAAAATGGTTTTTGAACTCAAATTTGTTTCTTTAAACCAAATGCAAAAACGGACACCAGGATGAGTCTCGGGATGAAATTCCATGTCTAAAAATGTTGTTGCTTCCAGTTTTTAAAAATTGAGCCTTTTTGGTGCCTGGGGAAGAAAACGCGTGACTCCGCGGTCAGAAAAAATGCTGCCCAGGAACCAAAATGTTTTTTGAAGCCAAATTTTTTTTTAAAGCCAAATGCAAAAACGGACATGAGGATGAGTTTCGGGATGAAATTCCATGTCTAAAAATGGTGTTGCTTCCACTTTTTAAAAATCGAGCCTTTTTGGTGCCTGGGGAAGAAAACGCGTGACTCCGCGGTCAGAAAAAATGCTGCCCAGGAACCAAAATGGTTTTTGAACTCAAATTTGTTTCTTTAAACCAAATGCAAAAACGGACACCAGGATGAGTCTCGGGATGAAATTCCATGTCTAAAAATGTTGTTGCTTCCAGTTTTTAAAAATTGAGCCTTTTTGGTGCCTGGGGAAGAAAACGCGTGACTCCGCGGTCAGAAAAAATGCTGCCCAGGAACCAAAATGGTTTTTGAACTCAAATTTGTTTCTTTAAACCAAATGCAAAAACGGACACCAGGATGAGTCTCGGGATGAAATTCCATGTCTAAAAATGTTGTTGCTTCCAGTTTTTAAAAATTGAGCCTTTTTGGTGCCTGGGGAAGAAAACGCGTGACTCCGCGGTCAGAAAAAATGCTGCCCAGGAACCAAAATGGTTTTTGAACTCAAATTTGTTTGTTTAAACCAAATGCAAAAACGGACACCAGGAAGAATTTCGGGATGAAATTCCATGTCTAAAAATGGTGTTGCTTCCACTTTTTAAAAATTGAGCCTTTTTGGTGCCTGGGGAAGAAAACGCGTGACTCCGCGGTCAGAAAAAATGCTGCCAAGGAACGAAAATTTTTTTGAAGCCAAATTTTGTTTTGAAGCCAAATGCAAAAACGGACATAAGGATGAGTTTCGGGATGAAATTCCATGTCTAAAAATGGTGTTGCTTCCACTTTTTAAAAATTGAGCCTTTTTGGTGCCTGGGGAAGAAAACGCGTGACTCCGCGGTCAGAAAAAATGCTGCCCAGGAACCAAAATGTTTTTTGAACTCAAATTTGTTTCTTTAAACCAAATGCAAAAACGGACACCAGGATGAGTTTCGGGATGAAATTCCATGTCTAAAAATGGTGTTGCTTCCACTTTTTAAAAATCGAGCCTTTTTGGTGCCTGGGGAAGAAAACGCGTGACTCCGCGGTCAGAAAAAATGCTGCCCAGGAACCAAAATGGTTTTTGAACTCAATTTGTTTCTTTAAACCAAATGCAAAAACGGACACCAGGATGAGTCTCGGGATGAAATTCCATGTCTAAAAATGGTGTTGCTTCCACTTTTTAAAAATCGAGCCTTTTTGGTGCCTGGGGAAGAAAACGCGTGACTCCGCGGTCAGAAAAAAGGCTGCCCAGGAACCAAAATGTTTTTTGAAGCCAAATTTTTTTTTAAAGCCAAATGCAAAAACGGACATGAGGATGAGTTTCGGGATGAAATTCCATGTCTAAAAATGGTGTTGCTTCCACTTTTTAAAAATCGAGCCTTTTTGGTGCCTGGGGAAGAAAACGCGTGACTCCGCGGTCAGAAAAAATGCTGCCCAGGAACCAAAATGGTTTTTGAACTCAAATTTGTTTCTTTAAACCAAATGCAAAAACGGACACCAGGATGAGTCTCGGGATGAAATTCCATGTCTAAAAATGTTGTTGCTTCCAGTTTTTAAAAATTGAGCCTTTTTGGTGCCTGGGGAAGAAAACGCGTGACTCCGCGGTCAGAAAAAATGCTGCCCAGGAACCAAAATGGTTTTTGAACTCAAATTTGTTTCTTTAAACCAAATGCAAAAACGGACACCAGGATGAGTCTCGGGATGAAATTCCATGTCTAAAAATGTTGTTGCTTCCAGTTTTTAAAAATTGAGCCTTTTTGGTGCCTGGGGAAGAAAACGCGTGACTCCGCGGTCAGAAAAAATGCTGCCCAGGAACCAAAATGGTTTTTGAACTCAAATTTGTTTCTTTAAACCAAATGCAAAAACGGACACCAGGATGAGTCTCGGGATGAAATTCCATGTCTAAAAATGTTGTTGCTTCCAGTTTTTAAAAATTGAGCCTTTTTGGTGCCTGGGGAAGAAAACGCGTGACTCCGCGGTCAGAAAAAATGCTGCCCAGGAACCAAAATGTTTTTTGAAGCCAAATTTTTTTTTAAAGCCAAATGCAAAAACGGACATGAGGATGAGTTTCGGGATGAAATTCCATGTCTAAAAATGGTGTTGCTTCCACTTTTTAAAAATCGAGCCTTTTTGGTGCCTGGGGAAGAAAACGCGTGACTCCGCGGTCAGAAAAAATGCTGCCCAGGAACCAAAATGGTTTTTGAACTCAAATTTGTTTCTTTAAACCAAATGCAAAAACGGACACCAGGATGAGTCTCGGGATGAAATTCCATGTCTAAAAATGTTGTTGCTTCCAGTTTTTAAAAATTGAGCCTTTTTGGTGCCTGGGGAAGAAAACGTGTGACTCCGCGGTCAGAAAAAATGCTGCCCAGGAACCAAAATGGTTTTTGAACTCAAATTTGTTTGTTTAAACCAAATGCAAAAACGGACACCAGGATGAGTCTCGGGATGAAATTCCATGTCTAAAAATGTTGTTGCTTCCAGTTTTTAAAAATTGAGCCTTTTTGGTGCCTGGGGAAGAAAACGTGTGACTCCGCGGTCAGAAAAAATGCTGCCCAGGAACCAAAATGGTTTTTGAACTCAAATTTGTTTGTTTAAACCAAATGCAAAAACGGACACCAGGAAGAATTTCGGGATGAAATTCCATGTCTAAAAATGGTGTTGCTTCCACTTTTTAAAAATTGAGCCTTTTTGGTGCCTGGGGAAGAAAACGCGTGACTCCGCGGTCAGAAAAAATGCTGCCCAGGAACGAAAAATTTTTTTGAAGCCAAATTTTGTTTTGAAGCCAAATGCAAAAACGGACATAAGGATGAGTTTCGGGATGAAATTCCATGTCTAAAAATGGTGTTGCTTCCACTTTTTAAAAATTGAGCCTTTTTGGTGCCTGGGGAAGAAAACGCGTGACTCCGCGGTCAGAAAAAATGCTGCCCAGGAAATAAAATGTTTTTTGAACTCAAATTTGTTTCTTTAATCCAAATGCAAAAACGGACACCAAGAAGAGTTTCGGGATGAAATTCCATGTCTAAAAATGGTGTTGCTTCCACTTTTTAAAAATCGAGCCTTTTTGGTGCCTGGGGAAGAAAACGCGTGACTCCGCGGTCAGAAAAAATGCTGCCCAGGAACCAAAATGTTTTTTGAAGCCAAATTTTTTTTTGAAGCCAAATGCAAAAACGGACATGAGGATGAGTTTCGGGATGAAATTCCATGTCTAAAAATGTTGTTGCTTCCAGTTTTTAAAAATTGAGCCTTTTTGGTGCCTGGGGAAGAAAACGCGTGACTCCGCGGTCAGAAAAAATGCTGCCCAGGAACCAAAATGTTTTTTGAAGCCAAATTTTTTTTTGAAGCCAAATGCAAAAACGGACATGAGGATGAGTTTCGGGATGAAATTCCATGTCTAAAAATGGTGTTGCTTCCACTTTTTAAAAATCGAGCCTTTTTGGTGCCTGGGGAAGAAAACGCGTGACTCCGCGGTCAGAAAAAATGCTGCCCAGGAACCAAAATGGTTTTTGAACTCAAATTTGTTTCTTTAAACCAAATGCAAAAACGGACACCAGGATGAGTCTCGGGATGAAATTCCATGTCTAAAAATGGTGTTGCTTCCACTTTTTAAAAATCGAGCCTTTTTGGTGCCTGGGGAAGAAAACGCGTGACTCCGCGGTCAGAAAAAATGCTGCCCAGGAACCAAAATGTTTTTTGAAGCCAAATTTTTTTTGAAGCCAAATGCAAAAACGGACATGAGGATGAGTTTCGGGATGAAATTCCATGTCTAAAAATGGTGTTGCTTCCACTTTTTAAAAATCGAGCCTTTTTGGTGCCTGGGGAAGAAAACGCGTGACTCCGCGGTCAGAAAAAATGCTGCCCAGGAACCAAAATGGTTTTTGAACTCAAATTTGTTTCTTTAAACCAAATGCAAAAACGGACACCAGGATGAGTCTCGGGATGAAATTCCATGTCTAAAAATGTTGTTGCTTCCAGTTTTTAAAAATTGAGCCTTTTTGGTGCCTGGGGAAGAAAACGCGTGACTCCGCGGTCAGAAAAAATGCTGCCCAGGAACCAAAATGGTTTTTGAACTCAAATTTGTTTCTTTAAACCAAATGCAAAAACGGACACCAGGATGAGTCTCGGGATGAAATTCCATGTCTAAAAATGTTGTTGCTTCCAGTTTTTAAAAATTGAGCCTTTTTGGTGCCTGGGGAAGAAAACGCGTGACTCCGCGGTCAGAAAAAATGCTGCCCAGGAACCAAAATGGTTTTTGAACTCAAATTTGTTTCTTTAAACCAAATGCAAAAACGGACACCAGGATGAGTCTCGGGATGAAATTCCATGTCTAAAAATGTTGTTGCTTCCAGTTTTTAAAAATTGAGCCTTTTTGGTGCCTGGGGAAGAAAACGCGTGACTCCGCGGTCAGAAAAAATGCTGCCCAGGAACCAAAATGTTTTTTGAAGCCAAATTTTTTTTTGAAGCCAAATGCAAAAACGGACATGAGGATGAGTTTCGGGATGAAATTCCATGTCTAAAAATGGTGTTGCTTCCACTTTTTAAAAATCGAGCCTTTTTGGTGCCTGGGGAAGAAAACGCGTGACTCCGCGGTCAGAAAAAATGCTGCCCAGGAACCAAAATGGTTTTTGAACTCAATTTGTTTCTTTAAACCAAATGCAAAAACGGACACCAGGATGAGTCTCGGGATGAAATTCCATGTCTAAAAATGTTGTTGCTTCCAGTTTTTAAAAATTGAGCCTTTTTGGTGCCTGGGGAAGAAAACGCGTGACTCCGCGGTCAGAAAAAATGCTGCCCAGGAACCAAAATGGTTTTTGAACTCAAATTTGTTTGTTTAAACCAAATGCAAAAACGGACACCAGGATGAGTCTCGGGATGAAATTCCATGTCTAAAAATGTTGTTGCTTCCAGTTTTTAAAAATTGAGCCTTTTTGGTGCCTGGGGAAGAAAACGCGTGACTCCGCGGTCAGAAAAAATGCTGCCCAGGAACCAAAATGGTTTTTGAACTCAAATTTGTTTCTTTAAAACAAATGCAAAAACGGACACCAGGATGAGTTTCGGGATGAAATTCCATGTCTAAAAATGGTGTTGCTTCCACTTTTTAAAAATTGAGCCTTTTTGGTGCCTGGGGAAGAAAACGCGTGACTCCGCGGTCAGAAAAAATGCTGCCCAGGAACCAAAATGTTTTTTGAAGCCAAATTTTGTTTTGAAGCCAAATGCAAAAACGGACATGAGGATGAGTTTCGGGATGAAATTCCATGTCTAAAAATGTTGTTGCTTCCAGTTTTTAAAAATTGAGCCTTTTTGGTGCCTGGGGAAGAAAACGCGTGACTCCGCGGTCAGAAAAAATGCTGCCCAGGAACCAAAATGTTTTTTGAAGCCAAATTTTTTTTTGAAGCCAAATGCAAAAACGGACATGAGGATGAGTTTCGGGATGAAATTCCATGTCTAAAAATGGTGTTGCTTCCACTTTTTAAAAATCGAGCCTTTTTGGTGCCTGGGGAAGAAAACGCGTGACTCCGCGGTCAGAAAAAATGCTGCCCAGGAACCAAAATGGTTTTTGAACTCAATTTGTTTCTTTAAACCAAATGCAAAAACGGACACCAGGATGAGTCTCGGGATGAAATTCCATGTCTAAAAATGGTGTTGCTTCCACTTTTTAAAAATCGAGCCTTTTTGGTGCCTGGGGAAGAAAACGCGTGACTCCGCGGTCAGAAAAAATGCTGCCCAGGAACCAAAATGTTTTTTGAAGCCAAATTTTTTTTTGAAGCCAAATGCAAAAACGGACATGAGGATGAGTTTCGGGATGAAATTCCATGTCTAAAAATGGTGTTGCTTCCACTTTTTAAAAATCGAGCCTTTTTGGTGCCTGGGGAAGAAAACGCGTGACTCCGCGGTCAGAAAAAATGCTGCCCAGGAACCAAAATGGTTTTTGAACTCAAATTTGTTTCTTTAAACCAAATGCAAAAACGGACACCAGGATGAGTCTCGGGATGAAATTCCATGTCTAAAAATGGTGTTGCTTCCACTTTTTAAAAATTGAGCCTTTTTGGTGCCTGGGGAAGAAAACGCGTGACTCCGCGGTCAGAAAAAATGCTGCCCAGGAACCAAAATGGTTTTTGAACTCAAATTTGTTTCTTTAAACCAAATGCAAAAACGGACACCAGGATGAGTCTCGGGATGAAATTCCATGTCTAAAAATGTTGTTGCTTCCAGTTTTTAAAAATTGAGCCTTTTTGGTGCCTGGGGAAGAAAACGCGTGACTCCGCGGTCAGAAAAAATGCTGCCCAGGAACCAAAATGGTTTTTGAACTCAAATTTGTTTCTTTAAACCAAATGCAAAAACGGACACCAGGATGAGTTTCGGGATGAAATTCCATGTCTAAAAATGTTGTTGCTTCCAGTTTTTAAAAATTGAGCCTTTTTGGTGCCTGGGGAAGAAAACGCGTGACTCCGCGGTCAGAAAAAATGCTGCCCAGGAACCAAAATGTTTTTTGAACTCAAATTTGTTTCTTTAAACCAAATGCAAAAACGGACACCAGGAAGAATTTCGGGATGAAATTCCATGTCTAAAAATGGTGTTGCTTCCACTTTTTAAAAATCGAGCCTTTTTGGTGCCTGGGGAAGAAAACGCGTGACTCCGCGGTCAGAAAAAATGCTGCCCAGGAACCAAAATGTTTTTTGAAGCCAAATTTTTTTTTAAAGCCAAATGCAAAAACGGACATGAGGATGAGTTTCGGGATGAAATTCCATGTCTAAAAATGGTGTTGCTTCCACTTTTTAAAAATCGAGCCTTTTTGGTGCCTGGGGAAGAAAACGCGTGACTCCGCGGTCAGAAAAAATGCTGCCCAGGAACCAAAATGGTTTTTGAACTCAAATTTGTTTCTTTAAACCAAATGCAAAAACGGACACCAGGATGAGTCTCGGGATGAAATTCCATGTCTAAAAATGTTGTTGCTTCCAGTTTTTAAAAATTGAGCCTTTTTGGTGCCTGGGGAAGAAAACGCGTGACTCCGCGGTCAGAAAAAATGCTGCCCAGGAACCAAAATGGTTTTTGAACTCAAATTTGTTTGTTTAAACCAAATGCAAAAACGGACACCAGGATGAGTCTCGGGATGAAATTCCATGTCTAAAAATGTTGTTGCTTCCAGTTTTTAAAAATTGAGCCTTTTTGGTGCCTGGGGAAGAAAACGTGTGACTCCGCGGTCAGAAAAAATGCTGCCCAGGAACCAAAATGGTTTTTGAACTCAAATTTGTTTGTTTAAACCAAATGCAAAAACGGACACCAGGATGAGTTTCGGGATGAAATTCCATGTCTAAAAATGGTGTTGCTTCCACTTTTTAAAAATTGAGCCTTTTTGGTGCCTGGGGAAGAAAACGCGTGACTCCGCGGTCAGAAAAAATGCTGCCCAGGAACCAAAATTTTTTTTGAAGCCAAATTTTGTTTTGAAGCCAAATGCAAAAACGGACATAAGGATGAGTTTCGGGATGAAATTCCATGTCTAAAAATGGTGTTGCTTCCACTTTTTAAAAATTGAGCCTTTTTGGTGCCTGGGGAAGAAAACGCGTGACTCCGCGGTCAGAAAAAATGCTGCCCAGGAACCAAAATGTTTTTTGAACTCAAATTTGTTTCTTTAAACCAAATGCAAAAACGGACACCAGGATGAGTTTCGGGATGAAATTCCATGTCTAAAAATGGTGTTGCTTCCACTTTTTAAAAATCGAGCCTTTTTGGTGCCTGGGGAAGAAAACGCGTGACTCCGCGGTCAGAAAAAATGCTGCCCAGGAACCAAAATGTTTTTTGAAGCCAAATTTTTTTTTAAAGCCAAATGCAAAAACGGACATGAGGATGAGTTTCGGGATGAAATTCCATGTCTAAAAATGGTGTTGCTTCCACTTTTTAAAAATCGAGCCTTTTTGGTGCCTGGGGAAGAAAACGCGTGACTCCGCGGTCAGAAAAAATGCTGCCCAGGAACCAAAATGGTTTTTGAACTCAAATTTGTTTCTTTAAACCAATGCAAAAACGGACACCAGGATGAGTCACGGGATGAAATTCCATGTCTAAAAATGTTGTTGCTTCCAGTTTTTAAAAATTGAGCCTTTTTGGTGCCTGGGGAAGAAAACGCGTGACTCCGCGGTCAGAAAAAATGCTGCCCAGGAACCAAAATGGTTTTTGAAGCCAAATTTTGTTTTGAAGCCAAATGCAAAAACGGACATGAGGATGAGTTTCGGGATGAAATTCCATGTCTAAAAATGTTGTTGCTTCCAGTTTTTAAAAATTGAGCCTTTTTGGTGCCTGGGGAAGAAAACGCGTGACTCCGCGGTCAGAAAAAATGCTGCCCAGGAACCAAAATGTTTTTTGAAGCCAAATTTTTTTTTGAAGCCAAATGCAAAAACGGACATGAGGATGAGTTTCGGGATGAAATTCCATGTCTAAAAATGGTGTTGCTTCCACTTTTTAAAAATCGAGCCTTTTTGGTGCCTGGGGAAGAAAACGCGTGACTCCGCGGTCAGAAAAAATGCTGCCCAGGAACCAAAATGGTTTTTGAACTCAATTTGTTTCTTTAAACCAAATGCAATAACGGACACCAGGATGAGTCTCGGGATGAAATTCCATGTCTAAAAATGGTGTTGCTTCCACTTTTTAAAAATCAGCCTTTTTGGTGCCTGGGGAAGAAAACGCGTGACTCCGCGGTCAGAAAAAATGCTGCCCAGGAACCAAAATGGTTTTTGAACTCAAATTTGTTTCTTTAAACCAAATGCAAAAACGGACACCAGGATGAGTCTCGGGATGAAATTCCATGTCTAAAAATGTTGTTGCTTCCAGTTTTTAAAAATTGAGCCTTTTTGGTGCCTGGGGAAGAAAACGCGTGACTCCGCGGTCAGAAAAAATGCTGCCCAGGAACCAAAATGGTTTTTGAACTCAAATTTGTTTCTTTAAACCAAATGCAAAAACGGACACCAGGATGAGTCTCGGGATGAAATTCCATGTCTAAAAATGTTGTTGCTTCCAGTTTTTAAAAATTGAGCCTTTTTGGTGCCTGGGGAAGAAAACGCGTGACTCCGCGGTCAGAAAAAATGCTGCCCAGGAACCAAAATGTTTTTTGAAGCCAAATTTTGTTTTGAAGCCAAATGCAAAAACGGACATGAGGATGAGTTTCGGGATGAAATTCCATGTCTAAAAATGTTGTTGCTTCCAGTTTTTAAAAATTGAGCCTTTTTGGTGCCTGGGGAAGAAAACGCGTGACTCCGCGGTCAGAAAAAATGCTGCCCAGGAACCAAAATGGTTTTTGAACTCAAATTTGTTTCTTTAAACCAAATGCAAAAACGGACACCAGGATGAGTCTCGGGATGAAATTCCATGTCTAAAAATGTTGTTGCTTCCAGTTTTTAAAAATTGAGCCTTTTTGGTGCCTGGGGAAGAAAACGCGTGACTCCGCGGTCAGAAAAAATGCTGCCCAGGAACCAAAATGTTTTTTGAAGCCAAATTTGTTTCTTTAAACCAAATGCAAAAACGGACACCAGGAAGAATTTCGGGATGAAATTCCATGTCTAAAAATGGTGTTGCTTCCAGTTTTTAAAAATTGAGCCTTTTTGGTGCCTGGGGAAGAAAACGCGTGACTCCGCGGTCAGAAAAAATGCTGCCCAGGAACGAAAAATTTTTTTGAAGCCAAATTTTGTTTTGAAGCCAAATGCAAAAACGGACACCAGGATGAGTCACGGGATGAAATTCCATGTCTAAAAATGTTGTTGCTTCCAGTTTTTAAAAATTGAGCCTTTTTGGTGCCTGGGGAAGAAAACGCGTGACTCCGCGGTCAGAAAAAATGCTGCCCAGGAACCAAAATGGTTTTTGAAGCCAAATTTTGTTTTGAAGCCAAATGCAAAAACGGACATGAGGATGAGTTTCGGGATGAAATTCCATGTCTAAAAATGTTGTTGCTTCCAGTTTTTAAAAATTGAGCCTTTTTGGTGCCTGGGGAAGAAAACGCGTGACTCCGCGGTCAGAAAAAATGCTGCCCAGGAACCAAAATGTTTTTTGAAGCCAAATTTTTTTTTGAAGCCAAATGCAAAAACGGACATGAGGATGAGTTTCGGGATGAAATTCCATGTCTAAAAATGGTGTTGCTTCCACTTTTTAAAAATCGAGCCTTTTTGGTGCCTGGGGAAGAAAACGCGTGACTCCGCGGTCAGAAAAAATGCTGCCCAGGAACCAAAATGGTTTTTGAACTCAATTTGTTTCTTTAAACCAAATGCAATAACGGACACCAGGATGAGTCTCGGGATGAAATTCCATGTCTAAAAATGGTGTTGCTTCCACTTTTTAAAAATCAAGCCTTTTTGGTGCCTGGGGAAGAAAACGCGTGACTCCGCGGTCAGAAAAAATGCTGCCCAGGAACCAAAATGGTTTTTGAACTCAAATTTGTTTCTTTAAACCAAATGCAAAAACGGACACCAGGATGAGTCTCGGGATGAAATTCCATGTCTAAAAATGTTGTTGCTTCCAGTTTTTAAAAATTGAGCCTTTTTGGTGCCTGGGGAAGAAAAGGCGTGACTCCGCGGTCAGAAAAAATGCTGCCCAGGAACCAAAATGGTTTTTGAACTCAAATTTGTTTCTTTAAACCAAATGCAAAAACGGACACCAGGATGAGTCTCGGGATGAAATTCCATGTCTAAAAATGTTGTTGCTTCCAGTTTTTAAAAATTGAGCCTTTTTGGTGCCTGGGGAAGAAAACGCGTGACTCCGCGGTCAGAAAAAATGCTGCCCAGGAACCAAAATGGTTTTTGAACTCAAATTTGTTTCTTTAAACCAAATGCAAAAACGGACACCAGGATGAGTCTCGGGATGAAATTCCATGTCTAAAAATGTTGTTGCTTCCAGTTTTTAAAAATTGAGCCTTTTTGGTGCCTGGGGAAGAAAACGCGTGACTCCGCGGTCAGAAAAAATGCTGCCCAGGAACGAAAATGTTTTTTGAAGCCAAATTTTGTTTTGAAGCCAAATGCAAAAACGGACATGAGGATGAGTTTCGGGATGAAATTCCATGTCTAAAAATGTTGTTGCTTCCAGTTTTTAAAAATTGAGCCTTTTTGGTGCCTGGGGAAGAAAACGCGTGACTCCGCGGTCAGAAAAAATGCTGCCCAGGAACCAAAATGGTTTTTGAACTCAAATTTGTTTCTTTAAACCAAATGCAAAAACGGACACCAGGATGAGTCTCGGGATGAAATTCCATGTCTAAAAATGTTGTTGCTTCCAGTTTTTAAAAATTGAGCCTTTTTGGTGCCTGGGGAAGAAAACGCGTGACTCCGCGGTCAGAAAAAATGCTGCCCAGGAACCAAAATGTTTTTTGAAGCCAAATTTGTTTCTTTAAACCAAATGCAAAAACGGACACCAGGAAGAATTTCGGGATGAAATTCCATGTCTAAAAATGGTGTTGCTTCCAGTTTTTAAAAATTGAGCCTTTTTGGTGCCTGGGGAAGAAAACGCGTGACTCCGCGGTCAGAAAAAATGCTGCCCAGGAACGAAAATTTTTTTGAAGCCAAATTTTGTTTTGAAGCCAAATGCAAAAACGGACACCAGGATGAGTCACGGGATGAAATTCCATGTCTAAAAATGTTGTTGCTTCCAGTTTTTAAAAATTGAGCCTTTTTGGTGCCTGGGGAAGAAAACGCGTGACTCCGCGGTCAGAAAAAATGCTGCCCAGGAACCAAAATGGTTTTTGAAGCCAAATTTTGTTTTGAAGCCAAATGCAAAAATGGACATGAGGATGAGTTTCGGGATGAAATTCCATGTCTAAAAATGTTGTTGCTTCCAGTTTTTAAAAATTGAGCCTTTTTGGTGCCTGGGGAAGAAAACGCGTGAGTCCGCGGTCAGAAAAAATGCTGCCCAGGAACCAAAATGTTTTTTGAAGCCAAATTTTTTTTTGAAGCCAAATGCAAAAACGGACATGAGGATGAGTTTCGGGATGAAATTCCATGTCTAAAAATGGTGTTGCTTCCACTTTTTAAAAATCGAGCCTTTTTGGTGCCTGGGGAAGAAAACGCGTGACTCCGCGGTCAGAAAAAATGCTGCCCAGGAACCAAAATGGTTTTTGAACTCAATTTGTTTCTTTAAACCAAATGCAATAACGGACACCAGGATGAGTCTGGGGATGAAATTCCATGTCTAAAAATGGTGTTGCTTCCACTTTTTAAAAATCAAGCCTTTTTGGTGCCTGGGGAAGAAAAGGCGTGACTCCGCGGTCAGAAAAAATGCTGCCCAGGAACCAAAATGGTTTTTGAACTCAAATTTGTTTCTTTAAACCAAATGCAAAAACGGACACCAGGATGAGTCTCGGGATGAAATTCCATGTCTAAAAATGTTGTTGCTTCCAGTTTTTAAAAATTGAGCCTTTTTGGTGCCTGGGGAAGAAAACGCGTGACTCCGCGGTCAGAAAAAATGCTGCCCAGGAACCAAAATGGTTTTTGAACTCAAATTTGTTTCTTTAAACCAAATGCAAAAACGGACACCAGGATGAGTCTCGGGATGAAATTCCATGTCTAAAAATGTTGTTGCTTCCAGTTTTTAAAAATTGAGCCTTTTTGGTGCCTGGGGAAGAAAACGCGTGACTCCGCGGTCAGAAAAAATGCTGCCCAGGAACGAAAATGTTTTTTGAAGCCAAATTTTGTTTTGAAGCCAAATGCAAAAATGGACATGAGGATGAGTTTCGGGATGAAATTCCATGTCTAAAAATGTTGTTGCTTCCTGTTTTTAAAAATTGAGCCTTTTTGGTGCCTGGGGAAGAAAACGCGTGACTCCGCAGTCAGAAAAAATGCTGCCCAGGAACCAAAATGGTTTTTGAACTCAAATTTGTTTCTTTAAACCAAATGCAAAAACGGACACCAGGATGAGTCTCGGGATGAAATTCCATGTCTAAAAATGTTGTTGCTTCCAGTTTTTAAAAATTGAGCCTTTTTGGTGCCTGGGGAAGAAAACGCGTGACTCCGCGGTCAGAAAAAATGCTGCCCAGGAACCAAAATGTTTTTTGAAGCCAAATTTGTTTCTTTAAACCAAATGCAAAAACGGACACCAGGAAGAATTTCGGGATGAAATTCCATGTCTAAAAATGGTGTTGCTTCCAGTTTTTAAAAATTGAGCCTTTTTGGTGCCTGGGGAAGAAAACGCGTGACTCCGCGGTCAGAAAAAATGCTGCACAGGAACGAAAATTTTTTTTGAAGCCAAATTTTGTTTTGAAGCCAAATGCAAAAACGGACATGAGGATGAGTTTCGGGATGAAATTCCATGTCTAAAAATGGTGTTCCTTCCACTTTTTAAAAATTGAGCCTTTTTGGTGCCTGGGGAAGAAAACGCGTGACTCCGCGGTCAGAAAAAATGCTGCCCAGGAACCAAAATGTTTTTTGAACTCAAATTTGTTTCTTTAATCCAAATGCAAAAACGGACACCAAGAAGAATTTCGGGATGAAATTCCATGTCTAAAAATGGTGTTGCTTCCACTTTTTAAAAATCGAGCCTTTTTGGTGCCTGGGGAAGAAAACGCCTGACTCCGCGGTCAGAAAAAAGGCTGCCCAGGAACGAAAATGTTTTTTGAAGCCAAATTTTGTTTTGAAGCCAAATGCAAAAATGGACATGAGGATGAGTTTCGGGATGAAATTCCATGTCTAAAAATGTTGTTGCTTCCAGTTTTTAAAAATTGAGCCTTTTTGGTGCCTGGGGAAGAAAACGCGTGACTCCGCGGTCAGAAAAAATGCTGCCCAGGAACCAAAATGGTTTTTGAACTCAAATTTGTTTCTTTAAACCAAATGCAAAAACGGACACCAGGATGAGTCTCGGGATGAAATTCCATGTCTAAAAATGTTGTTGCTTCCACTTTTTAAAAATTGAGCCTTTTTGGTGCCTGGGGAAGAAAACGCGTGACTCCGCGGTCAGAAAAAATGCTGCCCAGGAACCAAAATGGTTTTTGAAGCCAAATTTTGTTTTGAAGCCAAATGCAAAAATGGACATGAGGATGAGTTTCGGGATGAAATTCCATGTCTAAAAATGTTGTTGCTTCCAGTTTTTAAAAATTGAGCCTTTTTGGTGCCTGGGGAAGAAAACGCGTGACTCCGCGGTCAGAAAAAATGCTGCCCAGGAACCAAAATGTTTTTTGAAGCCAAATTTTTTTTTGAAGCCAAATGCAAAAACGGACATGAGGATGAGTTTCGGGATGAAATTCCATGTCTAAAAATGGTGTTGCTTCCACTTTTTAAAAATCGAGCCTTTTTGGTGCCTGGGGAAGAAAACGCGTGACTCCGCGGTCAGAAAAAATGCTGCCCAGGAACCAAAATGGTTTTTGAACTCAATTTGTTTCTTTAAACCAAATGCAATAACGGACACCAGGATGAGTCTGGGGATGAAATTCCATGTCTAAAAATGTTGTTGCTTCCAGTTTTTAAAAATTGAGCCTTTTTGGTGCCTGGGGAAGAAAACGCGTGACTCCGCGGTCAGAAAAAATGCTGCCCAGGAACCAAAATGTTTTTTGAAGCCAAATTTGTTTCTTTAAACCAAATGCAAAAACGGACACCAGGAAGAATTTCGGGATGAAATTCCATGTCTAAAAATGGTGTTGCTTCCAGTTTTTAAAAATTGAGCCTTTTTGGTGCCTGGGGAAGAAAACGCGTGACTCCGCGGTCAGAAAAAATGCTGCCCAGGAACGAAAATTTTTTTTGAAGCCAAATTTTGTTTTGAAGCCAAATGCAAAAACGGACATGAGGATGAGTTTCGGGATGAAATTCCATGTCTAAAAATGGTGTTGCTTCCACTTTTTAAAAATTGAGCCTTTTTGGTGCCTGGGGAAGAAAACGCGTGACTCCGCGGTCAGAAAAAATGCTGCCCAGGAAATAAAATGTTTTTTGAACTCAAATTTGTTTCTTTAATCCAAATGCAAAAACGGACACCAAGAAGAATTTCGGGATGAAATTCCATGTCTAAAAATGGTGTTGCTTCCACTTTTTAAAAATCGAGCCTTTTTGGTGCCTGGGGAAGAAAACGCCTGACTCCGCGGTCAGAAAAAAGGCTGCCCAGGAATGAAAATGTTTTTTGAAGCCAAATTTTGTTTTGAAGCCAAATGCAAAAATGGACATGAGGATGAGTTTCGGGATGAAATTCCATGTCTAAAAATGTTGTTGCTTCCAGTTTTTAAAAATTGAGCCTTTTTGGTGCCTGGGGAAGAAAACGCGTGACTCCGCGGTCAGAAAAAATGCTGCCCAGGAACCAAAATGGTTTTTGAACTCAAATTTGTTTCTTTAAACCAAATGCAAAAACGGACACCAGGATGAGTCTCGGGATGAAATTCCATGTCTAAAAATGTTGTTGCTTCCAGTTTTTAAAAATTGAGCCTTTTTGGTGCCTGGGGAAGAAAACGCGTGACTCCGCGGTCAGAAAAAATGCTGCCCAGGAACCAAAATGGTTTTTGAAGCCAAATTTTGTTTTGAAGCCAAATGCAAAAATGGACATGAGGATGAGTTTCGGGATGAAATTCCATGTCTAAAAATGTTGTTGCTTCCAGTTTTTAAAAATTGAGCCTTTTTGGTGCCTGGGGAAGAAAACGCGTGACTCCGCGGTCAGAAAAAATGCTGCCCAGGAACCAAAATGTTTTTTGAAGCCAAATTTTTTTTTGAAGCCAAATGCAAAAACGGACATGAGGATGAGTTTCGGGATGAAATTCCATGTCTAAAAATGGTGTTGCTTCCACTTTTTAAAAATCGAGCCTTTTTGGTGCCTGGGGAAGAAAACGCGTGACTCCGCGGTCAGAAAAAATGCTGCCCAGGAACCAAAATGGTTTTTGAACTCAATTTGTTTCTTTAAACCAAATGCAATAACGGACACCAGGATGAGTCTGGGGATGAAATTCCATGTCTAAAAATGGTGTTGCTTCCACTTTTTAAAAATCGAGCCTTTTTGGTGCCTGGGGAAGAAAAGGCGTGACTCCGCGGTCAGAAAAAATGCTGCCCAGGAACCAAAATGGTTTTTGAACTCAAATTTGTTTCTTTAAACCAAATGCAAAAACGGACACCAGGATGAGTCTCGGGATGAAATTCCATGTCTAAAAATGTTGTTGCTTCCAGTTTTTAAAAATTGAGCCTTTTTGGTGCCTGGGGAAGAAAACGCGTGACTCCGCGGTCAGAAAAAATGCTGCCCAGGAACCAAAATGGTTTTTGAAGCCAAATTTTTTTTTGAAGCCAAATGCAAAAACGGACATGAGGATGAGTTTCGGGATGAAATTCCATGTCTAAAAATGGTGTTGCTTCCACTTTTTAAAAATCGAGCCTTTTTGGTGCCTGGGGAAGAAAACGCGTGACTCCGCGGTCAGAAAAAATGCTGCCCAGGAACCAAAATGGTTTTTGAACTCAATTTGTTTCTTTAAACCAAATGCAATAACGGACACCAGGATGAGTCTGGGGATGAAATTCCATGTCTAAAAATGGTGTTGCTTCCACTTTTTAAAAATCGAGCCTTTTTGGTGCCTACCTAAGAAAACGCGTGACTCCGTGGTCAGGAAAAATGCTGCCCAGGAACCAAAATGGTTTTTGAACTCAAATTTGTTTCTTTAAACCAAATGCAAAAACGGACACCAGGATGAGTCTCGGGATGAAATTCCATGTCTAAAAATGTTGTTGCTTCCAGTTTTTAAAAATTGAGCCTTTTTGGTGCCTGGGGAAGAAAACGCGTGACTCCGCGGTCAGAAAAAATGCTGCCCAGGAACCAAAATGGTTTTTGAAGCCAAATTTTGTTTTGAAGCCAAATGCAAAAATGGACATGAGGATGAGTTTCGGGATGAAATTCCATGTCTAAAAATGGTGTTGCTTCCACTTTTTAAAAATCGAGCCTTTTTGGTGCCTGGGGAAGAAAACGCGTGACTCCGCGGTCAGAAAAAATGCTGCCCAGGAACCAAAATGGTTTTTGAACTCAATTTGTTTCTTTAAACCAAATGCAATAACGGACACCAGGATGAGTCTGGGATGAAATTCCATGTCTAAAAATGGTGTTGCTTCCACTTTTTAAAAATCGAGCCTTTTTGGTGCCTGGGGAAGAAAACGCGTGACTCCGTGGTCAGAAAAAGGCTGCCCAGGAACCAAAATGTTTTTTGAAGCCAAATTTTTTTTTAAAGCCAAATGCAAAAACGGACATGAGGATGAGTTTCGGGATGAAATTCCATGTCTAAAAATGGTGTTGCTTCCACTTTTTAAAAATCGAGCCTTTTTGGTGCCTGGGGAAGAAAACGCGTGACTCCGCGGTCAGAAAAAAGGCTGCCCAGGAACCAAAATGGTTTTTGAACTCAATTTGTTTCTTTAAACCAAATTCAATAACGGACACCAGGATGAGTCTGGGGATGAAATTCCATGTCTAAAAATGGTGTTGCTTCCACTTTTTAAAAATCGAGCCTTTTTGGTGCCTGGGGAAGAAAACGCGTGACTCCGTGGTCAGGAAAAAGGCTGCCCAGGAACCAAAATGTTTTTTGAACTCAAATTTGTTTCTTTAATCCAAATGCAAAAACTGACACCAGGATGAGTCTCGGGATGAAATTCCATGTCTAAAAATGTTGTTGCTTCCAGTTTTTAAAAATTGAGCCTTTTTGGTGCCTGGGGAAGAAAACGCGTGACTCCGCGGTCAGAAAAAATGCTGCCCAGGAACCAAAATGGTTTTTGAAGCCAAATTTTGTTTTGAAGCCAAATGCAAAAATGGACATGAGGATGAGTTTCGGGATGAAATTCCATGTCTAAAAATGGTGTTGCTTCCACTTTTTAAAAATCGAGCCTTTTTGGTGCCTGGGGAAGAAAACGCGTGACTCCGCGGTCAGAAAAAATGCTGCCCAGGAACCAAAATGGTTTTTGAACTCAATTTGTTTCTTTAAACCAAATGCAATAACGGACACCAGGATGAGTCTGGGGATGAAATTCCATGTCTAAAAATGGTGTTGCTTCCACTTTTTAAAAATCGAGCCTTTTTGGTGCCTACCTAAGAAAACGCGTGACTCCGTGGTCAGGAAAAAGGCTGCCCAGGAACCAAAATGTTTTTTGAAGCCAAATTTTTTTTTAAAGCCAAATGCAAAAACGGACATGAGGATGAGTTTCGGGATGAAATTCCATGTCTAAAAATGGTGTTGCTTCCACTTTTTAAAAATCGAGCCTTTTTGGTGCCTGGGGAAGAAAACGCGTGACTCCGCGGTCAGAAAAAAGGCTGCCCAGGAACGAAAATGTTTTTTGAAGCCAAATTTTGTTTTGAAGCCAAATGCAAAAATGGACATGAGGATGAGTTTCGGGATGAAATTCCATGTCTAAAAATGTTGTTGCTTCCAGTTTTTAAAAATTGAGCCTTTTTGGTGCCTGGGGAAGAAAACGCGTGACTCCGCGGTCAGAAAAAATGCTGCCCAGGAACCAAAATGTTTTTTGAAGCCAAATTTTTTTTTGAAGCCAAATGCAAAAACGGACATGAGGATGAGTTTCGGGATGAAATTCCATGTCTAAAAATGGTGTTGCTTCCACTTTTTAAAAATCGAGCCTTTTTGGTGCCTACCTAAGAAAACGCGTGACTCCGTGGTCAGGAAAAAGGCTGCCCAGGAACCAAAATGTTTTTTGAAGCCAAATTTTTTTTTAAAGCCAAATGCAAAAACGGACATGAGGATGAGTTTCGGGATGAAATTCCATGTCTAAAAATGGTGTTGCTTCCACTTTTTAAAAATCGAGCCTTTTTGGTGCCTGGGGAAGAAAACGCGTGACTCCGCGGTCAGAAAAAATGCTGCCCAGGAACCAAAATGGTTTTTGAACTCAAATTTGTTTCTTTAAACCAAATGCAAAAACGGACACCAGGATGAGTCTCGGGATGAAATTCCATGTCTAAAAATGTTGTTGCTTCCAGTTTTTAAAAATTGAGCCTTTTTGGTGCCTGGGGAAGAAAACGCGTGACTCCGCGGTCAGAAAAAATGCTGCCCAGGAACCAAAATGGTTTTTGAAGCCAAATTTTGTTTTGAAGCCAAATGCAAAAATGGACATGAGGATGAGTTTCGGGATGAAATTCCATGTCTAAAAATGGTGTTGCTTCCACTTTTTAAAAATCGAGCCTTTTTGGTGCCTGGGGAAGAAAACGCGTGACTCCGCGGTCAGAAAAAATGCTGCCCAGGAACCAAAATGGTTTTTGAACTCAATTTGTTTCTTTAAACCAAATGCAATAACGGACACCAGGATGAGTCTGGGGATGAAATTCCATGTCTAAAAATGGTGTTGCTTCCACTTTTTAAAAATCGAGCCTTTTTGGTGCCTACCTAAGAAAACGCGTGACTCCGTGGTCAGGAAAAAGGCTGCCCAGGAACCAAAATGTTTTTTGAAGCCAAATTTTTTTTTAAAGCCAAATGCAAAAACGGACATGAGGATGAGTTTCGGGATGAAATTCCATGTCTAAAAATGGTGTTGCTTCCACTTTTTAAAAATCGAGCCTTTTTGGTGCCTGGGGAAGAAAACGCGTGAGTCCGCGGTCAGAAAAAATGCTGCCCCGGAACCAAAATGTTTTTTGAAGCCAAATTTTTTTTTGAAGCCAAATGCAAAAACGGACACCAGGATGAGTCTCGGGATGAAATTCCATGTCTAAAAATGTTGTTGCTTCCAGTTTTTAAAAATTGAGCCTTTTTGGTGCCTGGGGAAGAAAACGCGTGACTCCGCGGTCAGAAAAAATGCTGCCCAGGAACGAAAATGTTTTTTGAAGCCAAATTTTGTTTTGAAGCCAAATGCAAAAATGGACATGAGGATGAGTTTCGGGATGAAATTCCATGTCTAAAAATGTTGTTGCTTCCAGTTTTTAAAAATTGAGCCTTTTTGGTGCCTGGGGAAGAAAACGCGTGACTCCGCGGTCAGAAAAAATGCTGCCCAGGAACCAAAATGTTTTTTGAAGCCAAATTTGTTTCTTTAAACCAAATGCAAAAACGGACACCAGGAAGAATTTCGGGATGAAATTCCATGTCTAAAAATGGTGTTGCTTCCAGTTTTTAAAAATTGAGCCTTTTTGGTGCCTGGGGAAGAAAACGCGTGACTCCGCGGTCAGAAAAAATGCTGCCCAGGAACGAAAATTTTTTTTGAAGCCAAATTTTGTTTTGAAGCCAAATGCAAAAACGGACATGAGGATGAGTTTCGGGATGAAATTCCATGTCTAAAAATGGTGTTGCTTCCACTTTTTAAAAATTGAGCCTTTTTGGTGCCTGGGGAAGAAAACGCGTGACACCGCGGTCAGAAAAAATGCTGCCCAGGAACCAAAATGTTTTTTGAACTCAAATTTGTTTCTTTAATCCAAATGAAAAAACGGACACCAAGAAGAATTTCGGGATGAAATTCCATGTCTAAAAATGGTGTTGCTTCCACTTTTTAAAAATCGAGCCTTTTTGGTGCCTGGGGAAGAAAACGCCTGACTCCGCGGTCAGAAAAAAGGCTGCCCAGGAACGAAAATGTTTTTTGAAGCCAAATTTTGTTTTGAAGCCAAATGCAAAAATGGACATGAGGATGAGTTTCGGGATGAAATTCCATGTCTAAAAATGTTGTTGCTTCCAGTTTTTAAAAATTGAGCCTTTTTGGTGCCTGGGGAAGAAAACGCGTGAGTCCGTGGTCAGAAAAAATGCTGCCCAGGAACCAAAATGTTTTTTGAAGCCAAATTTTTTTTTGAAGCCAAATGCAAAAACGGACATGAGGATGAGTTTCGCGATGAAATTCCATGTCTAAAAATGGTGTTGCTTCCACTTTTTAAAAATCGAGCCTTTTTGGTGCCTGGGGAAGAAAACGCGTGACTCCGCGGTCAGAAAAAATGCTGCCCAGGAACCAAAATGGTTTTTGAACTCAATTTGTTTCTTTAAACCAAATGCAATAACGGACACCAGGATGAGTCTGGGGATGAAATTCCATGTCTAAAAATGGTGTTGCTTCCAGTTTTTAAAAATCGAGCCTTTTTGGTGCCTGGGGAAGAAAAGGCGTGACTCCACGGTCAGAAAAAATGCTGCCCAGGAACCAAAATGGTTTTTGAACTCAAATTTGTTTCTTTAAACCAAATGCAAAAACGGACACCAGGATGAGTCTCGGGATGAAATTCCATGTCTAAAAATGTTGTTGCTTCCAGTTTTTAAAAATTGAGCCTTTTTGGTGCCTGGGGAAGAAAACGCGTGACTCCGCGGTCAGAAAAAATGCTGCCCAGGAACCAAAATGGTTTTTGAAGCCAAATTTTGTTTTGAAGCCAAATGCAAAAATGGACATGAGGATGAGTTTCGGGATGAAATTCCATGTCTAAAAATGGTGTTGCTTCCACTTTTTAAAAATCGAGACTTTTTGGTGCCTGGGGAAGAAAACGCGTGACTCCGCGGTCAGAAAAAATGCTGCCCAGGAACCAAAATGTTTTTTGAACTCAAATTTGTTTCTTTAACCCAAATGCAAAAACGGACACCAGGAAGAGTTTCGGGATGAAATTCCATGTCTAAAAATGGTGTTGCTTCCACTTTTTAAAAATCGAGCCTTTTTGGTGTCTGGGGAAGAAAACGCGTGACTCCGCGGTCAGAAAAAATGCTGCCCAGGAACCAAAATGTTTTTTGAAGCCAAATTTGTTTCTTTAACAAGTGGAAGCAACACCATTAGCCATTTTTATAATCTTTCGTTCCAAAATATCAAACTTTGATTGCACCAATTCTTTAATTTCCTGCTTAAATTTTTCAAGGTTCTGATTCACAGTGTCATCCCTTCTTACAATCTCCTCCAAGAGAAATTCTATTATGTTAAAATCAGGTTTCTGAGACTGGAGATTTAGAACTTGTTCATGTAGTTTGTTAATGGGGGAATCCCCCCCCCACTGCTTGTTTGTCCGGCTTTATAAATCTCAATGCCATGTTTCCGCCCAGACAAACTTTTTTTTTTTTTTTAGAAAAGAAAAGCAGAGAGAAAAAAGCTTCTTTCCAGCCAAGATCAATATCAAATCTCCAGGAGAAAAAAAAACACAAAAGTGAAGTTTTACCTTCAATTGTAGCCAAGAGTATTTATTTCGCTACTTTGTAGTAATAGAAAACGGAAGGACTTTCCCTTTCAGCCCCTTCTCAAGCCTCGGCAGTCGCCATTTTTAAAAATTCTTTTTTCCTTCTTCCCTTCTTGAATTACTTTTATAAAATAAATGAAATACTTGCAATTCAGGATCACAGGTCCAACTCACATCCTCTTTAATTAATCTGCTAAATTTGTAGGCTTGTTCTTGTCGCCTAGCTCTGCATAAGCAGAGGTCTCCCAAAGCCCGGAGCGGCGGCTAGGGAAATGGGGAGTCTCATCTGCTCCGTCCCCAAAAGTAAAAAAAAAACTTTTGGGGCTACGCAGAGAGCTCTACCCACCCTAGCCGGCTCTATCTCCATTTCCTCGTGTAAACGGAGTTTTTTTGAGCCGCCATTCCGTTGTTCCTGGGCAGCATTTTTTCTCACTGCGGAGTCACGCGTTTTCTTTCACAGGCATCAAAAAGGCTCGAAGTTTAAAATGTGGAAGCAACAGCATTTTTAGACATGGAATTTCATCCCGAAACTCAACCTGGTGTCCGTTTTTACATTTGGTTTCAAAAAAAATTTGGCTTCAAAAAACATTTTGGTTCCTGGGCAGCATTTTTCCTGACCGTGGAATCACGTGTTTTCCTGTGGTTTAAAATCAAAAACGTCCACGTTTAAAATCCCACAACTCTGTGTGGTAGCAGGCCTATCTTACCCTCCACCTCCAGCTTCAAAGGAAACTCACTCATCCCTCCTGCCCGTATCCAGTCTGAGCTACTTTCGCCTATCTATTTAAGCTATCCGAGTCCCACCGGATTCAATTCACATTTTATGTAAAGGGTTGCTTATGTAAATCTGAATAAATTTAGAAAAACTGGATCTGGGCAGGATTGGGGAGGTGGGGAACTAGGCTTGGGCTAAAACTTTTTTTGTGGGATTTGTACCATGAAATTGAAGGAGAGTTTCAAACGGCACCGAATGGTCACTCAACAAGTCTGGCGCGGTAATTCAGGAGCTGGGAGAGAGTTCAAAAGTACTACAAGTTTATTTCATGCTACCTAGACACAGGATCTGATCTCTTCTTTTTCCCAAAGAAGCAGAAGGCAGGACAAAAAATAATGGATGGCAACTAATCAAGGAGAGAAGCAACCTGGAATTAGCGAGAAACTTTCTAACAGTGAGAACAATTAACCAGTAATTTAACAACTGGTTCTCTGCCCTAATTATTTCCTCTAACAACCAGTTTGCCAAACTGCTCAGAAAATTAACAATCAATTCTCCCGAAGTGGTGCAAACTGGCTGAATCCCACCACTGCAAGATTCAGGGGTGGCATTCATTTACCTTCGCTACCAGTTTTGCAAATGTGAGTGCATACGCCGTCCTCCACACATGCTCAGAGGGTAAAAAACGGGACATGATGACATCTGGGTGGGTGGGAGGAGCCTCCCATCACCAGCGCTACCAGATTGCACGATCCGGATAGAGCCAGCTGAATTTCACCACTAGCAAGATTCCTTAAATTCAAAATATATTTGAAGGGACTGGAAGCCCCTTCAGATAGGATTTGAAGCCTCCCTCCCCACCCGTTCATCTTTTATCTTATTTTTTTTTTCCCCAAGGCAAATCTGCCTTTCCAAGCAAGAGAATAAACGGACCTTCCTTGTTGCCGCCGACAAAAAGGAAATTGAAAAAGCCGAAGAAAATGAACACGTTTAAAATAAATGAAAATAGCTTTGGCTGTCATAAAGGGAGGGAGGAATGCAATATCATAGCTAAGTCCTCCCAGGGATGATGACAATTGCCTTTTCATGTATTTTTTTTCTCTGAGTTCCCATCAAATTTCATTCCTCACCCTGCCCTTCCCTCCATTTTCAAGAGATGGCTTTTGTTGACCTGTGCCTTCTGGTTCTGCACTTTTCTCCAGCAACTTTGCAAAGTGGTCAAACTCAAGAGGTGCAAATTGGTCACACACACTCCCTCCCTCCCTCCCTCCCTCCCTCCCTCCCTCCCTCCCTCTCTCTCCTTGGCCACTTGTACTGTCAGAGTTTCTTGCAAAAATCAAATCCAGAAAGGACACACAGGCAAACTGATTCAGCAGGATTCATTAACTTCTTTATATACATAATAACACATAAAGTAAATTTACAATACCAACAGCAGAGAACAGTTTCACTTCAGTTCAGATCAGCAGACAAACAAGTCCAGTCTAGTTTCATTTTAGAGCTGAGCACAAAGCTCAGAAGCTGAAGACTAAGAGACGCCCTGGCTCCTGTCTGTCTCAGCTCCCAAACAGCCCTCATTGGCTGCTATGACTTAGTTGACTTAGTTGCTATGCCTATACATTGGCTGACCTTGTTACCATGACCTATTCCAGTTGATGAATATACTCTGACATGTACCATCCTCAAAGCCTTGTTTATTGCACCAGGAGCTCTGCAAAAATGGCCAAATAATGGAAAGCAAAATAAGAAGTTCCCTATATGCCATTTGTCTGGTACAAACACAAGATTCATTTTTCTCGCCATGGACATGTATACATCCGAACTAGACTGTGTTGCTTCTCTGCGTCATATAATACATGTGGGTATGCACATAATTTTGGGTTGTGCAAGTCCTATTGTATTTCAACTCTTGTGCAAACCAGCCACTGTGGTTTGAAAAACCCGGGCTTATCCCTTTACGTTATATATAATCCTCGACTTACAACCTTTCATTCCAAGTTACTACTAATAAAATCTGAACCTGATTATTATTTTATCGTGGAAGGAATCAAGCTCTTCTCCAAAGCACCTGAGGGCAGGAGAAGAAGCAACGGGTGGAAACTAATCAAGGAGAGAAGCAACTTAGAACTAAGGAGAAATTTCCTGACAATAGGAAGAACAATGAATCAGTGGAACAACTTGCCTCCAGAAGTTCTGAATGCTCCAACACTGGAAGTTTTTAAGAAGAGGTTGGATAACCATTTGTCTGAAGTGGTGTAGGGTTTCCTGCCTAAGCAGGGGGTTGGACTAGAAGACCTCCAAGGTCCCTTCCAACTCTGTTATTTTGTGACCAGAAATGGTCAGCCAAGTCTAACTGTTGAGTTCAGTTCCTCTAAAATGAAGCATTTGATCATTTCTTCCTTGGTTCACTTTTAAGGTTACAACTCGATGGTTGCTTTAGAGATCTCTGTGGGGCACCCAAATGTTCCTAGCCCTATGTTGTTGTTGTTGTTGTTGTTGTTGTTGTTGTTGTTGTTGTTGTTGTTATTATTATTATTATTATTAATTATTATTATTATTATTATTATTCCACCACTAAATCAAAGAGAAGTGTTCTGACCTAGGCTTCCCAAGTGCACGAAGCAGACTCCTTGTCCCGACAAAAAACCCTTTTTCTTAGGTTACTGTGAATTCTTCTCATTCACATCCAGCAAAGTCTTTCAAGGGAGAAGTTACAGTCACAGACCTTATCTGGCTTGGGGAGGTGCCAGGCTGATAACTTCAAAACTTGACAAGGAGTCACGAACCAATTACGCAAACTAATTGTCTCCTGCAAACTCCCCTCCCCTTTCGCTCCTCTTTTATTCCCTCTGGGAGGGGCCATTCATCGTCCACCTGTGGCCTTACTCCCAAGTCGACCCTTGTTCTTTAGCCGTTCCCTTCATCTGGCAACTCTGTGCATGCGCACACTGGGAAGAGGCTCCAGCTGTTCTTCTACCTGACTGATATCTCACTCCGAAGGCAGCTGATAACTGTCAGACGGCCCTGGCTCCCATCTCTGCCTCCGACACAGAGCCCTCATCAGAGTCTTCCCCAGACTCCAGGACTGGCCCAGGTTCCTCCCCAACCTCCTCACTGTCTGAATCTGCTGCCAGCTCCACTGGCCACTGGCGGGCCAGAACAAGAAGCCTTGGTTGGCTTACAAAGTCCCTTCCATTCCTATGGTTCTCTAGGACAGCCAACCCCAAGAATTTTTGACAAACCATATACTTAGTCACCTTTCAAGGAGGAAGGTTATTCACAAGTCGGCTCTGGATTCTTCCTTCTCTTTCTACTAGAAGTCTTTTAAAAGATGGAGAGGGAGCACAAGCACACAATGTCATCCACACCTTGAGTCTGTATAGCTTCCAAGCAGCAAGGAGAACCTGAAGCAAAGATTACATTGGGCCTTTAAAAAATTCTCTAAAGAAATTCTCTAAAGATGAATTTCAATGCCCCTCACGCCTGCAGGAAACGTGTGGCCGGTATTCATAAAGAGTCTGGCAAAGTCAATCAATGACTTTGAAGTTCATTAGTTTGCTAGTTAAACAATCAAAGCTTTCAGCTTCAGCACTCCCCCTCTGCCTCAAGTGGTAAGGGAGATTTCCAGATGTCGTCTTCTTCTAGATTCCGGAGAAGTGAACTGCCTGGTTAGGATTCAAAGCAGAGCGGATCTCTTAGGAATTTTCTCCTTGATCCATTTCCTTTCGGGCTCTCCTTTTTCTGTCTGATCATCCTGCTGCCCGCAGCTTCAACTACGTTGACTTGAATAAAACAGTTATTTTAAAAAAAAATGGCAGAAGGGAATGTTTCATCCGTGTTTTCCAAAAGGGAGCAATTATATTACAGTTTTCTCTGATTTGAGGTTCTTGATTGGCAAGTCGGCCTATTGACTAGGTCTACAATCTTCCGTTGTAGCCATTTTGTGAAAGAACCCATAACAGGCTCTCAAAATTCCAGATGTGTCTACTATTTAGCCCCTTTTGGTTGATTGATTTGTTACTCCTAAACATTCCTGAGCTTCTGTTGATCATCTAAATGAGAATCCAACTGATATGGTAATCAGATGACAATCTGTTGCCTGGGAGAGCTAAGAACTGAATTCAGGATCTCCTCCAAAGTTCATGATCTGCCATGGGAACTATAGAAGCTTCCCTAAATCTCAGAGTAGTGCAGAGGTCACCAATTTATCACCTACAATTACCAGTAGTTGCCTTATTAAAAAAAATACATAACACAGCAAGAATGGTCTAATGCAGGAGTGGGATTCTACTGGCATTCAGACCGGTTCAGGCGAACTGGTAGCTCCAACGATCAGCTGTGAGCAAACCAGTTCGCTCCAACGATTAGCTGGGCCCGTCTGCCAACTCCTGTGCTTTACTTACCTTTATCTTCGCAGCTGATTAGAGTGGCAGAGTGGATTGCTGCACCTCAGCTGTTTTAATTCCCTAGCACTAACGCAGAAGGTGATTTTTTGTTGAACTGCATAGACACGCTTAGCAATCACTGAACTGGTTGTTAAACCGGAAGGATCCCACCACTGGGTCTAATGCAGGGGTGAAATCCAGCAGGTTCTGACAGGTTCTGGAGAACCGGTAGCAGAAATTTTGAGTAGTTCGGAGAACCGGCAAATACCACCTCTGCTGGCCCCAGAAGTGGGGAGGCAATGGAGATTTTGCAGTATCCTTCCCCTGGAGTGGGGTGGGAATGGAGATTTTGCAGTATCTTTCCCCTGGGGTGGGGTGGGAATGGAGAATTTGCAGTATCCTTCCCCTGCCACCCCCACCAAGCCACGACCACAGAACTGGTAGTAAAAAAAATTGGATTTCACCACTGGTCTAATGCTGTAGGTCAGTGTTTCCAACTTCTAGTCTCCAAGGATACTCAGATAATCCATAGTAGGATTACTAAAATGAAAGTGACTGTTTTTGAAAGATAGTTCAAAAACTCAGCAGATTGTTTATTTGATACCTTACAAAAATGGCTGCCATCTGGGTTTTGGTAGAATCAGGCAGATGGGATCACCTCAAATCCAAGACAGCATCCTTTTAAGAAACATTCAGGAGAATCAGAGAACTGTTGTGGCCCGATGAAGTGACCTGAGCATAATTAGCCTTCAGCAGAAAATATTGGAAAGAGTATGAGAGCATTTTTCAAATATTTGAAATGTCGTTCGTCCAACAGAGGAAGGATCAAGGTCTCTTCTCCAAGCAAAATCATGGATTTAACTTGTAGGGAACCATGGAAACAAGGATCTAGAGATGGTCTCCTCCCAGATTATGCCCATTTGGAGACTAGACAGCCTTCTGACTAGGCTTGGATTCCTGCACAAATCGAGTGGTTGGACTCAACTTTTCCAATTCATTTTTGTCAGGTGTGAAGAGGCAGGACCACAAGTTAAATTTCAGTTAATCTGATTTATTACTCATGCTTATACATAAGAATCTAGTCAAGTAATGGTTTTAGCACTAAATTGGTGCTAGACGAGAGTCAACCGAATTCAAGGTGGGCTGAGTTTCGATTACTTGTGGGAATGTAATGATTCTAGGCCAGGGGTCGGCAACCTTAAACACTCAAAGAGCCAAAAAGGTCTTAACCGGAAGCCCCTGTTCAATTCTAGAGCCGACCGGAAGTCCGGTTCCCCCACCATAGAGTCTCCTCCTAGCACGGCGTCCTTTTTCCTCTGGCGACTGGAAGTCAGTTCCCCCACCATAGAGTCTCCTCCTAGCGTAGCATCGTTTTTCCTCTACCTGTCCTAACCAAAAGCCCTATCAATTGTGGAGCCGACTAGCAACAGGGAGCCGCAGCAGAGGGATGAAAGAGCCACATGTGGCTCCAGAGCCGCAGGTTGCTGACCCCTGTTCTAGGCTGATTACTTGCTTGACTCCATCCCCAAACTCTGCCTGCTCTTTTACTGCATCATTCTGATTCTAGGATCTTAATTTGTTGATCTAGAAATCCAGGTAGTACTCTAAGACCTTCTAATGAAGACCACGAGGCTACGCAATGATGCCGCATGCAAGGCATCAAGAATCCATCTTTCTGAACAGGGTTTTAATTATTGAGGAATTCAATATTTAATTGTTTTAATATTTAATGGCTATTTCAATAGCTCTGAGTTTATCCCTGGGTTTATATTTTTACTGTAAACTCCTAGGAGACAGAGAGAGCTGGAATTCTAAATAGTTGAAGCCAATCGCAACTACATGCCAGCTGAACAGAAATTCTACAAAGAGAGACGCTTGGTGTCTCTCGTTGCATCTAGAATAACAGAGTTGGAAGGGACCATGGAGGTCTTCTAGTCCAACCCCCTGCTTAGGCAGGAAACCAGGTGTGAAATCCAGCAGGTTCTGACAGGTTCTGGAGAACCGGTAGCGGAAATTTTGAGCAGTTCGGAGAACCGGCAAATACCACCTCTGGCTGGGTGGGCTGCACGTGGCCCTCCTGAGCTCCATTTTCACTGGCAGAGGCACTGCAGGCTGGTCCTTCAGTGTTTCCAGGGTGGTCCCAGAGGCCAAATCTAAACACCCTGCAGGCTGGATCCTGGGCCTTGAGTTTGACACACACACACACACACAAACATATAAAATTTACGTATGAAATTTATATATATATATAAAAGGTAAAGGTTCCCCTCGCACATATGTGCTAGTCGTTCCCGACTCTAGGGGGCGGTGCTCATCTCTGTTTCAAAGCTGAAGAGCCAGCGCTGCCCGAAGGTGTCTCTGTGGTCATGTGGCCGGCATGACTCAACGCCAAAGGTGCACGGAACGCTGTTCCCTTCCCACCAAAGGCGGTCCCTATTTTTCTACTTGCATTTTTTACCTGCTTTCGAACTGCTAGGTTGGCAGAAGCTGGGACAAGTCACGGGAGCTCACCCCGTTACGCGGGGCTTGGGAATCGAACCGCTGAACTGCCAACCTTTCGATCGACAAGCTCAGCGTCTTAGCCCCTGAACCACTGCATCCTACACACACACACACACACACACACACACACACACACACACACACACACACACACGTCTTTCAAGGAATCATCACAACAACATTTTCCTCCTCGAAATGGAACCAGATCTTTTCTTTTCCAAGCTTCAAAAAGCCAATTTTAATACCAAGCTAACCCCTTCCCCCCCCACACATACCCATTTCTCTCTTCTTTTTTTCTTACACCTCAGCAAGCAAATCCTTATACATTTTTAGCCGCGAATGAAAAATGTAATATTTATGTGGACATTAATTGCATAATTTGGGATTCTTATCTGTGATTTGAAAGGTTGTGTAATATGTGAAAATTTATCACCTTCTTCCTAATGCAGGGCAATCACATCTCTTTAGTGTCTATGGAGCTCATCTTTTTCCCTGACATTAATTTTTTATGCCAGATATGGATTTCAATTCAGCGTTTAGCGTTTTCCCCTCGTCCTGAAATAATGGACGGAGGAGGGGTAAAAAAAAAAAAAAGGCTTTCTAGATGAGAAAGTGCGACTATTTAATTTTGAATAATAGAGTGAATGGAGAATATAGGCAGTCCTTGACTTATGACCAGAGTGGAGCCCAAAATTCCCGTTGCTAAGCGAGACAGTTGTTTAAGCGAGCTTTGACCCATTTTACAACCTTTCTTGCCAATGGTTGTTAAGTGAATCACTCCCATTGTTAAGTTAGTCACTAGGTTGTTAAGTGAATCCGGCTTCCCCATTGGGTTTGCTTGACAGAAGGTCACAAAAAGGGATCAAGTGAAACACCCCCCTTCCCCCCAGGACGCTGCAAGGGTCATAAATGTGAGTCAGTGGCCCAGTCTTCAAATTTTGCTCACGTGGGGATGTTGCAACGGTCGTTAAGTGTGAAAAACAGTCACAAGTCACATATATATAAAACTTTTTAATTGCATATCCCCTAACCATTCTTATTAAGAGAAAAATGAGGAAAAAGCTGCCTTAAAAACAAGTGTTTTTCACCTCATTCTGATAGGAAGGAACAGTTTTTAGCTGTCATGTCATTAAAAGAGCTTGCTTTTAAAGCCCTTGTATTATTAGCCGATTGATATTTATTCAGGGATGTACTGTATATTTGCCCAAAGACTTAGCTGATTTTAGCCTCTTGTCTTAGGTCTCTGTCTTGCGTAGCAGAAGACCTTCAGAAGTCGTGAATGCTCCAACACTGGAGATTTTAAAGAAGAGATTGGACAACTACTTGTCTGAAATGGTATAGGGCCGTGATGGCGAACCTATGGCACGCGTGCCACAGGTGACACACGGAGCTATATTAGTGGGCACGCCAGCCACCTGATTTTCGGGCCTTCTGGGCCCACCAGAAGTAGGGAAACAGGTTGTTTCCTGCCTCTGGAGGGCCTGGGGTGGGGTGGGGAAGGCCCGTTTTTCTTTCTTACCTGGCTCCAGATCCTCTCTATTTATCTGGGAAGGGCAAAAACAGCCTTCCCCACTCCCTTGGAGGCCCTACGGAGGCTGAAAGGGCCCATTTCCCAACTCATGTGCCAGGAACGGCGGTGGGGAGGGGTTGCGTGCACATGCAGGTGGGCACGTGCGTGCACAACTCTCCCCCGCCCCCCCTCTCCTGGCACGTGATGGCAAAAAGGTTAGCCATCACTGGCATAGGGTTTCCTGCCTGAGCAAGGGGTGGGGTTGGACTAGAAGACCTCCAAGGTCCCGTCCAACTCTGTTATTCTGTTATTCACATCTGCCCTGCCAAAAAAGAATGGAACGGGAATTCTCGGGACTTTCAATGTTGCAGAAGTTGTGTGCAAGATGCATTGTCGGCGGGTTAATACCGAGTTGCTCATTCTTATTCCGCGCGGGATGCGCCAAGTTAATCCTTCAAGAGATGCAAAAGGACTTGTCAAAAGCGTGTCTCCTTCTTGGATCGTGACAGGCTTCCGACAAAGAAAGAGTGACAGCTTCTTGGATCCGGGAAAGGTGTCGGGCGTCTTGTCAAGTTGAGCACATCTGCTCTCCTCCCTTTTGATGGGCTTTTCATTCGGAGGGGTCCCTCTCATTGAGATGTTGTGACAGAAGGGGACTTGTGAAAAGCATTAATGTTTCTGATGGTTGCCATCCACTCCTTCCTTCCTCTAAACCAGGGATGGGGCTGCTGGGGGTTCGCAGGGGTTCGGGAGAACCCCTAGCTAAGATTCTGTGCAGTTCGGAGAACCCCCCAAATCCCATTCCTGGCTGGCCCCACCCATCCTGCCCCTCCCTTCCCAGGAACCCCCTTGCAGCCTGTTTTGGATGCAGGGCGCGCACGGAGGCTTGCGGAGGGAGAAAAATGGGCCTACAGGAAGTTCGGGAAGGCTGGAAACAGGCCTGTTTCCGGCCTCCAGAGGGCCTCTGGAGCCTGGGGAGGTCGTTTTCACCCTCCCGGAGGCTCGAGGAAAGCATCCAGAACCTGACGAAGGCAAAAAACGCCCCCCCCCAACTGTGGTGCAGGAGGCCGACTAGGCCACGCCCACCCAGCAACCAGGAAGAGAACCCCTCACTAAAATTTTAGAAGCCCACCCCTGCTCTAAACTAGCTCTTGTCTCACAAAAGTTGGGGGGAAAGGCTGGGTTCCCACACCCCATTATAGAAACTAAACTCAGGAAGATTCAAGAAATCCTTTCAAGAAATAGACTATACCCCAATCGATTAACGACCAATTGTCAGAGGAACAATCAAACATTGACTAGTACTGATTATGTTACCTAGTTAGGGTAATGAAACATCTGTAAGAAAACAAGCAAGCTCAGAGAGCACCAAGGACCCCTCACAATCAAATATTAAACAGCCTAATCATGGAGCCACCAAGAACACTTCCACCAGTACAGAGTACTGGGTTTGGGAAGTCTGTTGTAACTTTGAACGGTCGCTAAGTGACTGGTTGTAAGTCGAGGATGTCCTGTGCAGTCAAAACCACAGAAGCAATTATGAGTTTGAGTAAGGAAGGATAGAATATAGCCTGAAGACCACAAACTACGTCTGGTCTGGAAAATTAACTTCTAGAAAAGCGTTGGACTGTCCCAAGAAGGAGAAATGGAACGTTCTGGAATATTCCAGAATGTTCCATTTCTTCTTCTGGAACATTCCAACCGTTTCCAGAATATTCCACTCCTCGAGTGGCAGCTTTTCCTAATCTCATTACCTAACAATATATTATGGATTCCTAGCAATGAATTGACCATTCAAGTACAATTATCCATATTCGTAATAATTACAATAGGAATAATCCACATTCCTCAGAATAGTTTCTTTTTTCCCTCACAAAATGTCCAAGCTTCCTCATTGATCTCTGGGCATGGTGTCTGAGAATGATGGGTACTGTTATCCACCACATACATCAATGCTGAAAAGAATTGCTGTCAACCATCTAGAGTAGTTGCGCACCACATCCATCATCTGCCTGCTATAGCTCACGCCAGCAGGGAACGATGGGAGTTGGGATCCCATGTAGCCATTTATTACAGAATACTTCTGCGGGCTTTTTGAGCCTTCATCTCCACATTTCATCCTATCCGCCTCAGCTTGTTCTTACTAATTAGCTACAAAACATTTCCAACACGCTGCGTCCAAATCGATCTGGTGAAGACCATGGGAGAAACTGCCAATAGCATGATGTATAGGCTAATTTAGAGCCAACCCTTGGAAAGTTATTTCCAAAATCACTTGAAATTCAGGAAAAGCCCCCCGTTGTTGTGTTGTGTTGCGAGAGAAGGGAGGAAAGTTTTATATATTCAGTATATATGTAAAGGTAAAGGTTCCCCTCGCACATATGTGCTAGTTGTTCCTGACTCTAGGGGGCGGTGCTCATCTCCGTTTCAAAGCCAAAGAGCCAGCGCTGTCCGAAGAAGTCTCCGTGGTCATGTGGCCAGCATGACTAAATGCCAAAGGCGCACAGAACGCTGTTACCTTCCCACCAAATGTGGTCCCTGTTTTTCTACTTGCATTTTTTACGTGCTTTCGAACTGCTAGGTTGGCAGAAGCTGAGACAAGTAACGGGAGCTCACCCCTTTATGCGGCACTAGGGATTCGAACTGCTGAACTGCCAACCTTTCGACTGACAAGCTCAGCATCTTAGCCACTGAACCACTGCATCCACATGTCTTTCAAGGAATCATCACAACAACACTGTTCCCTTCCCACCAAAGGTGGTCCCTGTTTTTCTACTTGCATTTTTTACGTGCTTTCGAACTGCTAGGTTGGCAGAAGCTGGGACAAGGAACGGGAGCTCACTCCATTAAGCAGCACTAGGGATTCGAACCGCTGAACTGCCAACCTTTCGACCGACAAGCTCAGCGTCTTAGCCACTGAGCCACCATATATATATAAATATAATTTATATTTGCTGATAAAGAAATATAAATTCAGTATAAAATGGTTTGTCGTGAATGTGCCTGTTTGAGGGCTCCTGGATTGGCTTCAGACAACAAGCATACATTTTGCTGCCTATTGGGAGACTAATATAGATCTATTTTGGACTGATCGGTCCTCATCAGTTAGCCACACCCTTATCATATGTTCCCTCCCCGTACAAGCTACAGATTTACTAACTGATGAGGACCAATCAGTCCGAAATAGATCTATATTAGTCTCCCAATAGGCAGCAAAATGTATGCTTGTTGTTTGAAGAAGCCTAGGAGAGTGGATGTGTTTTCACTGAGCTATGGCTGCAATTTGAGAAACTTGGTTTATGTAGGAAAATACCCGGTTTGAAGAAAAATACCTACAAAACGAAAGAAAAGAAAGCATATATATATATATATTTTCTTACTTCTTCGTAGGATTTATGTGTGTTTTTCTTTTAGCCAGGTTTAGCCTTGGTTACGTAGGAGAAACCTGGCTAAAAGAAACACACGCACGCACACACACACACACACAAACATATATAGATAGATAGATAGATAGATAGATAGATAGATATAGATATATAGATATATAGATATATAGATATATAGATATATAGATATATAGATATATAGATATATAGATATATAGATATATAGATATATAGATATATATCGCATGTAACTAATATCTGTCTAGAGAGGTTACTATGGGGATGATATAAATGCCAACCTTACAAGATTTTGTACATTGTGGTATTTCAGGAGTGAACTTTTCATGGTGTTTTGGTTTTGTTTTTTTTTTGCTGGATTTGAATATTCCACTTATGAAAATACATAGGATGATTTCTCCAAAGGAAAACTTTTCCCCGACCTTTTATTTTAATTTTTTTTTCCAGACAAGACAGTGAGACCATCTTAAAAAAAATAACCTCTCCAGCTTTGGGACTACAATAAGAAAATTTTAACCCCAAAAATCCTCCCAAAACTTTGTTCCTCCTGAAAAAAAAAAAAAAAAAAAGCAGAAATCTAATGCACCCTGAGCAGAATTTGGGAAAAAACAGCAAAAGTTTTTCTTTCAACCGTCAAAAGTGTTGCCTGGTATGTACATTTAGAATGCCCTCGCCCCTGTCTTTTTTGCAATTATAGTTTTTAAAACTGTTTTTATTGTATTTTAATGGCTTGGTTTTAATTAGGATTGTTTAGCTTTGTGTTTTAATTGGGTACACTGCCCAGAGTTGCAAGCATGAAATGGCAACAGCTACATAAAATCGATAAATAAATAAAAACAAACTATTTTTGCCCCCACACAAAGGATGGACTGGGAAACGTTAGGGAAGAAATTCTCTTTTAAAGAGCCATTCCAAGGGTTACGGTTTCTGTCTTGCCATCCTCCAGCAGTTAAAGAGACACCCCCCCCCCCAATAAGTATATTAAGAGATTAAATTGCTCATCTGTTTTTCTGCTCATCAGAAGGGATCCCTGCTGTTTTGGGGGACTGAGTGACAACCTGAACTGGCAGCCCCACAACCTTCGGAAAGTAGCAGCCCAGCGGGAAAGCTGTCAGTCGCCTAGCAGTGTCAGGGGATAAGGCGCCATCAAGGCCCCAGGAAGGCAAGCTGCCTTTAGAAATCGTTGAGTGCGACGCTTTAGGAGGTCATAATTTGGAGGCGTCAAGAGTTCTTAAAGGCCGAGGCAGGGGTTGGCTTCCTCCGTGGTTCAGCTGCTGCCAGGGGGAAAAAAACAAAAAAACAACTCAGCGAGCGGGGAAGAAGCTTCCGAAAGGATAAAAAAAAAAAAAAATGAAAAAAAGAGGACTTGCGGAAGCCAACAAAGTTTTGCTGAAGTTTTCAAAATGACGACGGATTAAAAAAAACAAGTAAGTAGATGCTGGAGGTGGCTGGCTTCTTGAATTTTGGATGGATGGATGGATGGATGGATGGATGGATAGATAAATAGATAGATAGATAGATAGATAGATAGATAGATAGATAGATAGATAGATAGATAATGGTAGATAGGTAGGTAGGTAAGTAGGTAGGTAGAGATAGATAGATAGAGATAGATAGATAGATAGATAGATGATAGATAAATAGAGATAGATAGATGATAGATAGATAGATAGAGATAGATAGACAGACAGATAGATAGATAGATAGATAGATAGATAATGGTAGGTAGTTAGGTAGGTAGAGATAGAGAAGATAGATAGATAGATAGAGATAGATAGATGATAAATAGATAGAGATAGATAGATAGATGGATAGATAGATAGATAGATAGATAGATAGATAGATAGATAGATAGATAGATAGATAGATAGGACAGACAGACAGACAGATAGATAGATAGATAATGGTAGGTAGGTAGGTAGGTAGGTAGAGATAGATAAGATACATAGATAGATAGATAGATAAGATAGATAGATAGAGATAGATAGATGATAGATAGATAGAGATAGACAGACAGACAGACAGACAGACAGATAGATAGATAGATAGATAGATAGATAGATAGATAGATAAGATAGATAGAGAGATGATAGATAGATAGAGATAGACAGACAGACAGACAGACAGATAGATAGATAGATAGATAATGGTAGCTAGGTAGGTAGGTAGAGACAGATAAGATAGATAGATAGATAGATAGATAGATAGATAGATAGATAGATAGATAGATAGATAGATGGATAGATGATAGATGGATAGATGGATAGATGGATAGATGGATAGATGGATAGATAATGGTCATCCCTTCCAACTCTATTATTCTGTTCTGTTATTCCATTATTCTTTCTATGATCCTATATATACGTCCCATCAAATCCGGAATGGCATAGGAGCTGCCGAGATGGTAAAACTCCATTTTAAAGGTTCCTAAATATCAGAACTGAAGATCCCACAGTAAAATCCATAACTCTAATAACCCCAAACCCTCTTTTTCTTTGTTATTTTTTCGCTGATAAAATAATTGTAAGGGAGGGGGTGGGGAAAACTCAGTGCTCAAGCTTTCAGGGATTGTTTGATTCCTACTTCAGTGTTTTTCCTTCAAGGATTTAAGCCTCGTTTTCCAATGATTTCATTAAGGATTGGATTTTTTTTTGGTAAAGTGCCTGGAGAGAGCAGCACAAGGGGAAAAAAAAAATGCAAAACAGCAAACAGATAAATGACTGTACTAGTGGGTCTCTTCCGGCAATTCTGTTGAAGAGTGACTCTTTTTAAAGACTTGTCTACCTTAAGGCAGTTCATCACCTGAGCTCCTTCTCCGCCCTCCAATTACCGCCCAAGCCACCTTGCCATTTCTCACTTCAGGAGGTTGCTAAAAGAACTCATTTGTCTCCACTCGGAGAAATTTAATCTCTGACCTTTATTTATGACGCTCCCAATTCCCCAAACAATCAAGCGATGAAGGGGAAAGAGCCGTATTGACAGACCTTTGATTTCCATCTGTCAGGTCTCCCTCCCTTGCTGGCATGTTGACGGCCAGGATGGAATTACAAGGTCAAGTTGATTGGCAAGCTTTCTCCCCCTCCCCCCCGCGTAAGGGAGGTAGGAGAGGCTTCCGTCCTTTTGGCGCTCCTCAAGATGCTGGTCTTCAGCCGGTTTTGCCAAATAGCAGAGGGAAGAAACATGGATATATCTACAGTCACCTCAATCCAGTGGTGGAATTCAATTTTTTTTTTTACTATCAGTTCTGTGGGTGTGGCTTGGTGGGCATGGTGTGGCTTGGTGGGCGTGGCTTGTGGGTGTGGCAAGGGAAGGATACTGCAAAATCTCCATTCCCACCCCACTCCAGGGGAAGGATACTGCAAAATCCCCATTCCCTCCCCACTCCTGAGAGAAGGATGTGGCAAAATCTCCATTCCCACCCCACTCCAGGGGAAGGATACTGCAAAATCTCCATTCACACTCCACTCCAGGGGAAGGATACTGCAAAATCCCCATTCCCTCCCCATTCCTGAGAGAAGGATGTGGCAAAATCTCCATTCCCACCCTACTCCAGGGGAAGGATATTGCAAAATCTCCATTCGCACTCCACTCCAGGGGAAGGATACTGCAAAATCTCCATTCCCACCCCACTCCTGGGGAAGGATACTGTAAAATCCCCATTCCCCACCCTCACTCCTGGGGAAGGATACTGCAAAATCACCATTCCCACCCCACTCCTGGGGAAGGATATTGCAAAATCGCCATTCCTACCCCACTCCAGGGGAAGGATACTGCAAAATCCCCATTCCCCACCCTCACTCCTGGGGGAAGGATACTGCAAAATCCCCATTCCCCACCCTCACTCCTGGGGGAAGGATATTGCAAAATCTCCATTCCCACCCCACTCTGGGGCCAGCCAGAGGTGGTATTTGCCGGTTCTCCAAACTACTCAAAATTTCCGCTATTGGTTCTCCAGAACCTGTCAGAACCTGCTGAATATCATACCTGCCTCAATCTCTCTAAATAAAAGCCCTCAACTTATGACCATCATGGACCCCTTGGTGAAAACCAACCAAGGAATGTGATTCTATGGGACCATCGTAGTCATGTCTTCTTGTCTTCTTCTCTCCAAAAGCATTAGCACCAAGCCTTGTCCCCTGCCAATTCTGAATGCAAAAATGTTCTTCCAATTATTAGAAGTTCAAATCCCAGGTGTAGAGGATACATCACGATTTTGATTGATTGATTGCTTGATTTTGTTTCCTCCCTTTATTTTTAGAAATAACTCAAGACTGTGAGCATATCCAACATACCCTCCTCCTCCTCCTCCTCCTCCTCCTCCTCCTCCTCCTCCTCCTCCTCCTCCTCCTCCTCTTCTTCTTCTTCTCTCTCCTTCTTCTCTTCTTCTTCTCTCTTCTTCTTCTTCTTCTCTTCCTCTTCTCTTCTTCTCTTCTTCTTCTTCTTCTTCTTCTCTCTCTCTCTTCTCCTTCTCCTCCTCCTCTCTCTCCCTTCCTTCCTCCTCCTCTTCTTCTTCTCCTCCTCCTCCTCCTCCTCCTCCCTCTCCTCTCTCCTCTCTCTCCTCCTCCTCTTCTTCTCCTCCTCCTCCTCCTTCTCCTCCTCCTCCTCCTCCTCCTCCTCCTCCTCCTCCTCCTCCTCCTCCTCCTCCTCCTCCTCCTCCTCTTCTTCTTCTTCTTCTTTCTTCTTCTTCTTCTTCTTCTTCTTCTTCTTCTTCTTCTTCTTCTTCTTCTTCTTCTTCTTCTTCTTCTTCTTCTTCTCTTCTCCTCCTCCTCCTCCTCCTCCTCCTCCTCCTCCTCCTCCTCCTCCTCCTCCTCCTCCTCCTCCTCCTCCTCCTCCTCCTTTTTTCTCTTCTCCTTCCTGAGTTCCCCAAAGCTCTGTGGTTTTTCAGGCACCATTTATGGTTGAACCACACTCCGTAACATAGGGGAAAAAAACCATCATTCATAGCAGCCATGCTGGATCATCTCACAATTTATGCTCGACACCAGCTCTCGCTCTAAAAGAAGACAGGCAACGTAGCGTAAGGTTTTCCGGAACCTTAACCAGGATCAACGCTAGCCATGTTTAACGTCTTCCGGGAATGCTCCAGCTACGCCTTGACCCGATTTGGTTGAATGTGTATTAAAACTACAATCAATTTGTTCTCCAGCCCCACTCTTCCCGTTCGCAACCCCAAGGGGGTACAGCCTCGATGCTTGACTGTTTCAGATTCTTTGTCTGCGCACGAGTTCATTGATCATAATTAAATGCAGCAAAAACATCAATAGCTCACCAGCTGAGGCAGGCCAAGCATACACAGCTGACTGCTTCCATGCGCAGCACAATAAAAAAAATTCTCCTTTCAACTTCCATCGAGAGCAAGATGGGCAGGGCGATAACTTAATAAAGAGATACTGAGCTGCTTTCAGTGTTTCATTTTCCATGGCTAGTAAAATCCACGCTTCTGCTCACCGAAGGAGAAGGGAGCCTAAAAGTCCATGGGTAGCGTTTGACATTCACAACAATATCGTTTCTCCATTCATCTGACTGACTGTTGCTCGTTGTCGCTTGAGTCGCCGGATTCTTCCTTTTTGCAAGAGACGTTTCCACATGAACCCATAAAAAATGAAAAACAGAACTAGCATCAGGAGTATAATCTACTTTACTTTTAATATAAACTTGAATGTGATAGGCCCAGTCATGAACTTCTCCAGACAGGCAATTTTTAGCAACAGCACTTAGATTTACAGAGAGTCCTCAATTTATAGTTGCAATGGATGGCTGTGAAAGTTGGACCATAGAGAAGGCTGAGCGCCAAAGAATGGAGGCCTTTGAACTGTGGTGCTGGAGAAGACTCCTGCAAGTCCCTTGGACTGCAAGGTGATCCAACTGGTCAGTCCTAGAGGAGATCAACCCTGGCTGCTCTTTAGAAGGTCAGATCCTGAAGAGGAAACTCAAAATATTTTGGCCACCTAATGAGAAGGAAGGACTCCCTGGAGAAGAGCCTAATGCTGGGAACGATGGAGGGCAAAAGAAGAAGGGGACGGCAGAGAAGGAGGTGGCTGGATGGAGTCACTGAAGCAGTCGGCGTGAGCTTAAATGGGCTCCGGAGGATGGTAGAGGACAGGAGGGCCTGGAGGAACGTTGTCCATGGGGTCGCGATGGGTCGGACACAACTTCACAACTAACAACAACAATTCTGACAAGTAAAGTCAATAGGGAAAACAGGTTCACTTAACAACCATGTGACTGATTTAACAACTGCAGTGATTCATTTAACAATTGTGGCAAGAAAGTTCATCAAATGGGGCAAAATTCACATAGCAAATGTCTCACTTGGCTGCAGAAATGTTGGGCTCAATTGTGGTCATAAATCAAGGACTACCTTGGTTTCTAGCGTGGTATCAAACTGGCTCTTCTTAAAAGAAGTTAACAACAACAAGAACAGCAACAGCAACAACAGGATTCTACATCCTAACAAAACCTAGTTGAGTTCACACATTACACCAAGTCCTCATTTTTAAGCCACTCTTCACATCTCAAACCCATGTTCAAACCAAATTTTTTTACTACCGGTTCTGTGCGCATGGCATGGTGGGCGTGGCTTGGTGGGCATGGCAGGGGAAGGATACTGCAAAATCCCCATTCCCACTCCACTCCAGGGGAAGGATACTGCAAAATCCCCATTCCAACCCCACTCCAGGGGAAGGATACTGCAAAATCCCCATTCCCACTCCACTCCAGGGGAAGGATACTGCAAAATCCCCATTTCCACCCCACTCCAGGGGAAGGATACTGCAAAGTCCCCATTCCCACCCCACTCCAGGGGAAGGATACTGCAAAATCCCCATTTCCTCCCGATCAGCTGGGACTTGGGAGGCAGAGAATAGAATGGGGCGGGGCCAGTCAGAGGTGGTATTTACCGGTTCTCCGAACTACTCAAAATTTCCACTACCGGTTCTCCAGAACTGGCCAGAACCTGCTGAAACCCATCTCTGGTTCAAACCCAGCAAACGACAGAATGCTTAACTTAATCCTTGAAGAGCTCTTGAGAGGCCCATAAAGTGCTCTTTACCAGCCCTATTAGCAATGCCAAGGAGAAAACCTCTGTAATGTCGTCGTGAAAAATTTTCCATCCTTGATTTACGGCCCTTAGGATGAGTCAAAAGAGGAGGCCTACAATTTATTAATAACGATTTAATCAAGCCCGGAGAGGACAGCGTGTAAGGGACACGGAAGGGAGTTGGATTACATATGAATTTAGAACCAGGGTTCTCCTGGGAAGAGAGCTTGCGTTGCAAACTCAATCTGATGCTTTTATGATACGGGATTACAATTTAAAGAGTGACAGTGGAACCGCTTAATTAATTCCAGTTAATTTTATTAAGAGACTTAGCGCATGAGTCAGCCTCCCGGGAGGGCAAGGATCCTTTTTGCTGTTCATTCACCAAAGCCGGACCAGACCTTCAGGATAATTAATAGCAACGTTATCAGCCTGCCAGATATTGATTTGCATATCTCCCTTGGACCTTGTTAGAAATTTCCATACACTCTCTTGCCTTTCGGAACGAATGCAAACTAAAGTCTGGAGGGGGGGGGAAACAGGTTACCACGGTGACTGAAAAATTTGGGGCTGACCCTTAGCAAGGGCCCTTCTTTTCCTCCATCCCAGCATTCAGGAGCCAGCATTTGTATGAATTAGGGAGTCTCCTAGCAGCCAAAATCTTGCCAGTTATCCCAGTGTTGAAGCTTTCAAGCCTAGGTAGAGAAGTTGTCTGGCAACGTTTATCTATTCTAACGCCTTCTTGTTCGACCTGTTAGAAGAGGATTTGCTTTAGAAATATATGCACAAGGTATTTTTTTTTGCTGCAGTTCTCGCTTACTTTGAGGAAGGGAGGGGAAGGGAGAGGGGAGAATGAATGGAAAAGAAGAGAGGGAAGGGGAGGAGAGGAGAGGAAGAAAGGATAGAATAGGGGAGGGGAGGAGAGGAGACAGGAGTGGAGGGGAGAGGGGAGGAGAAGAAACGGGAGGGGAGGGGACAGAAGGGGAGGGGAGAGGGGAGGGGAGGAGACAGGACAGGACAGGGGAGGAGAGGAGAGGATGAATGGAAAAGAAGAGGGGAGGGGAGGGGAGGGGAGAGGGGAGGAGAGGAGACGAAACGGGAGGAGAGGAGACAGAAGGGGAGGGGAGAGGAGAGGAGAGGAGAGGGGAGGAGAGGAGAGGACAGGACAGGGGAGGAGAGGAGAGGAGAGGATGAATGGAAAAGAAGAGAGGAGGGGAGGGGAGGGGAGGGGAGGATGAATGGAAAAGAGGAGAGGAGAGGAAGAAAGGATAGGACAGGATGAGAGGGGAGGGAAGAGAAGGGAAGGGAAAGGGGATGAATGGAAAAGAGGAGAGGAGAGGAGAGGAGAGGAAAAAGGAGAGGATAGGATAGGATGGGAGGGGAGGGGAGGAGAGCAGAGGATGAATGGAAAAGGGGAGAGGAGAGGAAGAAAGGATAGGATAGGATAGGATAGGATAGGATAGGGGAGGGGAGGGGAGGGGAGGAGAGGAGAGGAGAGGAGAGGAGAGGAGAAGAGATGAGAAGAGAAAGAGAAGAGAAGAGAAGAGAAGAGGAGGGAGGGGAGAGGAGGGGAGGAGAGGGGTGGAGAGGATGAATGGAAAAGAGAAGAGGAGAGGAGGTGTTAGCAAAGGGCAACTTCAGACTGATCATTCTTGCCCTCTTTTTCTCCCACTCAACTTTCTTCTCCTAGTGTGAAGCTCTGCTGAACCACCTCTAATCAAAACCTTACCTATACATGTTACAAAGCAACAAGGATGGGGGGGGAGGGGGGGAGAAACCTGAAAGGGGATGTGGGGGACGGGTGTCCAAAAAAGGAAAGAAAGAAAAGGAGGGACGTAGCCAGAAGCTATTCTGTCAAACATGTTTTTGCCTGAAGCGTTCTAGCATTTCTCCTCCTCTTAAACTGATGTCGGAAAAGCATTTGAACGGAAGATGCCACAACTGCCTGCACTGCTTCTGTTAGAAGGGCCGAGTGGAAACTACACTAATGAATTCTTATGTGGCTCTCCCTTGACACCCCCTCCCCTCTCCTTCTAGACTGAATCAAAGAAAAGAGCCTTTGTGTGGACAAACAGACTCGGTTACCCCCGAGCACAGAATTAATGCCTTCTCAGCTTTCGTTTAGCTGTTGTCGGGTTGTTTTTTTTTTGCAATCTGGTGCAATTTATGCCCCACCTTTAAAAAGAAAAGAAAAGAAAAAAGAAAACAAACACTGGTTTCATAAATAAACCACGTTAGTAAAACGCCCGCACTTCTAGACCGGCGAAAACTCAGCCGCGGGTGATGTTATTACAAATAAACAGGTGGTTCAGAAAATCCGTGTTTTATTTATTCAGGATCTCCGTTGCTGGAATCAAGGAGGAGGAGTCCTTGATGGGTTGCGATCACGCGCAGCAAAATCAGAAATAAGGCAAGGAAATAATATGTCGAATTGGAAAACTTAAGCAGCCAACAGAGGAGGGCACTGACTTAATGATTAATACATACTGTGTTGTATCGCAGTTTAAGCACTGCGGGGGGGGAGATGTTCATGCAAAGTGGGGCTTGGACCTCTGGTGGAAGCAGGGGTGAAATGCTACTGGTTCGCACCAGTTCGGGCGAACCCATAGTAAAAAATGCTACCAGTTCAGGTGAACCGGTATTTCCGCCAGTCAGCTAGGCAATGATCAGCTGTGACGTGCGATTTATATTAGCTAGAATCATCAGATTTCCTGCTTTCTAGCTAATCTAAATTGCCTGGCACAGCGGATTTTCCTCCCCTCGCTGTTCTACTTACCTTTGCAGACTCGATAATGTTCAAAATGTTCCTTTTTTAGCGCTGCGAAGGCACGTCTCAGGTGTACATGTGTGCAAAGTGCACATGCACGTGTGGCGCACATGATCGATAGCAGACTCACAGAACCGGTAGCAGACTTCTGAGGATTTCACTACTGGGTGGGAGGGTTGTTCCACCAGCTGGAAGATACCTCAAAAAGGCGCTGTTTTTGGTACCCTACCTGTAGATGATGCCGGTTGGAAGTCACACCACACCTAGTTCTGGTGTGGACCAGGTTGACGTGGTTTAGAGTTCAGAAAAACCCTAAGAAAAAGAATACTTTAGATGAAATAAAGAAGATTATTCCGTATTGCATGCTTTTTCGGACACCCTTTGTGTGATATCCTTGGTAGGTTCCAGTGGTGGGTTGGCCCTGTTCGGACCAGTTCTATAGAACCGGTAGTAAAACCGGCAGGAGGCTCCACCCACTGACCCTGACGTCATCAGAAGCTTCTGCGCATGTGCAGAAGCAAGGCACATGCGCGAGCAAAGCAGTAGTAAAGGTAAGTAGAACCCACCCCTGGTAGGTTCCCTCTTGGACTACGTCCCGTCACCATTGAATTAGGGTGAGTATTAGGGTTAATAGGCGAGTGGTGTGGTGGCCTAGAGGTGAAGCTCTCGCCTCACAATCAGGAGGCTGTGAGTTCGATCCTAGGTAGAGGCAGTTATTTTTCTCTCTGGGCACACTGAGAATATATCTGCTGAAAAAATAACCTCTGCATTGGCGACAGGAAGGGTATCCGGCCAGTAAACACTCAACTCCATTCAATTGCCCAAACTCCACCCCGTAAGGGATTATGGGGTCATTAAAAGACAATGATTAGGGTCAATAATTTTAGAGTGGGTACTCTATCTTTCTTACCTTGTTTGTGTGGGGAACCCTCAAACTTCTATTCTGGTATAGAGTTTCCTGCCTGAGCAGGGGGTTGGACTAGAAGACCTCCAGGGTCCCTTCCAACTCTGTTTACTCTGCTTAGTAGAGTAATGTGAACCCAGGTAGGTGTACCTCTGCTTAATAAACCCCCTTTCAACAAACCACAATTGAACAAGGACGGAATGCGATCCCGTCCCTCTTTCATCCCCTGAAAATCGCAGCCAAAAGAAGCGGAATTAAACAGAAACACAAACACAACAGCGTAGACTTGCAGGGCTGTATGGAAATCAAGCACTTTAAGCTCTTCCTACTTTCAAGAGCATTTGGATTAAATTTTTAATGAGGCTTCCAAACAATTACTGCTGCAAATAAGAGTAAATAAAGAAGAAAGAGACTGTGACAGCCTTATAGCTTGACTCCGCAAATTAAAGAAATGCAAACAAAAGCACAATCTTTAGGACCGAAGAGGGAAAGGAGAAATTTTTTTCCCCACCATTTGCCATTTCCTGGGGTTACATTGACACAGAGCCTTGGCATAACTTCCTTAATTAATTTAATTGTTCAAATCTTGGCTGTTCAGCCAAAGGAGGGGCGCCTCTCCTTTCACTGCTGAATTGTGGCCTCTCTTTCTTTTACCAAAAAGTTTGTTTTTCTCGGCGGTTTCCTGGAAAGAATCGGTTTGAATATTGGAGGCTCCCAGGCCTTAGCCCAGTGATGGCGAACCTTTTCGGCACCGAGTGCCCAAACCGGAATGTACGTGCATGTGCATGCACCAGAGCACCGGAAACCCAAAGATCAGCTGGCTGGCATGCGCATGCCTGTCTTTTGGCCAGTTTTGGACATTTTTCGGCCTGTTTACAGGCTGTTTTTTGGGCCATTTTCAGGCCATTTTTGGGCTGTTTTCAGGCCGTTTTTTGGGCTGTTTTCAGGCCATATTTTGGGCTCTTTTCAGGCCATTTTTTGGGATGTTTTCAAGCTGTTTTTGGGCCATTTCAGGCTTGTTCTTTGGGCTCTTTTCAGGCTGTTTTTCAGGCTGTTTTCAGGCTGTTTTTTTGGATGTTTTCAGGCTGTTTTTGGGCCATTTCAGGCTGTTTTTTGGGCTCTTTTCAGGCTGTTTTTGTGCTGTTTTCAGGCTGTTTTTTTGGTTGTTTTCAGGCCGTTTTTGGGCTGTTTTCAAGCTGTTTTTGGGGCTGTTTTCAGGCTGTTTTTATGCCATTTTCAGACCATTTTTAGGGACATTTACAGGCCGTTTTTTGGGGCATTTTCAGGTCATTTTTCGGGCTGTTTTCAGGCTGCTTTTTGAGCCATTTTCAGGACATTTTTCAGGCTGTTTACAGGCTGTTTTTTGGGCTGTTTTCAGGCCATTTTTCAGACCCTTTATAGGCCTTTTCTTGGGCCATTTTCAGGCCATTCTTCAGACAGTTTTCAGGCTGTTTTTTGGGGTGTTCTCAGGCCATTTGGGGGGCTGTTTTTAGGCCATTTTATGGGCTGTTTTCAGGCAGTTTTTTGGGCCATTTTCAGGCCATTTTCCAGCGCTCTGGCACCTGTGAAGACCAGATGGCCAGCACGCCAAAAAACAGAAGAGCAGCTGGCGATGGCGCATGTGCCCACAGAGAGAGCTCTGCGTACCACCTCTGGCACGGATGCCATAGGTTCACCATCACAGCCTTAGCCCTTCTTTTATAGTAACTTGATTCATTATCATTCCTTTAACACTCATTTTCCCATCTGGCTAGTTCACAAGTGAATGAGACACCTAACAACACGTCATACAAAGCTGAGTTCGCACTCCCACTCTGTTTGATGTTCAGTGGGCCAACTCAACCTGCTAGTTCTATTTTGGTTCCATCAATTGTGTGAACCTAGGAAATGATTAAGCTGGGTTAGTTCTCACCTTAGTCCATTTGTTTTTGGGGGGAAGCTAGGACCTTTGACTGTTGTGGTCCGCCAGCAGCCTGCGGAGCTGGTAGCAGAGTCAGACAGTGAGGAGGCTGGGGAGGAACATGGGCCAGTCCTGGAGGCTGGGGAAGGCTCAGACGAGGGCTCTGCGTCGGAGGCAGGAAAAGGGCCATCTGGGAGGTATGTGCTGCCTCCGGAGCTTCCAGAGTTGGACCTCAGCGAGGCAGAGGAGCAGGGGGAGCCTGTTCCCAGTGCGTGCATGCACAGAGCTGCCAGAAGACAAGAACAGTTAAAACAAAAGGGACGACTCAGGAGTAGGGCTTGGAGATGATTGGCCCCTCCCATAAGACTTAAAAGAGGAGCAAAGGCACCTGGGCCTTTGCAGGAAGCATCTTTATTAATTCTGTACAGTTTAAAGTCTGAAGCTCTGTTTGATTCTGGACTCCGTGTGGCTTCGCCAATGAGGTCTTTGGCAGCGCGTCAAGGGAGATAAAGGTGGGTGGTTATCAGCCTTATCCCGAAGGACTCTTTACAACTATTGGGGATTCATCTGTGAATGAACAGAATTCACAGCTGTTAAAATAAAACAGGTTTTTGGGACTACTCGTGTGTTTTACTGGCTCAGGAAGCCTAGGTCTGAACATTGGCAGGTACGAGAGAGAGTGGCAGTGGTGTTAAAAAAAAAAGAAAGGGAGGGGGAGAAGGGAGGAGAAAGTGGGACGAGCAGGAAAAGAATGTGGCAAGGGGAAACATTGGATGAATCAATGATCCCGAGCTTTGTGTGAATGCAGAAATGAGTGAATTGTAGTAGTGGAAGCTTTCCTTTGTGCCAACCCACCTTCCCACTTTGGCTCAACACCTTTCTCCTGTCCTTGGACAGTAATAATTCACAGTTGTCTCCACTCTCGGCTGATTGCTCAAGGAAGCATTTTGAACCAGAGCCCAGAACGGTACTTAACAAATGTTGCAATTTATAGATATGCAAAATAGCACATATTTATGTATCTGCTAACACGATCGGGAAGCAGAAATCCAACCCAATGCCGCCCCTCCCTCCTTCTGCAGAATTGGATTTGCTCTTCAAAATAGCACTTTAAATGTTTGGGATGCTAATTGCAATCAAAACAGGAGAAAAGTGAGGGATAAGAGGATTGGCTAGACCAGGGGTCTCCATACTTGTCAACTTCAAGACTTGAGGACTTCAACTCCCAGAATTCCTCAGCCTGTCTGGCTGAAGAATTCTGGGAGTTGAAGTCCACAAGTCTTAAAGTTGCCAAGTTTGGAGATCCTCGGACTGGACTTCTGCTTTGTTCTGCCTTTCCAATTCACACATACAGACTGTCCATTCTGGTTGTCAATGATTACAGTTGTAAAGCAGGCCAGTCACGTGATTGGCCCAATTTTGTGACCTTTTTGTAGTGGTCATTAAGCAAACCAGTGGTTTGCCACAATGCAGTTTTGCCCCAAACCTGAAGTTAATACCAATTTTTGGCAAAACCACCTTAAAACGTGGTCATGTGAGCATCTGTAAATGCGGCATGGTTGATGACCGCCTGAAGTGCAGTCATATGATGGTAGGGGAGGGGCTGAGAGTTAGAAAGTCAAGCCTGGATTATAAGTACTGCCCAACTACCATAGGTTCCTTAGAACTTCAAATGGTCCCTATACCACTGGTTGTAAATCAAGGGCTACCTGTAGAATATGAATTTTTCAAAAGCGCAAACTTGCATATCATCGCTAGCAGAGGTGGGTTTCAGCAGGTTCTGACCAGTTCTGGAGAACCGGTAGCAGAAATTTTGAGTGGTTCAGAGAACCGGTGGTAAAAATTCTGACTGGCCCCGCCCCCATCTATTCTCTGCCTCCCGAGTCCCAGCTGATTGGGAGGAAATGGGGATTTTGCAGTAACCTTCCCCTGGAGTGGGGAGGGAATGGAGATTTTACAGTATCCTTCCCTTGCCACGCCCACCAAGTCACATCCACCACACCCACAGAACCAGTAGTAAAAACTTTTGAAACCCACCACTGATCGCTAGGTTCACACAGCACAGTAATTCCTAAATCTGGATTAAGGAAATACATTGGCTGCGTTCAGATCGTATATCGCACTCAGACCAATACACAACTGGTATATTATGGCTTATTGTGTTGGCTTGTTTCACATGACCCACTGATAACCCGAAGCCTAGATTTCCACAATGGGCTGAACCACAAACTACACCCCACCCTATTCTAGTCCAAGTTAGTGCATTGTGCATAGAGATCCATGCATACAAACAACCCTGTAAACAACTTCTCTGTCTGCTCACCATGCAGACATTAGGTTCAAGACTTCCAAGGTCCCTCCCAACTCTGTTACTGTTACAATTAAAAATGAAATAATTAAATTGTGTTAAATAATTAAAAAGCGTTTGTGCAAGCTGGGTTTTCTCCTATGCTGCCCTGTAGGCAAGCATTTCAGCAGAAGTAAACCCCTCCAAAGCTCTTTGAAGCTTTGACCTGCCATCACTTAAAAATATTTATGTTTCCTTTTATCCATGTGAACTAGAAGCATCTGTTGTGGCCCGTCAGCAGCCCGCAGATTTGGACAGTGAGGAGGTTGGGGAGGAACATGGGCCAGTCCTGGAGTCTGGGGAAGGCTCTGATGAGGGCTCTGCATTGGAGGCAGAGAGGGGGCCAGGGCCGTCTGACAGTTGTCAGCTGCCTTCGTAGTCGGACATCAGTGAGGAAGAAGAACAGCTGGATCCTGTTCCCAGTGTACACATGCAGAGAGCTGCCAGGAGAAGGAAACAACTAAGGAACAAGGGTCGACTCAGGAGTAAAGCCACAGGTGGACGGTGAACGGCCCCTCCCAGAGGAAATAAAAAGGACTGAAGGGGAGGGGAGTTTGCAGAAGACAATTAGTTCATTTGGGTGAAGATCTGTTCCTGCATACTTGCCAAGTATTGTCGGTTACAGTGTGGAGTCTGAAAGATATTGGCCTCATCTCTCTCCAAGCCTGATCAAGGTCGATAATGGTGAACTATCTTGAAAGGCTGTGGGAGAGGAAAGACTTTGCTGGAGAGGAATTCACTGTCAATTAAATAAAAGGGATTTATCGGGGCGAGGACTTTGCTTCGTGCTGCTGGGGAAGACTAGGTCAGAACAGTATCTTCCTCTTCTCCCTTTCCAGCTTTCCTTTCTTCATCCCAACAAATCCTGTCCTATTTCAACACTTGCACAGAATTAGGTATCACGCCCAGGTTTGGCTCAGAAGCCACGCACTGTAGAAGTCTTGCCTTCAGCTCAGCTGCTGCTTCAATCAAAGGCGAGAAGAAAGAGAGACAGATATATATAGAGAGAGTGACATTATGTCAAGGCTTAAATGAACCACCAAAGATTCCAATTTTGTTTCTCCTTTCTTCTCCTTTTCCCTAATGGTTTATAATTTGAAGAAAAGAAGAACAGTCTCATGCTATGTCATTAATGTAAAGTTATTGCTTTAAAGTTTCCCCTGGGATCTTTTCAGTGTCAAATCAATTTGTAGACGGGGTCCACAAGGCACAAAAATCAGCTTCTTCCAACAGTTGACAGAAGTTTCATTTCTCGACCTCGTTTTTTTTTTTTCCTCCCCTTGTAGCTTTGATCTTCGATGACAGGGCGAACTCTCATTTCGTCCCCTGGATTGCAATTGATTGGAAGCAGCCTTTTGAGATAAGCGCACTAATTATTTGGTTGGAAATTTAATTAAATCTTTTCACTTAGGGATAGAGGCACTAGTCCCTTCTGTGTACACTCCGCTTTCTTTGTCTTCTAAAATTACATAAGGTAAACTGTTTGCAAAGAGGACTCGCTTGGTAGTTGAAGCTTTGCTTTATATTTTTTTCTCCAGCTAGAAGCGAAATCTTCAGTAGGTTTTCCGATTTTTCAACACATTTTTGCGATCGTCTTTTGAAAACGAGGAGATGGTTTTTGGTTGCTAAGTTATCAACATGGTTGTTAAGTGAATCTGCTTTCCCCCGTGGACTTTGCTTGTCAGAAGGTCGCCAAAGGGGAATTATGTGACCCGGGAGTCACTGCCACCGTCGTAAATACGAATCGGTTGCCAAGCGTCTGAATTTGGATCATGTGACCATGAGGATGCTGCAATGGTCATAACTGTGAAAAATGGTCAGAAGTCATTTTTTCCCGTGCTGTTGGAACTTCGAACGGTCACTCAATGAACTGTTGTAAGTCGAGGACTGTCAAGAGTATGAATATTCATCGTCTGGAATAGATCAGCCAATGGGGACTGTTTGGATAGACATGGTAACAGGACAGCCAATGGGGACTGTTTGGAAACTGAAACATAGTATTTGTTTGTAAGGGGCCATAAGAGACAGTTTGGAGTCTGGGCGTGGCTAAGACTTGCTGAACTGTATAGAGGCCAAACCAACTGAAGAGTTGGTTTGGCCTCTATAATGGAAGCCTCTGTACCAATTGTGGTATTCAGCGGTGGCTGTGGGAGACTCTGCCCACCAGCCGAGGCATCATCACGTCCTGTTTTTGACGCTCTCCGCATGCACAGAAGGCCCTGATCACATCTGTGAACCAGTAGCGAAGGTACTGCTCTATACAATATATTAGCCTCTGTATCTCTCTACTCTGTAATGACTTGCTTCTATGAATATTGCTTCCGTCTTCCTGATAGTGTATGCTGAATTCTCCTGTATGGTATTGCATATAAAGAAGTTTCTTATGTAATCTGAATCCTGCTGAAGTTTCATTTCATTGCGCCTGATTGTGTGTGCTGCAACGAACTCTGACAAGGACTACGTCAGCTTTGGAAGCCATATTAGCACCAGATGCTTCGCCGTTGCCAACTTCTTGCGCTTGGGAAAGTGGGAGGGGGACGACTTAGAGGAGTGATTGTAGTTAGACATAATAGCATTTTTCTCCTCGGTCAAGATCATGGTGTTTATGTACCTAGAGGAGGAGTGGTTGCAGGGATGGCTCTAGTTGGGACGGGTGGTGATTGGGCCAGGTGACAGACTGATGGGTGCAGGGCCTGGATTTGAGGTTTTGATTTACTGAGGGAAAACCGGAACTCTCAGATTCGAGTTTTCCCAGATGTACCAGTTTATCTTCTCTAATAAATGGAAGTTTGACAAATGCCTGCCTCGGACTTTTTACTTGGAGTTGGGGACTTTCTGGAACGCTGACAGACTACCTGTGTTGAACAGCTCAGGAAGCAAAACAGAATCCTGAATGACAGCATATTACATCACCTCTCTTTCGAGAAGCAGCTGTTTCCAAGCAACCCCATCTGAAATCTGTTTCAGTGATGGGTCAGGGTGAGGGTTAGGATGGAGAGACCTCATCTTCCCAAAATCCAAAAGGGGATCCGAGCAGTGGTGGGATTCACCAGTTGTAACAACTGGTTTACTTCGCACATGTGTGCCAAAAGGGCACTCCGCGCAGGGGCAGTACAATTAAAATCAGCTCCAAAGCTTATCTTCTACAGCCACTGTGAGTAAAACAGCTGAGGCACGGCAAACCACACTGTTGCGCCTACCGGCTGGGCTACAGATGAAGGAAATAAAGGTAGGTATAGCGCAGGGGCGGGTGCAGTGATGGGATTCAGCCAGTTCGCACCACTTCGGGAGAACCGGTTGTTAACTTTCTGAGCAGTTTGGCAAACTGGTTGTTGGAAGAAATCATTAGGGCAGAGAACCGGTTGTTAAATTATTTGAATCCCACCACTGGGCGGGTGGGAGGGCCCAGCTGATCTTCGGAGCGAACCAGTTCGCTCACAGCTGATCGTCGGAGCTACTGGAACGCCCGAACCGGTCTGAACCGGGGAAAATCCCACTTGTGCACCCGAGCGGCAAAAACCAAGAAAATAACAATGAAATCACATTTCCCTTGGGTTGGACCAATCAAGCCAGTCTCAATCTTGACGTCTACTCTGAGCCCAATTCAAAATGATTCACTTATTGAATTTATACCTGCTGCGATCTAAGAGCTTACACGGTATAACAAACCATGAAACATCTAAAGTTTGATTAAAAGCCCTCCCACCCCCACCCCGGCTAAGAAAAAAAAATAATAAAGAGCATGAACCGTTGAGATCAAGTATTCAGAAGCAGAGAAGGAGATCTCATCTGAAATGTTTTCCCTTAACCGACGGGGTCTTTTCTCAGTCGTTTCTGCTAACACAGCACTTCGAGATGCACTCTTTCTTAATGTATTCAAATTTGTATGCATTGGGAGAGGTAGCAAATTGCTTCTCAATGCCTCAGAAAACAGCAGCAATGAATATCAACTTCTAAGCTCCACTTTTTAACCTGTGAATCAGATTGCCGTTGAAATGCAACTCTTATGAATTTCTTCCTCGTCTCTGGATCCAAAGCAAGAAGGAGATGATCTCCACCAGTGGTGAAATCCAAATTTTTTTTACTACTGGTTTTGTGGGCGTGGCTTGGTGGGCGTGGTGTAGTTTGGTGGGCATGGCTTGATGGGCATGGCAGGGGAAGGAAAATCTCCATTTCTACCCCACTCCAGGGGAAGGATACTGCAAAATCCCCATTTCTTCCCCACTCCTGGGACAAGGATATTACAGAATCTCCATTCCCACCCCACTCTGGGGCCAGCCAGAAGTGGTATTTGCCGGTTCACCGAACTACTCAAAATTTCCGCTACCGGTTCTCCAGAACCTGCTGGATTTCAACCCTGATCTCCACCAAGGAGAAGATGACTTTGGAAGAGTGGTCATGTCTTAGCATGGGACAACAACAACTCGTTGTATTTCATGAGAAGGCTGTTAGGAAGGAAGTGTATCATCTATGGAGATTCTCAGTCCTCCAGGTCATGGTTACCCCAAAGATGCTTTTTCAAGAGGCAACTGGGCTTTCTTTGTTTTTCCTTGAAAACGTTTTGTTTCTCATCCAAGAAACTTCTTCAGTTCTGACTGAATTCCTTGTAGTCATATACCGTATTTTTTGGAGTAATAAGATGCACCTTTCCCCCCCCCCAAAAAAGAGGGTGAAAATCTGGGTGCGTCTTATACTCCGAATGTAGCCCTGCCCAGCCTCGCAAACGGAGATTTCAGAGGCTGAAAGAAGCTTCAGAATAAAAGCCTCTGAAAGAAGCTTCAGAAAAAAAGCCCCCAAACAGAGCTTCAGAGGCTTTTTTTCTGAAGTTGTTTCGGAGGCTTTCAGAGGCAGAAAAAAAAGCAAGGCACAGAGCTCACAACCAAGGAACCTGTTGCTAAAATTCACCACTGGGAACAGCTGATTGGGGGTATTCTGGGAGGCTGATTCACCTGCCAATCAGCTTTTTTCTTATTTTCCTCCCCAAAAACTAAGATTCTACTCTTTTTCCTCTAGAAGGGAATTCATTTCTCAAACAGCAGCACCTGCATTGTGCCTTGACCATTTTCATTCAAGCTAGCTATCAAAAAAAATCCAAGATCCTAGGCCGAATTGATCCTTGTCAGCCCAGATTCCTTTAATGTATGTCTTCCATGACAACCTTCTTCCTGTCTGCCACCCTCCATATCATTCTTCGAAAGAAACGAAGGGAAGAATGATCATTCTTTCAGCTGAATTCCCTGCACGATGAGGTGCCTCCTCTATAAGTCAACTTCACATTCGGAGAATTGCCGTCTCTATCCAGCCCTCAGGGAAGCTTCCATAACTCTTATCAAAGCTGCCAAAAACTGCTACAAGTCAGTCAGCTTAGTTTGAGAAAAAGATTTCTCTTTCTCCTCCTTTGCTTTCTCGCCAAGGATTCAAGAAAGACCTTCAAGAAACTCTTGGAGACACAAATGTCTCCAATAATTGTTTATCTATTACTTAACATGGCAAAAGCTACGGCAAATCTAGACAGCATTCTAAAAAGCAGAGACATCACCCTCCCAACAAAAGTGCGTATAGTCAAGGCTATGGTTTTCCCAGTTGCAATGGATGGCTGTGAAAGTTGGACCATAGAGAAGGCTGAGCGCCAAAAAATCGAGGCCTTTGAACTCTGGTGCTGGAGAAGACTCCTCCGAATCCCTTGGACTGCAAGGCGATCCAACCGGTCGGTCCTAGAGGAGATCAACCCTGACTGCTCTTTAGAAGGCCAGATCCTGAAGAGGAAACTCAAATACTTTGGCCACCTAATGAGAAGGAAGGACTCACTGGAGAAGAGCCTAATGCTGGAAATGACGGAGGGCAAAAGAAGAAGGGGATGGCAGAGATCGAGGTGGCTGGATGGAGTGACTGAAGCAGTTGGCATGAGCTTAAATGGACTCCAGAGGATGGTAGAGAACAGGAAGGCCTGGAGGAACGTTGTCCATGGGGTCGCGATGGGTCGGACATGATTTCGCAACTAACAAGAACAACAAATTACTTAACATGCGCCGTTCAATTACAAGCATTCGCTTGGAAAAAAAGGGAATTCCAGAAAAGGCAATTTGAGACATTATTTTGGTCTTCCTAATAAGGGTTATAAAAATATGCCTGTGATTTAAAAAAAAAGCCTTCATTTTGCTTTATCTGTGAATCAACAGGGGGAAAAAAAAGAAAAAAGAAAATATCTCTCTATGCAAGCTTAGGGCAAAATTCATGTAGAACTTATTGAAATGTTGCACCAATGGCTTAATTGTGATTAAGCATACATCAAAATAAGCACATGCGACAGAGGGAAATGCAATGGAATACGAATGAGACTTAACTTTATTATTCTGATTTTTTTTTTTTTTACAGCCAGTTTCGTGGAAGGGAGGAAGGATAGAACATTGGTTGCTGCAGCAGAGATGGTAGAAGTTTGCCCTACAAGACACTTTTGTGTCACTCCTTTGTGCTTTCTAGAACTCCTTTGATCCAGAATTGTCATAAATAAGATGTGCTGCTTTTCTGAACCTGGGAATTAAAACTGTAGTTCAAGTCCTAAAACAGACTTGTCTTTAAAAAAAAGTCAGATAACTGATTGACTGATCTTTCATGCCTAAAGCAGAACTACAACTCACAGTCGCCTGGTGATTGGCCCAAAGTCACCCAGATGGCTTTCAGACATAAGTGAACACTAGATCTCACCATCTCCTGGTGCTTGGGCCAAAGTCTCTTTGTTGGCTTTCATGCCTAAAGTGAGACTAGAATTCACCATCTCCTGGTGATTGGTCCATAGTCACCCAGATGCCTTTCATGCCAAAGACAGGACTAGAACTCACCATCTCCTGGTGCTTGGGCCAAAGTCTCCCTGTTGGCTTTCATGCCTAAGGTGAGACTAGAATTCACCATCTCCTGGTGATTGGCCCAAAGTCAACCAAAGGACTTTCATGACTAAGGCTGAACTCAAATTCTCAGACTCCTGGTTTTTAGGCCAGCACTTACCCACCACACCAAACTGGCTACACTAAACAATATGCATTATTTTCAAGATTTACCTCAAAATGATTCCTATAGAGACAGGGCTGATGACGGGTGAATAGTGGCACGGCCATTCAGAAAACATTACACGACTGGGAGTGTGCAAGATGATGTGTGAATCCTTCTCAGATCTTATGGGGGTTGTCTTTATGGCTTTTAAGCTCAAAGATCCTAGCTGAATAAAAATATGAAGGGTAAATGATATTTCCGAGGTCTCCTCCAAAATCAGAATTTCCAACCTGAGGCAGGAAATAGATGGGGACGGGGCCAGTCAGAATTTTTACTACCGGTTCTCCGAACTACTCAAAATGTCCGCTACCAGTTCTCCAGAATTGGTCAGAACCTGCTGAAACCCACCTCTGCCCCTAGAGTCGGGAACGACTAGCACATATGTGCAAGGGGAACCTTTACCTTTACCTTTAAGTTGAGGAGTACCTGCCTATGATCAATTAGGTTGGGTGCTTCTTAAGTTTCTTCCTCTGACTGCTAAGCCACTGGAGACTTCTGAATCTCTTCTCTTTAGGAAAGCATCTCTTCCCACCATTCCCCAAGTCATCCACACATTCCATTATACCTGTATCCCTCTGGGGTTTAAAATTCCCGTAATGCTTGGAACATAAATCATACTGGATGGGCACCGAGTTGCCTATCCCCAGGCTGAGGACATAATCCTTCCCCCCCCTTCGCCGCCCCAACACATATTTTTAAGACCTCCTAAGGAACTAGATTCTCTAGGGCAGATTGCAGGGTGGGGATGATGGGGAATTACAGAGGGAAAGATGTCATTAGTGTATATCACAGCAGTAATACTGGACCTGGGACGACAAGCTACAATAATATGACACATTATTCCCTGACTGCCTGAGGTTTATATATGCTACTGTCACTTTTATATGTTCTCCACCACCAGTAATTTTCTCTCAATTTAATTTTTATTTCCCCAAGGGTTTGCCAAGGTTAAAGTGCTAGAAAACCAATGACTGTTCCCTTGCCAAAGGGTGATAAATTAAGTTAACCGTCGTTGGGTGGCTAGCTTCTGGCTGGTCAGGGCTATTTATATGTAAATAAGCGTAAGGATGCTGATAGGCATGTATGTAAATTTTAACAGCCTGTTTCTCCTGCACAAGATGGTTCGAAGTTGGGTGTTTAGAATTTTCAGTGAGTTTCCTTAAAAACAAAGCCTGCTTCGTTCGGCCAACATTTAAGATTCTGTGCTTCACTTCTAGCTTAATATAAAGGTAAAGGTTCCCCTCGCATATATGTGCTAGTCGTTCCCGACTCTAGGGGGCGGTGCTCATCTCCGTTTCTAAGCCGAAGACGTCTCCGTGATCATGTGGCCGGCATGACTCAATGCCAAAGGCGCACGGAACGCTGTTACCTTCCCACCAAAGGTGGTCCCTATTTTTCTACTTGCATTTTTTACATGCTTTTGAACTGTTAGGTTAGCAGAAGCTGGGACAAGTCATGGGAGCTCACTCCGTTAAGCGGCACTAGGGATTCGAACCGCCGAACTGCCGACCTTTCTGATCGACAAGCTCGGTGTCTTAGCCACTGAGCCACCGCGTCGCCTCTATGAGTTTAATGTCATCACTGCTAAAATCTAAATTTCGTTAGCTATTTCTTTATTAGGCCTGTATGAATAATCACTTTGGAAATGTTATTCAAAGGCCGTTCGATCCATCAACTTTCCAATTTCTGAACTAATGCATAGAATTGAATTGGATGCCAACAAATTGATTTGGCCCTGATTTGGAGATTCAATGGACATTTTCTCAAACCTGGTTTTTCTGAATGGAATTGACTGGAAATCCCAGATCAGATTGATTCTCTGCCTCCCAAGTCCCAGCTGATCGGGAGGAAATGGGGATTTTGCAGTAACCTTCCCCTGGAGTGGGGTGGGAATGGAGATTTTACAGTATCCTTCCCCTGCCATGCCCATCAAGCCACGCCCACCATGCCACACCACACCCACCAAGCCACGCCCACAGAACCGGTAGTAAAAAAAATTTAAATTTCACCACTGCTCCAGTCCCCCAATCATCTTTGTTGCTCTCTTCTGCATAATTTCCTTCTGACGTCAACCCTAGAATAGAGTCTGGGATTTGTTGCTAACTTGATTTCTTAGCAAACACACAATAATGCATGCTGTTGCCTACTCTTGTTCACATTGGCTGTTTGCATATAGATTTGCCCCATGTTGAAGTGAGCTGAGTGTCAGGTTTCGATGTCGTCTCAAATAAAATAAATTGCATTTCCAAACAAATAGTCTTTGAAGAAATCTTGCATTTTATTAAGCACGACAACCTGTCCCCGATTGTGGCATAGCCAATACTGACTTCCTGACCCCAAACCTTCCCTTTCCGTTCCCCAATTCTCTGCATCTCATTGGCCCTCTTCCCAAATCACTCTCCCCATATCTACTACTTCAGCTCCCAGGAATGTCCCCCCTCCCATCTCATCTCCTAGGGGATATTATCTTCAGGGAAAATAAGTAGGTGAGAAGTCAAGCGTCCTCTTGCCAGCTGCCCCCTCTTCTCCTTCTTATGTCAGCACTAGAGTAAATGCAGGTTGAAGTGCTGACACTGAGACTGAGTTGATTGCAACTCTTTTCTGGATCATGTTGAACTGTTCACTAACTAGGTAGGATAAGTTGTTTCAACACGCTGAGCTAAAATGAGCGGGTTGCGCATCCGTAGCTAATAGTAAGCAAAGAAAAAAGAAAAGAAAGCTAATTGTGACTATTAAATGTTGTGGTGAGTGTAGTTAAGAGTCAATAAAATCCTCTAATAAATGCGGTGTTAATTAAGTTAGCCAAATAAGCCCACGACGTCCACTTCGAAATAGTAGCCTGATTACTGGATGAGATACTTTTAAGTTGGACGAGTCTGGAGAAAAAAAATATATACGGGAAGATTACTGATAAAACTTGGTTAATTTTTTTATTTTTATTTTTTTTGCCAAAAACTGCCTGGCAAATGAAAAGAAATGTACATTAGGATGAAGTCTCAAGTTACTAGACATCAGTACAGCAAATTTTATTAGTACCCGATGTGTTCCTTCATTTTTGCATTATTACATAAATGGGGCAAACATGAAATCACTACACAAATGGACACAAATAATGATAATGTATAAGAGCCGTGGGGGCGCAGAGGTTAGAATGCAGTATTGCAAGCTGACTCTGCTGACTGCCAGCAGTTCGATCCTGACCGGCTCAAGGTTGACTCAGCCTTCCATCTTTCCGAGGTCGGTAAAATGAGGACCCAGATTGTTTGGGGACAATCGGCTGACACTTGTAAATTGCCAGAGAGGGTTGTAATACTGATAGGGTGGTATATAAGTCCTATTGCTATTAATTTATGCAAATGCTATAGAGCCGTGGTGGCGCAGTGGTTAGAATGCAGTACTGCAGGCTACTTCTGCTGACTGCCGGCTGCCTGCAGTTTGAATCTCACCAGGCTCAAGGTTGACTCAGCCTTCTATCCTTTTGAGGTTAGTAAAATGCGGACCTAGATTGTTGGGGGCAATAGGCTCACTCTGTAAACCGCTTACAAAGGGTTGTAAAGATCTATGAAGTGGTATATAAGTAAGTGCTATTGCTATTTGTGCAAGGCAATGCTTTTGCACAAATGTATATGGTTTATTATTTGGGTGGTCCTGGTTAGCTCTTGGCTAGGAGACTGCAGAAAAATTTCAGAGCCATAAGGAGTGATTGGAAAGTTTTAAAAAAAAAATCTGGAAAAAAGCAGTGGGAAACCAGTACTGTATTTGGAAAGTATTTCCCTTGAGTCAAGCATTTGAAACTAGACTTTTTTGGGTTACCCTTTCTAAATCTTTGCTGCTGTACAGGTAGTCCTGGATTTACAACACTTCGTTTAGTGACTGTTCAAAGTTACAACAGCACTGAAAAAAGTAATTTATTATTGTTTTTCACATGACTGTTCCATCAACTCGCAAATATCCCTGGCCTGCTCTCGAGTTGCCATAGGCAAGGGGGATAAGAAAACTGGTGAAGCAGCATGGCACCCCAAAACAAAAACACATTCCAGACATATCTCTCTCAAGGCTGTCTCCCAGGGTTACCCACAGCAGCCGGAGGGGAGTGATCTCTACAACCCGCGAAATTGCTCTGTTAGTGAATGTGACTGACGGCACATCCTGGGTGGAGGGGGGAAACAGGGTCATGCCTGGATCATAAATTACCTGGGGTCAGAATTGGCTTCACTTGGAACATGCTGACATGAAGCTCCTAATAAATGACTGGATTTGTTTTGAAGCTTGGCTCGAGGCTCATGGTTTAATTAGGGCATCCGTCGGAACCCTGACATGTTGCAGCATCCCCATAGTCACGTGATCAAAATCTGGATGCTTGGCAACTTGGCATGTAATTATGATGGTTGCAGTGTCCCGGGGTCATGTGCTCCCCTTTTGCGACCTTCTGATGAGCATAGTCAATGGGGAATCCAGATTCGCTTAACGACTGTGTCCCTAATTTAGCAACTGCAGTGATTCACTTAGCAACGGTGTCAAGAAAGGTCGTGAAATGGGGCAAAACTCACTTAACCACCATCTCCTTTGTTAGGAAATGGCTATTGTCTAACTAGTTGGTCAGGCAATATATAAACTATCAATACATGTTTGTCAAAAGGTATTATATTGCTTTAAGACTGTACTGCATCATCCTGTATCCTGATTGGCTAAGCTCTGTAGCCAATGTACTTAAGGGGAAGCCTGAATCATAGCTTAGGAACACTACACCATTTTATCTGCCTATTTGCTGTTACTCTCTACTTGTTCTCTCTGCATGATCACTGTTTGATCATTGCTACTTGTAGCTTTCTACTATTTATTGAATGTTTTAATACTGAACTTGTTCCTGTTTGAAACTCAAGAAGAACTGTTTTATTGTGTAATGACAACAACTGGTAAGAAGACTTTGTACTTGGAATATCCCTGAATTGATATTTTAACTATCACCTTATCTGTGTATGAGTTGGATTGTTTTTGGACTTTGCTTTAATTTTTCTAAAAGTAAAGGACTACCACAACTCAGTGTGTTGGTATATTAACTGTGATTATTCACTCTCAGCCGCTTTTATGCGCATACTCAAGGGCTACTCTGCTCAATAACCCATAACATCAGTTATGAGCCAAGAATATCCTTAACATCCCTTAGCAATGGAAATTTTGGCCTCCATTGTGGTCGTAAACCGAGGAGCGCCTGCGTTTTCAAAATTATGTCTACGTCGCTTTGAAAGACTGCAGTGTTTCGAGCACTTCTTCTGCCTCTGACGCCTCCCAAACAGATGGAATAGACAGTTTATGTCAAAGGATCATTAACTGGACCCAATAAAGCCCAGGGTTGATTAATTTGACTAGAGAATTCAGACACTCTATTAAAAATCATCCAAGGGGACAAGCCCCATTGGAAATAACTACCTCTGTTATATTTCTCTGATGATCTGGAATTCGGAAATAAAAGCCTGCAAGCCTAGACAGGATTTTCTGATGCAGGAGGATTAAGTCAGGTTTACAGCTGCTTTCGACGAGAAGGAGAAGCGATTTAACACTTGTGACTGTGTCTGTAACTGGGGGGAAAAATATGGCTTATTATTTAATTCTTTCACTGCCTTTTTGTCTATTGCCTCCTCACCACCACATCTATGGAGCTGGAAAGACAGTCAGAAGCTCATCCTTTCCAGATTTTGCATTGTTACCTTCTTATTCGAAGCTCAATGAGGCTCTTCTAATGAACACGGGTAATCAAGATGCCTCCAAATCTGTTGCCTTGATGAATTTCATTCATGTCAAACCCTCTGATCGCTTTGCAATTTCTCAGGAGTAAAAGAGGAAGCCGGTGGGATTTTTTGCCACCCCGATTACAGGTTTTCCATCATACAAGAAAGAGCCTGAGGCAAATTTAGACATCAGCTATCCTTCTAATCGGAATGGACAATCCGAAAGTCTTCGCCAAATTTGAAACGTCTTGGGGCAAATGATCAATTTGGATGCTGGAAAGTTTTTTTTTTTTCTTCTTCTTCCCCTGACAACTTGCTGAGGTGAGAAGGGGATTCATGGAGAGAGAGAGAGAGAGAGAGAGAGAGAGAGAGAGAGAGAGAGAGAGAGAGAGAGGAGAGAAACCTTTCTTTGGAGAAAAGAAAGAAAATGGTGGAGAGAAAAGATGGTGGAAAGTGCAGAAGTGTCCACAAGGTAAGGCCAGAATTTCAAGACGGTGGCCTTGAGGCATCACTAAATAATCTGGCTGACCTTTGATGGAAACATCATTGCCATTATATGAATTTTTAAAAACCATATCCTGTGGACAATTCTGAGACAGAGAGAGAGGGAGAGAAAAAGACACACAGAGAGACAGAGAGAGTCAGAGACAGACAGACAGATACACAGAGAGAGAGAGAGACAGAGAGAGACAGAGAGAGAGACACACACACACACACAGAGAGAAACAGACAGACAGAGAGTGAGACACACACACACACACAGAGAGAGAGAGAGAGAGAGAGACAGAGACAGAGACAGAGAGAGACACAGAGAGACCGAAAGAAACAGAGCGAGAGAGACACACACACACACACACAGAGACAGAGAAAGACAGAGACAGAGAGGCAGAGACAGAGAGAGACACAGAGAGACAGAGAGAAACAGACACACACACACACACACACATACACACAGAGACAGACAGACAGATACAGAGAGAGACAGAGAGAGACAGAGAGAGAAACAGATGCACAGAGAGAGAGACAGAGAGACAGAGAGAGAGACACACAGACAGAGAGAGTCAGAAAGAGAGAGAGAGAGACAGAGAGAGAGACAAGGAGAGAAAGAGACAGATAGATACACACACAGAGAGAGAGAGACAGAGAGAGAGACACAGAGAGAGAGAGACAGGGAGAGAATGAGACAGAGAGACAGAGAGAGAGAGAGAAAGAAAGAGCGAGAGACACAGAGAGAGACAGAGAGACAGAGACAGAGAAGGCCAAAGAGATAAATGGTAGAAAGAGAAAAGAGGAAAAATTGTCCATATGTTTTCCTTATTTTTACACAGTAGGATATGGCTTATGCTGATAAATTTCCTCTAAAAGGAAAAACTCCCTTGGAATGAAGCCCTCCAAATTTCTTTCTTCATTTTAATTCAGAGTTTACAGGTGGTCCTTGACTTACCGCCATCCATTTAGCAACTCTTCAAAGTTACAACAGCACTGAAAAAAGGGATTTACAACCAGTCCTTGCAGTTACTACCATCATAGCATCCCCCAGAGCCATGTGATCAAAATTTGGACTCTTGGCAACCACCATGTATTTACAACAGTTGCAGTGTCTCGAAGTTGTGTGGCCACCATTTTTGACCTTCCCGATCAGGTTCCGAGAACCAAAGTCAATGGGAAAAGTTGGATTCACTCAACAGGGTGAAAATCAGGGGTGACTCACCTAACAATCACTGTGCTTAGCAATGGAATTTTCATTTGCGGTCATAAGTCGAGAACCGCTTACATATCTCTCACATTAAGTGGGAAGGAGTGTTTATTCTCCATCGCCCACTCTGTCTTTTGCTCAACCCCTGGTGAAGTTAGGAAGATTTCTAAAACTATTTTAGGAAATTGAACTTTTTTTTTCACACAGTTTTCACTTTCTTCAGTTATACTCCCATGGATCTCTTTTATTTTCCATTTTCTACAGTTTTGTAACACATAGATGCCTCAATTAAACCATTTACCACAGGTAAACTATCTTGATTGGAGTGTGGATCCCATCATATCTATTGTTTTATAGAAGCCTTTCTGAGAGCCCAGATATCTAAAAAAGCCTTTTGATAGCTATTAATCAAGGCAGTTCAACTCAAACGATCACCTGTAACAATGATTACATTTAGTGGCTATTGTAAGAGAAATGCCACCTGATTCATCCCCCGTGAAGGGGAAATCTAATTTGATACACATAATAGACACCACACATAGTGAAGTTTACGAACTGAATTATGTGGAATTGCACAAAATGCTTCTTCAAAGGATGGACCAATCTTAAAAGCAACGATTCGGTAATGGAAGGTGAGAATGGCCTTGGGAGTCAAGGGGAAGAAGAAGAAATGTTGTTAAGGGAAGGGAAGGTAGGGGAGGGAAGGGAAGGAGAGGAGAGAAGGAAAAAGAGAAGGAGAAGGGGAAGGGGAAGGGGTAGAAGGAGGAGAGGAGAGGAGAGGAGAGGAGAGGAGAGGAGAGGAGAGGAGAGGAGAAGAGAAGAGAAGAGAAGAGAAGAGAAGAGAAGAGAAGAGAAGAGAAGAGAAGAGGACAACAGGACAAAAGACAGGACAAGAGAAGAGACCAAGAAGCCCCAGTGGCTTAATAGTCAGGATAAGAAATTTAGGAGGGATCCACCCTAAACCAGGGATGAAATCCAGCAGGTTCTGGCAGGTTCTGGAGAACTGGTAGCGGAAATTTTGAGTAGTTCAGAGAACCGGCAAATACCACCTCTGGCTGGCCCCAGAGTTGGGTGGGAATGGAGATTTTGCAGTATTTTCCCCCTGCCATGCCCACCAAGCCACGCCCACCAAACCGGTAGTAAAAAAAAATTGGATTTCCCCACTGCCCTAAATTGATCAGGCTTTAAAAAGTAACAGTGGAAAATTTGTACTTTCAGACTTGCAAGTTTCTGTTAATGTAGCCTTAAAATACTTAGCTCATCTGGTCGTGTTTCCTGCCTCGCCTATCCAGGAGGGATGATAAATGCCAAATGTCATCTCATTTCAAAATGGATTGCAACATAGATTAGCCTCCTCATGGCGTACCGTGGGCATCATGACATTGTCATGGCCAAATAATCTACATATTTCATCTGTTGGACCTCACAAGGATCTTCCAGCAAGCAGCAAAAGCAGGAATAGTGAAAATTCTGTTTTCTGCTACGCCATACAAAATAAATAAATAACATGGACTCATCTTACATGTTCCATGTTTCTGATTTTGGAAGCCTCCCGAACTTCTCGTTCCAGAATCCCATCCTTCCGCGATAGAATGCTTTGTTAAATAACGGTGAAACTTTTCATTGGCAACCATTTCAACCTGGCTTTTCTTGATGAGGTACCCTGCATGACTGAAGTGCAATGGAGTTGGCCCAGAGGAAGGAGGAGAAATCAGCTTCTCCTTCAAGGACCCTTGAAGGACTTCTTGAAAACAGAAAATGCCAAATGATAGAGATGACAATCCGCAGGACAAGAGGAAACTCCGAGTCCTATAGAGAGACACAATTCTCATTCTCTCTGTCTCTCTGTGTCTCTGTCTCTGTCTCTCTGTCTCTCTGTCTCCCTTTCTGTGTGTTTGTGTGTGTCTCTCTCTGTCTCTGTCTCTGTCTCTGTCTCCCTGTCTCTCTCTGTGTGTGTCTCTGTTTCTGTCTCTGTCTCTGTCTCTCTGTCTCTGTCTCTCTCTCTCTCTCTCTCTCTCTGTTTCTGTCTCTGTCTCTCTGTCTCTGTCTCTGTCTCTGTCTCTCTCTCTCTCTCTGTTTCTGTCTCTGTCTCTCTGTCTGTCTGTCTCTCTGTGTGTCTCTGTTTTTGTCTCTGTCTCTCTGTCTCTCTCTCTCTGTCTGTCTCCCTGTCTCTCTCTCTGTGTGTCTCTGTTTCTGTCTCTGTCTCTGTCTCTCTGTCTCTGTCTCTCTCTCTCTCTCTCTCTCTCTCTGTTCTGTCTCTGTCTCTCTGTCTCTGTCTCTGTCTCTCTCTCTCTCTCTCTCTGTTTCTGTCTCTGTCTCTCTGTCTGTCTGTCTCTCTGTGTGTCTCTGTTTTTGTCTCTGTCTCTCTGTCTCTCTCTCTCTGTCTGTCTCTCTGTCTCTCTCTCTGTGTGTCTCTGTTTCTGTCTCTGTCTCTCTGTCTCTCTGTGTGTCTCTGTTTCTGTCTCTGTCTCTCTGTCTCTCTGTCTCTCTGTCTCTCTGTCTCTCTCTCTCTCTCTGTCTGTCTCTCTGTCTCTCTCTCTCTGTTTCTGTCTCTGTCTCTCTGTCTGTCTCTCTGTGTCTGCCTCTCTGTCAGTCTCTCTGTCTCTGTCTCCCTGTCTGTCTCTCTGTCTGTCTCTCTGTCTCTCTGTCTGTCTCTCTGTCTCTCTCTCTCTGTCTCTCTCTCTCTTTTCCAACTGATTGTAGGATTCAAAGATGCGAAGGAGCTTTACAAGATGCATATTTAAAGAACAAGCCAGAGAAACACAACAGCAAGAAATAAGTCACGGGAGTTTCAATTGGCTTTTCTTTTTCTTTCTTTCTTTCTTTCTTTTTTTTTTTTTGGATTTAATTATCTTCCAAGTAATTATCTCTGGAGGAAGATAACTTGGCCCTCTCATTATGATACAACAGCCTTGTTTGCCCCCTCGCAGAAGAGACAAAGCTGGATGGAATCTTAATGCAAAGGAACTTGTTTGGTGAGCTGGGAAGAATGTTAAAAATGCTCGCAATTATAAAGGGCAGCTTGCTGGAAGAAAAAGGCTGGTGTTTTCTTTTTTTTTCTTTTTGCTAGGCACACCCACCTTTAGACTTAAATAAATTGAAGGGATTTAACCAAACTTTCCTCTGGAAACGTGTTTAGGACTGCAAGCCTAAAGCAGTTCTTGCTTGGTCCAAGTACAGTACTTGCAACTGTCTAGATTATCACACTCTACTAAACTACAGATTAATTAGAAAAAGCTAACTGGGACTAAGACTCAGGTTTGAATCTTTTGAGAGCAAATCCTGTTCCTTTACTAGCACCGATGATGTTACCTGACATCTAGTTTGAAACATCTGCAAGAAAATTACCAAGCTCAGAGAGCACCAAGGACTCTTCCCCTTCCCTTTCCCTTTCCCTTTCCCTCTTCTTTCCCTTTCCTTCCCCTATCCCTTTCCCTCTCCTTTCCCTTTTCCTTCCCCTTCCCCTTTCCCTTTCCCTTTCCTTCTCCTTTCTCTTTCCTTCCCTTTCCCTTTCCCTCTTCTTCCCCTTTCCCTTTCCCTCTCCTTTCCCTTTTCCTTTCCCTCTTCTTTCCCTCTCCTTTCCCTTTTCCTTCCCCTTTCCCTTTCCTTCTCCTTTCTCTTTCCTTCCCTTTCCCCTTTCCCTCTCCTTTCCCTTTCCCTTTCCCTCTCCTTTCCCTTTCCCTTTCCCTCTTCTTTCCCTCTCCTTTCCCTTTTCCTTCCCCTTTCCCTTTCCTTCTCCTTTCTCTTTCCTTCCCTTTCCCCTTTCCCTCTTCTTCCCCTTTCCCTTTCCCTCTCCTTTCCCTTTCCCTCTCCTTTCCCTTTCCCTCTCCTTTCCCTTTTCCTTCCCCTTTCCCTTTCCTTCTCCTTTCTCTTTCCTTCCCTTTCCCTTTCCCTCTCCTTTCCCTTTCCCTCTCCTTTCCCTTTCCCTCTCCTTTCCCTTTCCCCTTCTTCTTCCCCTTCCCCCTCCTTCTCCTTCTCCTCTTCCTCCTCCTCCTCCCCCCCCTTCTTCTCCACTGCACAAACCCCACTTCCTTCTACCACTGATGATGTTACCTAGTCAGGTAATGAGAGATCTGCAAGAAAACCACCAAGCTCAGAGAGCCCTCATTTCAACCCTGAGCTACAAATATTCTCCTTCATCAGCAAAGACAGAGCTAACGCTCCTGGCTATTCTTCGTGCCTGCACTACCTCGCAAAGCTGCCACATATGTACTTCAATCGGCCACGGCGGACTAGAAGAGAAGAACGATGACCCAGAGACCTTTGCTGTGAAGTGACACCAGCTTCATTTGGTGGCATAAAACACCCCAAGGGGATCCCGTTCCCCTCCCACCTAACCCTCCCTCCTAACCTCGGTGCCCCTGAGATTTAATGCACGCCTGCGGTGCTGTTCCATGTCAAAGGTTAATGCCCCGGTGAAAATAAATTATACACAAAGACAGGTGCAGGGGAGCCCCCCCAAGCATAACTTACCGTATTTTTCAGAGTATAAAACACACCTTTTTCCCCCCTAAAAGAGGCTGAAAATTTGGGGGCGTCTTATACTCCGAATGTAGCTTTTTCGAAGTTTTTTTTTTCAGCCCTAACAAGGTGCTAACGAGTGAATTGATCTCCATGCTTTGCTCCGACTCTCAGCTGTTCTTTAGAAGCTTTTTTTCAGACCTAATTAGGTGCTAGCCGAGTGAAGTGATTTCCCCCTTTGCTTTGCCTGCTTTTCTCATTGCTGCTTCCTCTCAGCTGTGCCTTATATTTCTTTATTTATTGGTTCGATTTACAGTATATGCCACCCTTCTCCGGAGACTCAGGGCGGCTTATCATGCGTTAAGCAATAGCCTTCATACTTTTGTATATACCTGCTTAGTAGGGCTTTCACACACACCCCCCCAAACTGACTTTTTTATACAAAGTCAGCTTAGTGCCCCCACAATCCGGGTCCTCATTTTACCTACCTCGAAAGGATGGAAGGCTGAGTCAACCTTGAGCCTGGTGAGATTTGAACTTGCAGTAATTGCAGGCAGCTGGTACTACTTAACAGTACTTTAGTCTGCTGCGCCACCAAGGCTCTTATAAGAGCCGTTTATAAGCTGTTTTTTATCCCCAAGTAGGGGATAAAAAAACCAGCAAACTAATGTCCTGAAGCTGACCAGACTAAGGACGCTAGGCAGATGGATACCTGGTAGGCAGATATTTTTTCCCCCTATTTTCCTCCCCAAAAACTAAGCTGCGTCTTATACTCCGGTGCGTCTTATACTCCGAAAAATACGGTACCTTAACAACGACAAGCAAGAAACAAAACAGTGTTGCAACTTTAGTATCGCACTCCATTTCCTACAAGAAATATGCTAATGCCGCTCTTTATTTACTCGTTATTTCCTCCTCTAAAAAAAATATATATAGGCCATCCATTTTCCTGCCACCCATCCGCCCAGGTCCATGCTCTCATTTGCAATTATTAAATCACTACCCTGTTGAAATAACAAAGGGGAGGCTAATGCGCTCTCTTTTGCAAAAGGTGGGATTGTAAATAGCAAGCAGGCATCTCCTACCGGTAGTTAGGAAGAAGGAGGGGTGACCGGGTTAGGCTCCAGGTTCTGAATTTGAAAGGAATACAGTCTAGGTTTTACTGGGAAATAATGTGCGGTCGAAGGACTCGGTTTTATTGAAGTTCTTCCTGCTTGGTGTCCTTCTCCCTACAGGTAGTCCTTGACTTATGACCGTAAGGCTAAATGACCATTTGGTTAAGGTGTTGAAAAGGTTCAACAAAGATTCCTAAAGTGGCAGGCTAATCCAGCTAAATTGGGGGCTATTTTGGGGAGCAAATCAGGGGTGCTATTCAGCAGGTTCTGGAGAACCGGTAGCGGAAATTTTGAGTAGTTGGCAGAACCGGCAAATACCACCTCTGGCTGGCCCCAGAGTGGGGTGGGAATGGAGATTTTGCAATATCCTTCCCCCAGGAGTGGGAGGGAAAAGGGATTTTGCAGTATCCTTTCCCCAGGAGTGAGGGAGGGAATGAGGATTTTGCAGTATCCTTCCCCCAGCAGTGGGGAGAGAATGGAGATTTTGCAGTATCCTTCCCCTGGAGTGGGGAGGGAATGGGCAGTTTGCAGTATCATTCCCCCAGGAGTGGGGAGGGAATAGGGATTTTGCAGTATCCTTTCCCCAGGAGTGGGGAGGGAATGGAGATTTTGCAGTATCCTTTCCCCAGGAGTGGGGAGGGAATGAAGATTTTGCAATATTCTTCCCCCAGGAGTGGGGAGGGAATGGGGATTTTGCAGTATCCTTTCCCCAGGAGTGGGGAGGGAATGGAGATTTTGCAGTATCCTTTCCCCAGGAGTGGGGAGGGAATGGAGATTTTGCAGTATCCTTCCCCTGGAGTGGGGAGGGAATGGGCAGTTTGCAGTATCATTCCCCCAGGAGTGGGGAGGGAATGGGGATTTTGCAATATCCTTTCCCAGGAGTGGGGAGGGAATGGGGATTTTGCAGTATCCTTTCCCCAGGAGTTGGGTGGGAATGGAGATTTTGCAATATCCTTCCCCCAGGAGTGGGAGGGAAAAGGGATTTTGCAGTATCCTTCCCCAGGAGTGAGGGAGGGAATGGGGATTTTGCAGTATCCTTTCCCCAGGAGTGGGGAGGGAATGGAGATTTTGCAGTATCCTTTCCCCAGGAGTGGGGAGGGAATGGAGATTTTGCAGTATCCTTCCCCCAGCAGTGGGGAGAGAATGGGGATTTTGCAATATCCTTCCCCCAGGAGTGGGGAGGGAATGGGGATTTTGCAGTATCCTTCCCCTTCCACGCCCACCAAGCCACACCATGCCCACCAAGCCACGCCCACAGAACCGGTAGTAAAAAAATTTGAATTCCACCACGGGAGCAAATGCTTGTCCATTCTGGCTGGGGTCAAGAACGTATACTACCCTGTTTCCCCCAAAATAAGACATCCCCTGATAATAAGCCCAATCAGGCTTTTGAGTGCATGTCAATAAGGCCAAGCGCTTATTTCAGGGTTCAAAAAAAAATATAAGACAGGGTCTTATTTTCGGGGAAACACAATAGCGAAAGTCAGGGTGCTTTAGTTTTATTTACTCTTTGGGATAGTCGACCTTTTTAAGGAGGAATGATAGCATCGGCCTCACCTCTGTCAAAGCACCTACTTTTTCTTTTTTCATAGATCAATGAGTAAAAAGTAATAATTGACACTCTATTTTCTCTGCAAAGAAGCGACCTTTGGTAGCTAGTGGCCGGTTTTCGATGAGTGATTTCTCACCGTCCTTTCCCAACTCCCACCTTAAGAAAGAAGAGAAATGCTCAATAAATTGTCCGCGCCACAGCCAGAAGCCTTGGTCAAAACCAGAATGACAGCTCATTAATTAGCAGATCAAGTTTTGCTTACCACACACACACACACACACACACACACACACACACACATGGAAAGCTGGTTAGAAGGTGTCCAATTTCTCAGACGCTGAGCCATCAGAGAGAGAGAGAGAGACAACGGAAGAAGAACCTGCGGGGGAAAAAAAATGCTCTCAGTTTTCTTTTTATTGGTTTATAACATAAAAATTCTTTGGCTGAGTGCCAAAGAATTGAGGCCTTTGAACTCTGGTGCTGGAGAAGGATATTGCAAAATCCCCATTCCCTCCCCACTCCTGGGGGAAGGATATTGCAAAATCCCCATTCCCTCCCCACTCCTGGGGGAAGGATATTGCAAAATCCCCATTCCCACCCCACTCCTGGGGAAAGGATACTGCAAAATTTCCATTCCCACCCTACTCCAGGGGAAGAATACTGCAAAATCCCCATTCGCACTCCATTCCGGGGAGAAGGATACTGCAAAATCCCCATTCCCACCCCACTCTGGGGCCAGCCAGAGGTGGTATTTGCCGGTTCTCTGAACTGCTCAAAATTTCCGCTACCGGTTCTCCGGAACCTGTCAGAACCTGCTGGATTTCACCCCTGATTCAACACACTCGATCGATCAATGACCATCCTAGCATTTTCATTTGCACAATCAATGAACTCGATTAGTCTTAGGTAGCCTTTGGAAAAAAAATATTTTTTTTAGCAGTTTAGTGTATTAATTAATCTAAACATTACGGTTGGTTTAAGAGATGCGATGGTATGTTGTAAGGAGATAGGTTCCCAGAAGGAGGGGGTGCAGTCCAGAGGAGTAAATGGCAACTCAGTCCAGATATTGTAGAAGGTCCTCAGTTTGATAAAATTGATCAGGTCCAAAACCAAGAATGACATGTAGTGATTATTCCAAGCCGAGTTCTTGATTGTTTTCATGCGTATAGGCCAAATCTTGCCAGACTGAAGACTTTACTGTCTGCATCTACAAAATACCTCCATAACTGTCTGGTTTGGTTCTGCAACCCTACAAGACAGACACGGACTTCAGAGGATAATTAGAACTGCAGAAAAAACAATGGTTACCAACCTGCCTTCCGTGGAGGACCTGTATACTGCACGAGTCAAAAAGAAGGCTGTTTTGGTCACCACACTATAAAAAAAGATGTCGAGACTCTAGAAAGAGCGCAGAGAAGAGCAACCAGGATGATTAGGGGATTGGAGATTAAAACATATGAAGAATGGTTACATGAACTGGGCCTGGCTAGTCTAGTGAAGAGAAGGACCAGGGGAGACATGATAGCAGTCTTCCAATATTTGAGGGGCTGCCACAGAGAGGAGGAGGGTCAAACTATTTTCCAAGGCACCCCAAGGCCAGACAAGGAATAATGGATGGAAACTGACCAAGGAGAGATTCAACCTAGAAATGAAGAGGAACTTTCTGACAGTGAGAACAATCAACCGACGGAACAGAAGTTGCCTTCGGAAGTTGTGGGAGCTTCATCACTGGAGGCTTTCAAGAAAAGATTGGGCTGCCATTTGTCAGAAATGGTGTAGGGTCTCCTGCTTGGACGGGGGGGTGGACTAGATGACTTGTAAGGTCCCTTCCAACTCTGCTAATCTGTTAAGGATTGCATGTGTAATTCTGTTATAGACCCATGATGGCACAGTGGTTAGAATGCAGTACTGCAGGCTACTTCTGCTGATTGCCGCTGACTGCAATTTGGCAGTTCGAATCTCACCAGGCTCAAGATTGACTCAGCCTTCCAGCCTTCAGAGGGGGGTAAAATGAGGACCCAGATTGTTGGGGGCAAGAGGCTGATTCTGTAAACTGCTTAGAGAGGGCTGTAAAGCTCTGTGAAGCGGTATATAAGTCTAAGCGCTATTGCTATTCCTTCCTTCCTTCCTTCCTTCCTTCCTTCCTTCCTTCCTTCCTTCCTTCCTTCCTTCCTTCTTCCATCCGTCCTTCCTTCCTTCCTTCCTTCCATCCATCCATCCATCCATCCATCCATCCATCCATCCATCCATCCATCCATGGTGCACAGTGGTTAGAATGCAGTATTGCAGGCTGACTCTGCCCCCAGCCAGGAGTTCGATCCTGACAGGCTCAAGGTTGACTCAAGCCTTCCATCCTTCCGAAGGGGGGGGGAACGAGGACCCAGATTGCTGGGGGCAAAAGGCTGACTCTGTCAACCGCTTAGAGAGGGCTGTAAAAGCACTGTGAAGCGGTATATAAGTCTAAGGGCTATTGCTATTTGTGCAAGGCAATGCTTTTGCACAAATGTATATGGTTTATTATTAGGATGGTCCTGGTTAGATCTTGGCTAGGAGACTGCAGGAAAATTTCAGAGCCATAAGCAGAGATTGGAAGGTTAAAAAAAAAAAATCTGGAAAAAAGCAGTGGAAAAACCAGTACTGTATTTGGGAAGTATTTCCCTTGAGTCAAGCATTTGAAACGTGACTTTTTGGGGGGTCACCCTTTCTAAAATTTAGCTGCTGTGCAGGTAGTCCTGGATTTACAACGCTTCGTTTAGTGACTGTTCAAAGTTACAACAGCATTGAAGAAACATGCCGACTTAAAAGACTATGGAGTAGTATATCAATCTAAGTGTTATTTCTAATTGGGTTTAGGTTCATAGGAGGCTTAATCAATGAAGCCTCACCGGAAGGATTCCAACGAAGAGAAGCTGACCCTTTACTAGCACTTTGCTCCAGGAAAGGAGGCTACTCTGCATGCTCCCAGAGTTGATCCGCTTAAAACAAGTTAGCGGGTGGAAGTGGAGTAAGCCAGGTTCAGCCTACTCTCACCCCCTCAAGTACAAACCTGTAATCTTGGCAAGCCAAGCCACAACTCCCTGGATATAATATTGTAGGTGTTCTAATTAATTTGCTAAATCCGTTGTCGCTTTCCACAAGGGACCTCAAGAGCATTCGAGGACATCTTTTATGTCAACCGTTGTGACACATTAAAGAGCCACTAATTTGCTTTACCCCTGGGTTTGTTCTTGCAGGATGAGCGGTGTCAGAAATTAATCACCCCATGCAAACTGTCTGCAGAAGCGAGGAGGACACTGGTCACAAAAGGAGAGATAAATTAATGAGAAGATAGCCCTAAAAGCTCTAACTTGTGGATGTCTCAATGAATTAGCCAGCAGTAGGAAGCCACTGTAGGAGGTGACCAGGCTGAGCCTGAAGGAGGGGTCAAACACGTCAACAGTCTCGAGTCCCTTTGCAACCCACAAGGGATCTAAGTCCACCTTGAATTTCATTGACTCTTATCTCCTCCCACTTATGACTGCATGACTGTAACTTCGTTGCTTGTATCATTACGATTTATATTAATATTGTTTCCTAGTATGATTCGATTGCTTATTTGTACCCTATGACTATCATTAAGTGTTGTACCTTATGATTCTTGATGAATGTATCTTTTCTTTTTATGTACACTATTCTATTCTATTCTATTCTACCCTACTCAACTCTACTCTACTCTACCATACCCTTCCCTAAACCCTAACTCCAATTCTATTCTATTCTATTCTATTCTATTCTATTCTATTCTATTCTATTCTATTCTATTCTATTCTATTCTATTCTAATTTCCACTCTACTCTACTCTACTCTACTCTACTCTACTCTACTCTACCACCAATTTGCTTTGTCTGTTAGCAATTCTTGCCGACAGCTTAAGCTTGCAATAAACCTTCATCTGAATTGCCTGGATTTCTGAATTTCTTGGGCTTGACAGCCACAGCCAGCCAGAGGTGGCTTAATTTAGGTCTACCAGCTTCTTTCCAGATCACCCCTGGAAGGAGAGCACATTAGACGGGGTGAAGCATCTGCCCGAAGATACAAAGGATTGTTGAGCCCACATGAACAGTCTTGCATCTCCCAAGACCATCTGTTCCTCTCAGATGCTCCCCTGCTTGGCCCTGGAGGAAAATTCAAATTCAAGCAGACTTATGAGGTGGCTTGACTCGGCTGTGATGAGCTATTCGGCTTCTCTAAAGTCCTTCATGCTATTTGAAAGCACGGCTATTAAGTCAATAAGGTAACTGGTAATTTTTGATGATAATTCCTCTTGACTGCCAAACAACTATGCACCAATGAGACAGGCATGGGCACATACCTACACATGCGATGGACTAGCAGGTGAGAAAGCACATCCTTGCTTGGGGAAAGTCTGCAGGCTCAGGGCCAAGTTCGATCATGAAATAGCCCAGGGAGAACCAAAAGAATTTAATAACTGGATCACATGAACTAGCTGGATAACAGCTCTAGCTCCAGGCCTCCTTAGATAATACCAGCCATTAGAAATGTTGGAATCCAACTTCATGCAGCCAATTTTTCTGCAATTTTTATTGACCACCCAAGATCAAAGTTCATCTCTCTCCATGTTGATCTCCATTCCTCTTCTAAAATACTTCTCAAGTCTTTATGTAACACCCCTTCAGAGAGAGAGAGAGACAGAGAGAGGGAGGGAAGGAAGGGGAGAGGGAGAGGGAAGGAGGGAGGGAGGGAAGGGGAGAGGGAGAGGGAGAGAGAGAGAGAGGGAGGGAGGGAGGGAAAGAGAGAGGGAGGGAGGGAGGGAGGGAGGGAAGGAAAGAGGGAGAGAACCTTTAGCTTTCAATAAACTGTTTTCTTCTGATGCTGGCCAAAACTCCCTTGATGACGGAATAGTCCTCCCGTTTCCAATCAAGATATTTTGGGAGCAATTGAGCCAATGAACTTGAAACAAACCCTTAAATTTCTAAACCTTTGGCCACCCTTTGTCAGCACGTCAAGATGCATTTCATACCGAACATTTTAGGTGGACTCGTGTTTAACCATTTGAAGAGAAAGCAGAAAGAAAGGTTCTCCATGGAACCCTACAGAGATAGGCAACATTGGGTCCTTCTTGATCCCTTCTCTTCTCACCACTATCAGACCTGCAAAAACAAACCCACCTCTCACGTCTGTGTGAGGTTTGAGATTTGAAAGGTTTTCATCACGTTCTTCTTCTCTCAAGGCAATGCTCTTTGTTGTCTATCTTTGACCTGTGTACATGTACTTACCTGACTCACTCACTCTCTCCATCATGGAAGTAAAGGATGCTCCAGGCTCTTAGCTATAACTTCAATAATTCTGGCATTCCTATCACCCTGTTACACAAGGCTTATCTTCGCTGTTCCTGCCATGACAGCTGTGGCCTCAAGAGTACTCTATTGGAAAAAGGATACTCTAAACCAGGGGTCAGCAACCTGCAGCTCTGGAGCCCCATGTGGCTCTTTCATCCCTCTGCTGCGGCTCTCTGTCACTCAAAATATGCGTCATAGCCGCCAATGTGTGAAACCCGCTGGCACACAATTTATTGAGCTTTTCAACCCCTGGTAGGCCAACCATGGATAAATCCAAGAAAAGAAAAGTTGCAGAAGAAAACAGAATGTTTAATTCAACTACATATGCTAGTTTTGTGGCCGCTCAAGAAATAGTCAAGCACCGGAAGGATTTTGTGGCTCCCGATGTTTTCTTTTCTGTGGGAAATGGTCCAAATGGCTCTTTGAATGTTTAAGGTTGCAGACCCCTGCTCTAAACTTTAAGCTTTCTTGTAACAGTAACAGAGTTGGAAGCAGTGGTGGGTTGGCCCTGGTTCAGACCAGTTCGCAAGAACAGGTAGTAAAACTGGCAGGAGGCTTGGCCCATTGATCCGGACGTCATCAAAGTTGATCTGCACAAGTGCAAAAGCAGAAATTTTGAGCAGTTCGGAGAACCGGTAGCAGAAATTTTGAGTAGTTCAGAGAACTGGTAGCAGAAATTTTGAGCAGTTTGGAGAACTGGTAGCAGAAATTTTGAGCAATTCGGAGAACTGGTAGCAGAAATTTTGAGTAGTTCGGAGAACTGGTAGCAGAAATTTTGAGTAGTTCGGAGAACTGGTAGCAGAAATTTTGAGTAGTTCAGAGAACTGGTAGCAGAAATTTTGAGTAGTTCGGAGAACTGGTAGCAGAAATTTTGAGCAGTTCGGAGAACTGGTAGCAGAAATTTTGAGTAGTTCAGAGAACCGGCAAATACCACCTCTGGCTGGTCCCAGAGTGGGGAGGGAAGGAGATTTTACAGTATCCTTCTCCTGCCACGCCCACCAAGCAGAGGTGGGATTCAGCAGGTTAGGGTTAGGGTTCTTATTCCTGGCTAAATGGTTTGGAAGAGCTGGAATGAAAGTTTAGGTTGTCGCCGTGCTTTCCTTGCCTTCTTTTCTTCTTTTTGAATGTTTTTTTTTTCCTCCAGAAGTTGAAGATGTTTTGCTGCTTGAAGCACAAGACGACCTCTGGATTCCCTCCGCAGCCTGCAGAAAGAATTAAAAAGCAGAGATGGGAGTCTGCTTTGATAGAAGCTGCTTGTACCACCGGCACAAGGGAGTCTCATTACAGCAAACGATCTGACCCCTTTGTTTCCAAACTGAAGCTGAGCCGCTGAGTTGCCGTAAAGGCCTCATCCAACCGTTGTCGTGGCAGGAATAAGCGTAGAGAAAGTGCCTTTTGTTGGATGGTTGACAGCTTGCCGGAGTGGTGAGAATATGCCCGGATTATTATTATTATTGGATTATTAATAGCTCCCTAAGTGGCTCAGTGGCTAAGACGCTGAGCTGGTCAACCAGAAAGGTCACCGGTTCGAATCCCTCATATAGGTCTCCTGCGTGGGGCTGGACTAGATGACCTCCAAGGTCCCTTCCTTTTTTTTTAAAAAAAATTAAACTTTATTATTAAAAAAAAAGACATTTAAAAAAACATACAAGTTTCTCTCAATTGAGAAACAAATTTACACATACAGTACATAAACTTCACCTATTGACTAATTTCCATTATTCTATACAAATATATTATGTGTATTATATGTACATATATACAGACATACAAGAAAATATTCCATATTCTATCCCTTCCAACCAGGCAGTGTTGAAATCCAAATTTCTGTGGGTGTGGCTTGATGGCAATGGTGGGTTTCAAAAATTTTTTACTACCGGTTCCGTGGGTATGGCTTGGTGGGCGTGGCAAGGGAAGGATATTGTAAAATCTCCATTCCCACCCCACTCAGGGGAAGGATACTGTAAAATCTACATTCCCTCCCCAATCCAGGGGAAGGTTCCTGAAAAATCCCCATTTCCTCCCGATCAGCTGGGACTCAGGAGGCAGAGAATAGATGGGGGTGGGGCCAGTCAGAATTTTTACTACTGGTTCTCCGAACTACTCAAAATTTCCACTATCGGTTCTCCAGAACTGGTCAGAACCTGCTGAAACCCACCTCTGGGTCATACGATTAAAATTCAGGCACACGGCAACAGGCAAGTATTTATGATGGTTGCTGCATCCAGTTTTGGTCGCCACAATGTAAAAAAGATGTGGAGACTCTAGAAAGAGTGCAGAGAAGAGCAACTAAGGTGATGAGGGGACTGGAAGCTAAATCATATGAAGAACAGTTGCAGGAACTGGGTGTGTCTTGTTTGATGAAGAGAAGGACCGAGGGAGACATGATAGCAGTCTTCTGATATCTCAGGGGCTGCCCCAAAGAAGAGGGAGTCAAGCTATTCTCCAAAGCACCTGAAGGCAGGACAAGAAGGAATGGATGGAAACTAATCAAGGAGAGAAGCAACTTAGAACTAAGGAGAAATTTCCTGACAGGGAGAACAATTAACCAGTGGAACAACTTGCCTCCGGAAGTTGTGAATGCTCCAACACTGGGAGTTTTTAAGAAGCTATTGGATAACTGTTTGTCTGAAGCGGTGTAGGGTTTCCTGCCTAAGCAGGGGGTTGGACTAGAAGACCTCCAAGGTCCCTTCCAACTCTGTTATTCTAATTCTAATTCTAATCCTAATCCTGGGGTCATGGGATCTCCAGTTGCAACCTTCCCAGCTACCTTCCATCAAGCAAAGTCATTTGGGGAAGCCTTAACAACCACGTCATTCGCTTCACGAGGGCAGCGATCCGCTTAACAACCATGACAAAAAGGTCGTAAAATCAGGCAGGATTTTAATCACCACCTTGTTTAGCAATGGAAACACACACACACACCCCAATTGCGGTCGTAAGTCGAACACTACAATTATCTGAACCTCTCAGCACAAAACACACATTTAATCAGGGGTGAAATTCTCCCGGTTCGGACCGGATCACTGGATCCGGTAGCGATGGTGGCGGGTGGTTCGGAGAACTGGTAGCAAAAATCCCTGCCCCCCCCCCATGCCCAGCTGAGCCACATAATCATCAGAGGCTTTTTGTTTTACTTTTAAAAGCATTTTTTCTACAACCTCTTCGGCCGAAAAAATGCTTTTAAAAGTAAAAATTAAAAAAAGCCTGATGATCGTGCGGCTTAGCTGGGATCGTCAGAGGCTTTTAAAAGAAAAGAAGCCTCTGCTGATCAGGCAACTCAGCTGGGATCCTCAGAGGCATTTAAAAGAAAAAAAACCCTTTTTTTCTTTTAAATGCCTCTGACGATCCCAGCTGAGTTACCTGATCATCAGAGGCTTTTTTTCTTTTAAAAGCCTCTGACAATCCCAGCTGAGTTGCCTGATCATCAGAGGCATTTAAAAGAAAAAAAGTCTCTGCCGATCAGGCAACTCAGCCGGGATCATCAGAGGCATTTAAAAGAAAAAAAGCCTCTGCCGATCAGGCAACTCAGCTGGGATCGTCAGAGCCTTTTGAAAGCATTTTTTTACAACTTCTTCGCCGAAGAGGTTGTAGAAAAAATGGTTTTTAAAAGTAAAAAAAAAAAATTGGCCACGCCCACCCAGTCACATTACCCTGCCCCCCCAAAACAGTTCTTCTTCTTTCCATTTATCTCAAATTAACAGGTGCAGCATTTGAACCTGCAAAATCTCCTTTAAGTTCAGAAGGCCAGTTTGATACAATTATCTTTTAATATCTTGCATCCGCCATGTCAAGCTGGAAAAAGCCTTGTTAAAAAAAAACAAAACACAGACACACACCATAATTCGCGATCCTAGCAACTTAATTTAAATGAAATTGGCATGGCATTAAGGTCTCCTGCTGATGCCCACATCCGCAGACTGACTTTTCTTCTCCTGATTAAGACGCTTTGGGCTCCAAGGAAAACAGCTTTGTTTTTTTCAGTCCAAACTGCGTACGGTAACGTTCGCTATTCCAAATTAAACCTCCAAATTGCAGTTTTGCAAATTGGGCCAACGAAACAAAACAAAAACAAAACAAAAAACGAAGAGGAATTTTTGGCCCCCTTTTATAAACTGCGTAAGAAAAAGCGTTAATTTTGTCTCTCTCTTTTTTCTTTGCAAAGCAATTTGATTTATTTGTTGTTTATTCATGGATTGATTTTATTTCTCGCCCGTCTCCTAGAGTAGGGGTCACCAACCTTTCAGACCTCAGGGACCACCAAATTCATAATTTTAAGTCCCACGGACCACTAATATATATATATATATATTTTAAAAAGATAAATAGCATGTAGTGCAATATTAAAAAATGCAAATAATTTTTTCTGTGGATCACCAAAGTTTTCTCACGGTTCATCAGTTTGAGGGGGTCTTATTAATCAGATTTATTGAAAGCAAGAAAAGCAGAGGTTAGGTCAGTGGTGAAATTCACATTTTTTTTACTACCGGTTCTGTGGGCGTGGCTTGGTGGACGTGACAGGGGAAGGATATTGCAAAATCCCCATTCCCTCCCCACTCCAGGGGGAAGGATACTGCAAAATCCCCATTCCCTCCCCACTCCAGGGGGAAGGATATTGCAAAATCCCCATTCCCTCCCCACTCCAGGGGAAGGATACTGCAAAATCCCCATTCCCACCCCACTCCAGGCGGAGAGATATTGCAAAATCCCCATTTCATCCCCACTCCAGGGAAAGGAGACTAAAAAAAAAACCCATTCCCACCTCACTCCAGGGGAAAGGATATTGCAAAATCCCCATTCCCTCCCCACTCCTGGGAGAAGGATACTGCGAAATCCCCATTCCCACCCCACTCTGGGGCCAGCCAGAGGTGGCATTTGCCAGTTCTCCGAACTACTCAAAACTTCCACTACTGGTTTTCCAGAACCTGTCAGAACCTACTGGATTTCACCCCTGGGTTAGGTCCCATCCCATCTTGAAAACTGGATCTGTGTCTCTTCTTTAGCGCTGCATTTATTCAACTGCGGTCGTACGTCGAGGACTACCTGCGTAGGAAAGGAATCAAAGAAACGCTGGCAGAATTTCCCAAGAGGTGTCTAAGGAGGCGGCCTCCTCTTTTCCGCATCCATTCACATGTCTGGACCAGTAAACCACCTCCAAAGTACAGGATATTTTTAGATCAATTAATTTTGCCTTAAGCCAGGATTGTAGCTGCCGCCTCCTCCTCCTCCTGCATATGGCCGCTTTTGTTGTTTTGAAAATCCGAATAACTCCACAGCTGACACAGTTTTAATCTCTCCTCAGCCAAAATACCTGGAGGCAGAATGCTTTGTTTGATTTTTTTAAGGGTAAGCTCCTAGAATGGAGTCGGTTGCTACAAGAACAAGCATGTTATTGGGAGAATCCATCAGCATCTGTCTAAAAATACTTCCCGAGAATTTATTGGGACTTTCTTTTATATATATATATGCACACACACACACGTGTGTGTGTGTGTGTGTGTGTGTGTGTGTGTTATTGAGACACCTGGTCTACCCCAACATGGGAGGGGGCATTCTGCTCCCTTTCGCCTTTCAGCTCCAATCCAGGAGCCCTCAAGCAGTCGCATTCACGACAAACCATTTTATACCGAATTATACCGACTGCTTGAGGGCTCCTGGATTGGAGCTGAAAGGCGAAAGGGATGCAGTATGCTCCCTCCCACATGCTGGGGTAGACCAGGTGTCTTGATAGAAAAACACTTAATCTCTCCCCTGGCTCAAGATGATAAAGGGAGGAGAACGTGTGGCTCAGAGGTTAATACAACTGCCTAACATGCAGGCAGCCCAAGTTTGAATCCGAGTAAGGGTATGGCTAGCTGATGAGAGCTAAATAGCTTGAAATAAATCTATACTAGTCTCCCTTTATATAAGAAAGAAAGAAGCAGACATCCTGCAAGCTCCGGAACTTAAAATTTAAAAATAATTAAAAATTTATTTTACTAAGCTTTCATCAACATTCCATTTTTCCTTAAGCAGTATGTCATCTGGATACAAGGGTCTCTGTGCAACTTCTTTCACTATTTGCCACATCATTCGCATTCACATTATGTCTCTTAAACTTAATGTTATAATGAGGGACGCGTTGGTTCAGTGGCTAAGACATCGAGCTTGTCGATCGAAAGGTCAGCAGTTCAGCGGTTCGAATCCCTAGTGCCACAAAGAGGAGGGAGTCAAGCTATTCTCCAAAGCACCTGAAGGCAGGACAAGAAGGAATGGATGGAAACTAATAAAGGAGAGAAGCAACCTAGAACTAAGGAGAAATTTCCTGACAGTGAGAACAATTAATCAGTGGAACAACTTGCCTACCAGAAGTTGTGAATGCTCCAACACTGGAAGTTTTTAAGAAGATGTTGGATGACCATTTGTCTGAAGTGGTGTAGGGTTTCCTGCCTAAGCAGGGGGTTGGACTAGAAGACCTCCAAGGTCCCTTCCAACTCTGTTATTCTATTCTAACCATAGAGATTCCTTAACATTGCAAAAAAAGATTGTAAAATTGGGCACTGATCCACCACCTTTCTTGGCAATGTCTGGTCCCAATTGTTGTTGCAAGTCGGGGATTACTTACAACTCTCTAAAATGTTGCTGTTGTGCCTATCCTGGTCTGCTACGAAGAAGGAAACTCATTTCAGAAAGCAAGAAAGTTTTAAGAGAGCAAGCTTGATGTATTTAATTTTTTTTAAAAAAAAAACAGCAGCTGTTTCTGGGTTTTACCCAGCTGTTTGTGTGTGTATGATGAAATGCTCACCTTTTTACCGTTGCTGTGAGCAAATTCTCCTTGCATTTCAGATCCGTTGAAAGGCATTTCTGGCTTGATGAATTGATGAAATGTTGCCGCCTTTATTTTTAGTGCACAAATTGGCCCCAAGGAGAAGATGGTAAACACATCTTGTCTGTTACATATGCATGTGCGAAGGGCGACAAGAAAGGTTTCCTTCAAGGTGAAACCATGCTGGCGTTCGCAGAACACTCTAACCCCGGAGTTGATGTAACGACGCCGAGTCGAAATCGTGCTGAATTATTCACTCAGTGAATTGAATGAGGTAACCGCAACACAGCTGTAAATTGAATCAGATCTCGTTTTATCCCAAAGGAGAGGTTTTCAAACTTGCCTACTTGAAAATGGTTGGATTTCAATTCCCAGAATTCCCCCAGTTCAGTATGTTTGGCTGAGGAATTCTAGGAGTTGAAGTCCACCCATCTTCAAACTGATAAGGTTTAGAAACGGTGTCCAAGTTCCTTCCACGTACTTCTGTAAGGCCTGTGCTCAAGTCCTTGTACCATCTTCTCTGTTCTCCCCTGAACCTTTTTTTAATCTGTTAGTAACTTTCTGAATGGATAAAACTGTGTATAATCCTGGTTATGTCTCTATTGAAGACTATGTAGAATGTCCTTTGCTTCTTGAAGATGGGTGGACTTCAACTCCCAGAATTCCAGCAGGGCTGGCTAAGGAAGTCTGGAAGTTGAAGTCCACCCATTGTCAGAGCTCCGACGAATGCCCTAATTAACTCATGAGCCTCGAGCCAAGTTTCAAAAGAAATCCAGTTATTTATTAGGAGCAACATGTCGGCAGCTTCCCAAGTGTAGTCAACTCTGCCACACAGCTCAACTATGACCCTGTTCCCCACCCTCCGCTCAGGCTGTGTCATAAATCACATTCTCCAACACTTGTGCACCGGCCAGCTGGTCTTCAAGTTTCTGGGTTTTTGGCGCTCCGGCGCACACATGCGAGCGCACATTCTAGTTTGGGAACTGATTTGGGAAACCAAAAGAACAGCTGGTGATGGCGCATGTGCCCACAGAGAGGGCTCTGCATGGCATCTCCATGTGCATGTGTGCACGTGTGCCATAGGTTCGCCATCAAAGCCACTGGGATTAGGGTTCTTCGGGCATATGGAATTAAACCAGAATTTTCTGCCATTCAGACAGGCTGCTATTGTTACCCACAATTTTTATCCCTATGCCTTATGGTGGCCATAAGGCAAGACTTTGGAACAATACCTAATATTCAGCACATTTTTCCCAATTAGCAGCCTGATTGTATCAAAGGGTCAAAAGATATTCAGGCAGACGAGGGTGGGAGAAATCCATTAATAAGGGGAAAACCTATTAATAAAGATAATTAAGGATCCCACCCAAGAGATTTACTCTCAAACCCCACCGCAAGAAAGGTTTCAAAGCAATTAACCGCTAAACTTTCTTAGAAAAAAAGGTTAGAAGCAGCTCTGCTGCTTTGATCCATTTAAATCAAAAAGATGCTATCTGCTTAAAAGAATTCTTTTAAGAAATTATATCTCTGGTTATTAGCCATGTGGGTGGAATGTACTGAATCTCTCAGGAGACCTAAAGCAGAGAGAGAGGGAGGGAGGGCGAGAGAGAGAGAGACAGAGAGACAGAGAGACAGACAGAAAGAGACACACACACACACACACACACACACACACACACAGAGAGAGAGAGACAAAGAGAGAGACAGAGAGAGAGAGACAGAGAGAGACAGAGACACACACAGAGAATGAGAGAGAGAGAGAGAGAGAGAGAGAGAGAGACAAAGAGAGAGAGAGACAGAGAGAGAGAGAGAGAGACGGAGACAGAGAGAGAGAGAGAGACGGAGACAGAGAGAGAGACAGAGACACACAGAGAGAATGAGAGAGACAGAGAGAGACAGAGAGAGACAGAGACACACACAGAGAATAAGAGAGACAGAGACAGAGAGACAGAGACAGAGACACAGAGAGAGAATGAGAGAGACAGAGAGAGACAGAGAGAGAGACAGAGAGAGAGACAAGAGAGAGAGAGACAGAGAGAGAGACAAAGAGAGAGAGAGAGAGACAGAGACAGAGACACAGAGAGACAGAGAGAGACAGAGAGAGACAGAGAGAGACAAAGAGAGAGAGAAAGAGAGAGAGAGAGAGAGACAGAGACAGAGAGAGAGAGAAAGAGAGAGAGAGAGAGACAGAGACAGAGACAGAGAGACAGAGACAGAGAGAGACAGAGAGAGAGAGAGAGAAATGAAGAGCAATTTTAAACAGAAAGAACACATTTGGAGTCTATTTTGAATCCGCAAGAATTTTTTTCCAAGGTATGTGGCATTGTAATTAGACTATAGGTAGCCATGAGCAAATTTGGGACCAGAACTTTCATAGCCAAACAAGGCAAGTGACTCAAGCCCCATGTTATGACCTTTTTGCCATGGTCGTTAAGCAGGTCACTGCAGTTGTTAAGTGAATCACATGGTTGTTAAAGAAACCCAGCTTCCTCCATTGATTTGGTTTGCTGGAAGGCCAGCTGAGAAGGTCAGAAATGGCAATCACGTGGTCCCAATAGTTGCAATTGTCATAAATACATGCCAGTTGCCAAGCTCTCAAATTTCGATCCCATGTCCTTGAGGATGCTATTGATGGTAAATGAATGCTTGCCAAATGAATGGCTGCAAGTCAAATAATGGTCTGTTCAACATAGTCAGTTCAGTCTCTCTCCCTCCCAATGCTTTAATCTCATCTCCCAGAGTTCCCCAGTCATTTTCTTGATATACTACTCAGAATGATGGGAGTTGTAGTCTGCAAACTGGGCAAACAGAGCAGGACCCAAAGGACAGGAATAAAATGAAAATCTGATGGCTTTGTAGGAACATCCTGTTCTTCAGGATCATGGACAGAGGGGAATGCTCAGAATGTGGTTCTAGGACACAGAACTGTCTTCTGAGACAGCTCAGGTGTGACTTTTCAGACCGTGTATCATTTCCTCTCTGCTAGGTGACTTTTGACAAGCTAATTATTCCCAATTCACCAGTGAGTGTGGATGGTTGTGACGTTTCTACTTATCAGATTCTACTTATCAGTTTCTACTTTTCAGCTTCTGCTTCCTCTCTAAGTGCTTGAAGGACTTCATTTTTTAAGGCAGTTGGGGAGCCCTTAAATCCAAAAGCTATAAAGGAAAGAAAAAAGACCATAAACACCTCCCAGCTAACAATCAACACTCAGATAAGTAGAGATTAACACCGGGATTAATACCAGGCCAATAAACGAGCTGCGGATACTCCAATCAAGAAACTACCAACTGAAACAAAGAAGCTAACAGTAACTTCCACCAACATTGACAAAGCAAGCCACTTGTATATAGACAAGAGAGCAAACCACACTCCCTTCTTGCACTGATGATGTCCTCTAGCTGGGTAATGAAACATCTGCAAGAAAACAACCAAACTCAGAGAGCACCAAGGACCGCACACTTCTCCTCCACTTTGCAATCCCCATTCCCTTCTATCATTGATGATGTTACGTAGGTGGCTCATCAGTGGTGGGATTCAGCCGGTTCTCTCCAGTTCGGGCGAACTGGTAGCGCCGACTGCAGTAGGCTCCGCCCACCCACCTGGAAGTCATTGGAAACCTTCAGTCTTCAAGAGATTATGGTATCGTGCTCTGGAAAGAGGTCCTAAAACAGCATCTGGTGTGAGTAAAAAGGCCGATTCGAAAGTAGCAATCCCTTCCACACTGAGGGCAGATACATTTTGTCCCCTGCCCAGCCCCCAGATTTTACTGGTTCCGGGACTGCCTCTTTGCCTTGGCCTGCCGAGCAAGTGTCTCTTCGAATTGGAGAAGGCCATGCTGCATCTTTAGCCTCCAAGCTGAACGATCAGAGGTCAAGGTTTCCCAGTTGTTAATGTCCATTCCCAAGGCCTCTAGGTCCCTCTTGCAGATATCCTTATATTGCAGCTGTGGTCTCCCTCTAAGGTGCTTTCCCTGCACTAGTTCTCCATACAGGAGATCTTTCGGAATCCAACCATCAGCCATTCTCACGACATGCCCAAGCCAGCATAGACATCACTGTTTCAATAGCATACACATGCTAGAAATTCCATCACATTCCAAAACTGCGCTATTTGGAACTTTGTCATGCCAGGGGATGCCAAGAATACGTCAGAGACAGTGCATATGAAAGCAGGGGTGAAATGTAAAATTTGTTACTACCGGTTCTGTGGGCGTGGCTTGGTGGGTGGGTGGGTAATGTGACTGGGTGGGCATGGCCAACTTTTTTTTTTTTAACTTTTCAAAGCATTTTTTCTAATGCTTTGAAAAGCCTCTGCCAATCAGACAACTCAGCTGGGATCGTCAGAGACTTTTCAAAGCATTATTTTTACCACCTCTTCGGCCAAGAGATTGCAGGAAAAAACTGCTTTGAAAAGCCTCTGATGATCCCAGCTGAGCCACACGATCATCAGAGGCTTTTTTTTTTTTTTTACTTTTAAAAGCATGGTAGAAAAAATGCTTTTAAAAGTAAATAAAAAAAGCCTCTGATGATCATGCGGCTCAGCTGGGCATGGGGAGGGCACAGGGATTTTTGCTACCGGTTCCCCGAACCACCTGCCGCCATCGTAACCGGATTGGGCGATCCGGTCTGAACTGGGAGCATTTCACCCCTGTATGAAAGGTGTTTAACTTTCTCTCCTGCCGTGTGTAAAGGGTCCAAGACTCACTGCAGTACAAGAGTGTGCTCAGGACACAGGCTCTTTAGACCTGGATCTTTGTATGTTCCGCCAGCTTCTTACTGAGCCCTACTCTCTTTGTAAGTCTGGACAATGTGGTGGCCACTTTACCAATACGTTTATTCAGCTCAGTATCTAAAGAAAGAGTATCAGGTATGGTTGAACCGAGGTACACAAAGTCATGGACTTTGTCTGGAAGTAATGCCATCCTATTTAGTCACGTTTTGGAGGTCGTGCGTATGCGTGGAAGGGGTGCGCGTGAGCAAAGAACTTGCGTGGAAGGCCAAGCATTTGTAAAAGGTGGTGCAGGTGAGCGAAGCAAGAGCGCGCGCTCACGTTTGCAAACCGGTAGGGAAGGTAAGTGAATCCCACCTCTGTGGATCATGAAATGTCTGCAAGAAAATAACCAAGCTCAGAGAGCGCCAAGCACCCCACAATCCTCCTCTCCGCAAATGCCACTCCCTTCCAGCACTGATGATGTTATCAAGATAGGTCAGGAAATGTCTGCAAGAAAATAACGAAACTCAGAGAGCGCCAAGGACCCCACAATCCTCCTCTCCGCAAATGCCACTCCCTTCTAGCACTGATGTTGTTATCAAGATAGGTCAGGAAATGTCTGCAAGAAAATAACGAAACTCAGAGAGCACCAAGGACACCACAATCCTCCTCTCCGCAAATGCCACTCCCTTCTAGCACTGATGCTGTTATCAAGATAGGTCAGGAAATGTCTGCAAGAAAATAACGAAACTCAGAGAGCGCCAAGGACCCCACAATCCTCCTCTCCGCAAATGCCACTCCCTTCTAGCACTGATGTTGTTATCAAGATAGGTCAGGAAATGTCTGCAAGAAAATAACCAAACTCAGGGAGCGCCAAGGACACCACAATCCTCCTCTCCGCAAATGCCACTCCCTTCTAGCACTGATGCTGTTATCAAGATAGGTCAGGAAATGTCTGCAAGAAAATAACCAAATGCAGAGAGCACCAAGGACACCACAATCCTCCTCTCCGCAAATGCCACTCCCTTCCAGCACTGATGATGTTACCAAGATAGGTCAGGAAACGTCTGCAAGAAAATAACCAAACGCAGAGAGCACCAAGGACCCCACAGTTGTCCTCGTCTTCCTCCTCCTCCTCTCCCTCCTCCTCCTCCCTCTCCTCCTCCTCGTCCTCCTCCAATTGTTTTTACAAGAGTAAAAAAAAAAAAAACCTGAGCAAATGGGAAATAAACGCAGTTTAGTGAATCAAAAACTGCCTTTCGTACAAGCCCATCCGACATTCACTAACCAACCCCTTATAATTAGACAGCGATGACAAGTTGTATCTGATGCTCTTTAGAATCCCCATCCTTCTGCAACAGAACTTCCTGTAGAATTTATAAGGCATTTATCTTCCTGTAAAAGTCAGTGTTTTCCAGCAGGAACACTGCAAACATCCATTTAGGCAGGTGTTTTTTTTCCCATCAGTCAAGCCACATTGGTATTCCAGATGTGTGCACGGTTAAAAAAAAACAAAAAACAAAAAACCTTTAGCGTAGCATCTGGGATGCTGATTGTCATTGGACCAAACAATGAAATGCATCACGTAGGCCTGTGATTATGTCTGTATGCATAAAAACGTACAGATATGTTTTCCCCCTCATTTAAGCGACTATGAATTAACGATGTGCGGGAAATTGAGGTGGGGCGGAAGGAGGGGAAAAGAAAGAAACACGAGCCAGGAGGAGGAAAGGCTCCGATATCGTGTTGCTGACTGGCGTAGGGAAACAGGAGTGAGAATTAGTTTCTCGGGAAGCAAAGTTAAATACATGTAAACCGGAGAGATGCCAGCTTTTCGGCTTGTTGGATGTCCTCGGCGTTCATTCCCAATGTGGCTCACGTCGACAGCTAGATTAAACCATGAGCCTGCAATAAAGTAGGCTTTTAAAGCAATTACTTGCCAAGGGTTTGACATAAAAATGACTTACGTCCAGGAGCAGCTGCTCATCCCGAGCCAATTTGGCTTCTAATGCAGAGGTGTCTGGAACAATAGTCCTTGGGAAGAAACCCCCCTCCCCAATACAGCAAGATTGGGGTAACCCCTTTGTACTAACAACAGGCATTGGGTCTAGTATTTATTTGTGACGCTGGTGGCTAATGGAAACACGTGTGGGGAGGGGATTCAGTCGCGTCCTTTGCTCCCCAACTGTCATGGATGACCATGGGCAAGTCACTAACTCTCCACCTGTTGGAGAGCAACTGTCTCCAGTTGGGAGGAGGGGTTAAATGGGGAATTAGCATGGGTTCGTTACATAAACACAAGTGGTCAAGGTCTTACCCCACTCGACCCCCAGGATTTTTGAACCTTATCTGGTCTTTCCCAGGCAAATTTGCCAGTCGGGAAGGGGAGGGGAGGGGAGGAAAGGAAGAGGAGAGGAGGGGAGGGGAGAGGAGAGGAGAGAAAAGGGAAAGGAAAGGAGAGGAGAGGGGGAGGGGAGGAGAGGAGAGAAAAGGAAAAGGAAAGGAAAAGGAAAGGAGAGGGGAGGGGAGGAGGGAAAAGGAAAAGGAAAGAGGAGAGGAGAGGAGGAGAGGAGAGAAAAGGAAAAGGAGAGGAGAGGAGAGGGGAGGAGGGAAAAGGAAAAGGAAAGAAGAGAGGAGAGGAGGAGAGGAGAGAAGAGAAAAGGAAAAGGAAAGAAGAGGAGAGGGGAGGGGAGGGGAGGAGGGAAAAGGAAAAGGAAAGAAGAGAGGAGAGGAGGAGAGGAGAGGAGAGAAAAGGAAAAGGAAAAGGAAAGAAGAGAGGAGAGGAGGAGAGGAGAGAAAAGGAAAAGGAAAGAAGAGGGGAGGGGAGGGGAGGAGGGAAAAGGAAAAGGAAAAAGAAAGAAGAGGAGAGGAGGACTGGAGAGGAGAGGGAGAGGGGAGGGGAGGAGGGAAAAGGAAAGAGGAGAGGGAGTGGGAGAGCGAGAGGGAGGGGAGGAAAGGAGAGAACAGGAAAAGGAAAAGAAAGGAAACAAGAGGAGGGGAGGGGAGGTAGAGTGACTGGAAAAGGAGAGGAGAAGAGGGAGGGAGTGGAAAAGAAGAGGAGAGGGTGAATGGAAGAGAAAATGAAAGGAAGGAGGGAGTGGATGAATGGAAAAAGAAAGGAATTTACTTTCCAATTTTTGGCAAAACTGGGCCATAGCAAACAGATGGTTCCCTTAATGACCATGATGTTCCTTGCTTACGACTGCCTTGTTGATTAGCTTTGTGACCCACCCGTTTTACGACTGTTAGGACTTACCACCATAACAAGCAGGCTCCATTACAGTCAAGGACTACCTGTATAGGGGGAAAGGGGAGAAGACTTCCCTCCTGCCACCCCCACAGATAGATGAAATGCAAAACAGTTTTCTGGGTTAACTAGACCGAAAAGGCATGAGAAGAATCACTTTGCCAACACATATTTCCGAAGAATAAATGGTCTTGAGACCACAGCTATTTTTTTTCCCCTCTCCAACCATAATTATCTCCCTAACCCTTTACCACACGAGACTGGTTGAAAGCTGCAGATTCACATGGCATTGGCAATTAGGAGGAGAGCCTAAGCGTTCGCCCTCGAAAAGGAATCGCATTTGTAATAGCTACTCAGCCAGATATTTTCTTCTTCTTCTTCTTCTTCTTCTTCTTCTTCTTCTTCTTCTTCTTCTTCTTCTTCTTCTTCTTCTTCTTCTTCTTCTTCTTCTTCTTCTTCTTCTTCTTCTTCTTCTTCTTCTTCTTCTTCTTCTTCTTCTTCTTCTTCTTCTTCTTCTTCTTCTTCTTCTTCTCCTTCTCCTTCTTCTTCTTCTTCTCCTTCTCCTTCTCCTTCTCCTTCTCCTTCTCCTTCTCCTTCTTCTCCTTCTCCTTCTTCTTCTTCTTCTTCTTCTTCTTTTGCTTAGGAATGAAAGTCATCTGCACCTCCATAACTGTCTGGTTTGGGTCTGCAACCCAACCAGACAGACACAGACTTCAGCGGATAATTAGAGCTGCAGAAAAAACAATGGCTACCAACCTGCCTTCCATGGAGGACCTGTATACTGCACGAGTCAAAAGGAAGGCTGTGAAAATACCTACAGACCCCTCACATCCTGGACATAAACTGTTTCAACTCCTACCCTCAAAACGACGCTATAGAGCACTGCACACCAGAACAACTAGACACAAGGACAATTTTTCCCCAAACGCCATCACTCCGCTAAACAAATAATTCCCACAACACTGTCAAACTGTTCAATAAGTCTGCATTACTATTACTATTAGTCTTCTCATCGTTCCTATCACTCATCTCCTCCCACTTATGACTGCATGACTGTAACTTATTGCTGTATCCTTACGATTTATATTGATTGTTTCCAAGTATGATTCGATTGCTTATTTGTTCCCTATGATTATTATTAAGTGTTGTACCTTATGATTCTTGACAAACGTATCTTGTCTTTTTATGTACTTTGAGAGCATTTGCACCAAAGGCAAATTCCTTGTGTGTCCAATCACACTTGGCCAATAAAGAATTCTATTCTATTCTATTCTATTCTATTCTATTCTATTCTATTCTATTCTATTCTATTCTATTCTATTCTATTCTATTCTACATTCCAATACTCTACTCTACTCTACTCTACTCTACTCTACTCTATTCTTCATTCCAATATTCTATTCTATTCTATTCTATTCTATTCTATTCTATTCTATTCTATTCTATTCTATTCTATTCTATTCTATTCTATTCTATTCTATTCTATTCTATTCTATCTAGAAAAATTCTCCTGCAATTTTTTCCCCCTCCTGTTAGAAGGAATATCCATCTGGTTCAGTTCCAAGTGGGGAGAAAGACACCGGAAACATGGAAGCTGATTGGAAAGATGGTTTAATGGTGATGCAAAACCACCAAGTACATGTGATTCTGGGTAGCTGACCACATGGAGTGGAGAGTGACGGGTTATTTATACCTTCTCTTGGGCCTTGCCCTTGAGCTTCCTGTTCCTGCGCAAGAATATGTATCCTATTGGCTGTTGTCAGACTCCCAAGGGGCCATGTGGGATTATGTTTGTCTGAGTCAAGTTTGGTTGAAGCCCAGAGGGTGAGGATGTAATGAAGAGGCTTGTGTTCTGAAAGGGTGTTGGGCAAAAGTTTGAAGATGGGTGGACTTCAGCTCCCAGTTGGGTAGACTTCAACTCCTCGATCGGTGGATTTCAACTCCCATTATCTCTGTGAGTTAAAGTCCACACATCTTAAAGTTGAAAATAAATGAGAAAAAACCCTGTTCTAGGTAGTCTCCCATTCAAATTACAACCAGGAAGGTTAACATACCAAATACTCCTTCCTCCTCCTATTTTCCCAACAACAACCTCGTGAGGTAGGATGGGTTTAGAGAGAATGACTGACCCAAGCTTACCCATCCAACTTTCATGCCTAAAGTGGGACTAGAACTCACTTCTCTTCTGGTTTCTAGGCCAGCATCTTCATTATTACTCTGAGTTGGCTGTCAAACTTGATCAAGCCTTCCCAATTAAGGACATAGATTCTTGGTCGAATATTTTGGGTGATATTGCTTCTCCTGAGCAGGAACATTGGGGAGATGCCTCCTTCAAAACCCTGTCGAATCCTGAAGGTGAGTGTGCCCAACGAATTTAATCCATTTTGACCAACTGAGTTGTTGTTTCGTAGACTGGCTCTAATGATAGTCAATTGTCCTTTATCCTAGTCCTCCGATCTATGGTTTCAGTAGATCAATTGCCCATGGGAAAATAAAGTACTCACCGGCAGAAAAGGAATCAGATATTATGCAGAGGAAAAGCAAGGAGACCTTTAATTCACACTCGTTCTCTTTTTGGCCTGCCCAATATTTCACTCATCCTTGCACAGTGAAATAAGAGTCTTACCCTTTTGGTAGCTACAGAGCTCATACATTACTATGACCGTTTCTATCGTATCCCCCATCAAACGAAGGAGGAGCTATTCGATCCCATCATTAGCAGCTCATTGATCCCATTATCAGGCCTGTCCATTCCATTTCAAATTTACAACCTTGTTACCACCTTGATGGGAATGGATTGGATTGCAGATTTCAGCAATTCCTTGGGTACCACCATTCCCAATTCTAGATTTACTGTACAGTCAAACGTCCTTCTAGAGCTGCCTCTCTGATTAATTTAAAAAAGTTGTGGGGGAATTAAATGTACTTTCCCTGGGATCTTTCTTCCCTCTCACTCTCCCACTTCTTCTCCCCCTCCTCTCTCCCTCCCTCCCTTTCTCCTTCCTTCCTTCTCTCCCTCCCTTTCTCCTCCCTCCATCCCTCATTCATTCATTCCATCCTCCCTCCCTCTCTCCCTTTCTCTCTCCCTCCTTCCTTCTCTCCCTCCCTCTCCTTCCTCCCTCCTTCCCTCCCTCATTTGTTCATTCCATCCTTCTCTTTCTCCCTCCCTCCCTTTCTCTCTCCCTCCCTCCCTCCTTCCTTCCTTCCTTCCTTCCTTCTCTCCCTCCCTCCCTTTCTCCTTCCTTCCTTCTCTCCCTCCCTTTCTCCTCTCTCCCTCCTTCCCTCCCTCATTCATTCATTCCATCCTTCTCTCCCTCCCTCCCTCCCTTTCTCCTTCCTTCCTTCTCTCCCTCTTTCTCCTCCCTCCCTCATTCCTGCATTCCATTCTTCCTCCCTCCCTCCCTTTCTCTCTCCCTCCTTCCTTCTCTCCCTCCCTTTCTCCTTCCTCCCTCCCTCCTTCCCTCCCTCCCTTTCTCCTTCCTCCCTCCCTCCTTCCCTCCCTCATTCATTCATTCCATCCTTCTCTCCCTCCCTTCCTTTCTCTCTCCCTCCTTCCTTCCTGCCTTCTCTCCCTCCCTTTCTCCTTCCTTCCTTCTCTCCCTCCCTTTCTCCTCCCTCCCTCCTTCCCTCCCTCCCTCATTCATTCCATCCTTCTCTCCCTCCCTTTCTCTCTCCCTCCCTCCCTCCTTCCTTCTCTCCCTCCCTTTCTCCTTCCTTCCTTCCTTCCTTCTCTCCCTCCCTCCCTTTCTCCTTCCTTTCTTCTCTCCCTCCCTCCCTTTCTCCTTCCTTCCCTCTCTTCCTCTCTCCCTCTCTTTCTTCTCCCTGCAATGATGTAGTTGCATTAGCCTGGGCAATTGTGTACCTTCTTGCTTGCTACTAATAGCTACCAGATCTAAGCTAGAGTGACTTGAGGGGAACCAGGAATCCGCATATAAACCATGGAATGGAAGACACTAATATCAAAAGCTGGGAGAACAGCCACGACGTATTTCACGACCGTGGCAAGAAAGATCCTAAAAGGTGCGAAATTCACTTCACAAACATCTCGCTCAGCAGCCTAAATTTTTGGTCGTAAGTCGAGGATGACCTGTCGTAGAATGAGCTCGCCTGATCCTATTTCATGTCTGGTTTCCCTGGGAAACCAAACACTGCTTCCTACCAAGCTGGCTCGATTCTCAACAGGATCTTATTAATCAGATATACTGAAAGTGAGAAAACCAGAGGTTGGGTCCCATCCTCTTGAAAACTGGATCTGTGTCTCCTTTAGCGCCGCATTTATCAATAAGCTCATTAGATGGAAAGCCTTCTTGCCGACAGCTGCTTGAAGCAGCGGAAAGGTTTTTTTTACTTACTTCCCCGATACATGAATATTTTACAATCCACTATCCCGCTTTCCCAGGCTCTGAAGTGTTCATCGCAAAAGACTTTGTTGGGTTGGGTTTATATTGTCAGGGTGCTAATTAATCCCATCCTGCTTTTGGGTAATTGCACCTTGATTTAGAGAAGTGGATCGTGACTTTCCCTTGAAGTATACTTTAAGAAAACAAACCCGAAGATATATTTTCTAAGAAAAACTCATTTATTTGTTATAAAGAAAATAAAAACATCTTACTAATCGAATTAGTTACATCTTGGCAAAACTTTCCCGGACGGACCTCTCCTGGACGGACCTCTCTTGGCTGGAGAACAAAGAAAGTTAGAAGAAAGTGAAAGAATGTGGACATGCGCAGTTAGCTTAAAGATAAGAACTTGGCAAGCTACGGTAAGTCTCAGAGTTCAAAAATAAGAGCTCATCTGGTAAATACAAAAACGCAGTGACATATATGAATAAAATAAAAACGTAGATGGCTGTTTTAGGAGGTCCTCTCTTATCCCCAGATTGGTCTATTTGTCTCTCCGGCACAGGACAAGGACTATGCAGCCCATTTCAGATAAATAAAGGCAGGTCGTAACTGTGAAAAACAGTCACACTTCTCCCACCCACCCACCCGGATGTCATCATGGATGCTCTGTGCATGCACAGAAGCTTCTGTGCATCCATGCGAACGAAGCAAGTGCACACACACGCATGCTCCCGTTGCAAACCAGTAGCAAAGTTAAGTGGAACCCACCCCCTGGTTACGGTCAATGAAACAGCTGCATTCTCAAATGCTAAAGTTGCTTCGTTGGGTTGCGTTTGTGTATCTGGATGGTGTCCCATTCAATCTCTTTGCTTTCTCTGAGCATTGTGCAAACTGAGAAAATTAGATTTAACTCAGCAACCAGATTAAGTGACTTTCCCCCTGGTATGAAGAAAAGCACTGTGCAAAATGGACTCAAGCTGACTTAATCCAAATTTAGCCAATAATATAATTACCAAGGAGATCAAGCTTTGGAGGGAGGGAAATCCACCCCTCTCAAATGAAGATGACTAATAAAGGACACGAGGCATTGAAGATCAATAAATTAGACACTTCATTCTTTCTATCGTTGTATCAATATTCTGTACTTAATTTGCAATTAGCTCAGATCGTTTGAGACTGCCTGGAATTTTATTCAGTCTTCTTTGCTTATAATAACCATTCATTTCAGCTCTGGATTAAGCGCCGAAGTAATTAAAATGGTGATATGACTATCGCAAAAAAATAACCAAGCATCTGGCCACTTTACCCAATCAGGAAAGCTCAGCGGAATCAAACCAGGTTTCTTGCTGGATGGGAAACCATCAAGAATCCTGAAATCTATAGATTACCTTGGGAAATCAGAAACCATAATCTATACGAGAGCAATAGCAAACACTTCTATCTGTCAGGTGTGAAGGATCCAGGACCATATGTTAACTTCCAATTAAGTTTGATTTATTGCTCGTACCTATGCACAAGAATCTAGTCAACTAACGTTCAGCACTACGTTGGTGCTAGATAAGAGTCAACGAAATTCAAGAGGACTTGGACCGCTTGTGGGAATGTAATGACTCCAGGCTAATGACTCACTTAACTCCACCTAGGTTCTGCTTGCTTTTCTTTCTTTCTTTCTTTCTTTCTTTCTTTCTTTCTTTCTTTCTTTCTTTCTTTCTTTCTTTCTTTCTTCTTTCTTTTCTTTCTTTCTTTCTTTCTTCCTTCCCTCCCTCCCTCCCCCCTCCCTCCCTCCTTCCTTCCTTCCTTTCTCCCTTCCTTTCTCCCTCCCTTCCTTCCTTTCTCCCTTCCTTCCTTTCTCCCTTTCTCCCTTCCTTCCTTCCTTCCTTTCTCCCTCCCTCCCTCCCTCCCTTCCCTTTCTCCCTTCCTTCCTTTCTCCCTTCCTTCCTCCCTCCCTCCCTCCCTTCCTTTCTCCCTTCCTTCCTTTCTCCCTTCCTTCCTTTCTCCCTTTCTCCCTTCCTTCCTTCCTGCCTGCCTGCCTGCCTTCCCTATCTCTCTCTCTCTCTTTCTCTCTCTCCATCTCTCCATCTCTCCATCATCTCTCCATGTATCCATCTATCCATCTATCCACCCACCCCTCCTACATTAGTGAAATTACAGTGTTGAATGCAACTCAAAGACGTCTTTATATTAAACAGATTGGATCTGTTTTGACTGTTGTGTTCCTAATTCTAGAAGTTGCTTTCAAGGGTTTGGCTATAAAGCAACTCTTTCAAAAGGCTTCCTGATGACTCACAGGAAGTCCATGTATGTTAGAAACTTACCAGGATAATAAGAAGCTGGTAGGGAGCCTCTTTTCACTAAACAGATGTGTGGCTCCATTAAAAAAAAAAATCTTTAACTGAATAGATCTTAATGGACAGGCAGCTGTGGGATTTTCTCCACTCTCCATTTCTTCAAAAATCTTAGTTCCCACCCACCCCCCCTTTAACAGCCAAAGTATGATTAACAGAGGAGCTCTTATCCCAGGGATTTTAATCCATCGTTGAAACACAAGGATTGTCATAGAGATGGAAACCCACTGTATTAGCTTTAAAAAAAAGTCTGCAGGGCATTTTTTTTAAAAAAAACTCTCTTGTACTTTATTATGATGAAAGCATTTAAGTTCCCCCCCCCCTCCATCATTAGGAGGCAGCCTTGATACTGGGCTACTGAAAAGCTTGTAGCCATTAAAATGACTTCTCCTGCTAAATAAATTGTACATTGTTAACACGCGGTGGCTCAGTGGCTAAGACGCTGAGCTTGTCAATGGAAAGGTCGGCAGTTCAGCGGTTCGAATCCCTAGTGCCGTGTAATGGGGTGAGCTCTTCTTACTTGTCCCAGCTTCTGCCAACCTAGCAGTTCGAAAGCACATAAAAAATGCAAGTAGAAAAATAGGGACCACCTTTGGTGGGAAGGTAACAGTGCTCCGTGCATCTTTGACGTTGAGTCATTTTTTATTTTATTTTTTTTTTATTTGATTTATATGCCGCCCTTCTCCGGAGACTGAGGGCGGCTTACAATGCGTTAAGCGATAGCCTTCACACTTTTGTATATTTATACAAAGTCAGCTTATTGTCCCCACAAACTGGGTCCTCATTTAACCTACCTTAGAAAGGATGGAAGGCTGAGTCAACCTTGAGCCTGGTGAGATTCGAACCTGCAGAAATTGCAGGCAGCTGTGTTAATAACAGGGTGCTTTAAACCACTGTACTACCAAGGCTCTTAAGTTATGCCGGCCACATGACCATGGAGACGTCTTTGGACAGCGTTGGCTCTTCGGCTTTGAAACGGAGATGAGCACCGCCCTCTAGAGTCAGGAACGACTAGTACATATGTGCAAGGGGAACTTTTACCTTTACCTTTTTAACACCAGATCTGACTGCTTTCCTAGGTGTCCAATGCTATTAAAATTTATTACAAGTCAATTCCGAAACTCCGGAGAAAGGAAGGTGGAAATGTTTGTCCCCTAAAGTAATTAGAGGCAGGCAATATTGTGTTAACCATCATTATGGGCATTGTAATATCCATAAATTGAGATTCATAAAATGTAACTCTGAGCCGTAACTCTGTTTAAGGCAAGAAATGTAACTTTCTTGCCTTAAACAGAGTCGATTTTTTTAGGTCTGGTCAATTGCAAGACGGAATGGAGGAAAAAATTAGTAGGTTGCATAGAATTGAGCCTAGGGATCTTATGGCCATCTAACCCGTTCAATTTCCATCTCAGGTATTGGAAAGATTTGTATTGGAAGCAATATTCTGCAATCAAGTATTGGAAAGATTTCTATTGGAAGCAATATTCTGCTCCCAAAACGTTCAGAGTCATTAAAGAAAGAAAGAAAGAAAAAATCAAGGCTAACATATTGAAAGGAATGCGGAAAAGGAATGTAAGTAAAATGGTAAATTGAATTTTTTTTTTAAAGAAAATGTTATATACTTCGACTTCCTCACTTTTGTTCTTAGGAAAACTTTAACCAGTGGTGAGTTTCTACCAGTTTGCCCCAGTTCGTGCGAACCGGTAGCAGTAGCCCACTCGCCCAGAACGGTATAGGGTCTTCTGCTTAAGCAGGGGGTTGGACTAGAAGACCTCCAAGGTCCCTTCCATCTCTGTTATTCTGTTAAAGGTGGGATACCATTCTAATAAATAACTACATAAATAATCACGTTCCCTTGGAAACGGTCACAATAGATACGTTAACATTCTCTCCAATGCTAACTTCAGGTTGTCCTTCCAATTTTCCTGCGTTTCTACCTGGTTTGTTTGAATGCAAGGATATGGTTGTTGTTGTTTTTTTAATTTGATTTATATGCCGCCCTTCTCCGGAGACTCAGGGCGGCTTACAATGCGTTAAGCAATAGCCTTCATACTTTTGTATATATTTATACAAAGTCAGCTTATTGCCCCCACAATCTGGGTCCTCATTTTACCTACCTTAGAAAGGATGGAAGGCTGAGTCAACCTTGAGCCTGGTGAGATTTGAACTTCCAGTAATTGCAGGCAGCAGATGTTAATAACAGTGCTTTAGTCTGCTGCGCCACCAGGGCTTCAAAACATCCAGTATTCAAAACATCCCCTCGCCTCCTCCCCGCCTCCCAAAAAAATATTTGGAACATGCTGACATTTGCAAATGTCTCCAAACAGAAAAGACTACATCTGGATTAGGGGTGGTTGGGAAAGGAGGGCGGGGTGGTGGAGGAAAAGGAGATAGTTTTAATTGATTTTATTACTTGCAGGAAAATAGAGCGAGGCAGGGCATTCGTGTTTGGGAGGATAAAAACAAAAATTATCGGCGGAATACGGCTGAATTAAGCATTTCAAAGTTCAGCCTTTCCAGATTGCTGACGACGCAAACGCCGATCGATAGAGAAACAATTTACAGCGTGGAAACCTGGTCTCTTCGCTATTAGCTACTAATTATGCCAAGCTTGCAGTGGGATTGATTTAACTCTTTCTAAAGCACGGGATGGGATGGGGAGCGGGGGGGGGGGAGATTAGGCAGTGTGCGACACCACTGCCCCCCCCCACTAAAGGAGGACACCAACACCTCATTTTGCAGAGCTGTGATTGCACAGGTGTGTAAAGGCACCAACGTGTAGAGATGATGGAAGAGGCAGAGTAGACCTTTCCAAGCAGTAGCTGGGACTGTCAAGAAGATAAGAAAGGGGCTGTGTATTTAAAAAGGCCTTTTATCCAGCCAGCAGTACAACCCTCCAAGACCGAGTGGCTGTGGCTGCCGGCGTCCCGGTATAGCCAGCTGACGCCATCGCTGGTTATTGGGGGTGAATCATTGGCCCCCACGGAAAGGGCCCGCAACTTGGGCGTCCTCCTGGATGCACGGCTGTCCTTAGAAGGGCATCTGACGGCCGTGGCCAGGGGGGCTTTTTATCAGGTTCGCCTGATACGCCAGTTGCGGCCCTTTCTGGATCGGGACTCCCTACGCTCAGTCACTCAAGCACTCGTCACTTCTCGTCTGGACTATTGTAACGCTCTCTACATGGGGCTCCCCTTGGGGTACACCCGGAGGCTCCAACTGGTGCAGAATGCGGCCGCACGGGGGATTATGGGAGCGACTGGGCGCTCCCATGTGACTCCTCTCCTGCGCGAGCTGCATTGGCTTCCGGTGGACTTCCGGGTGCGCTTCAAGGTGTTGGTGACCACCTTTAAAGCACTCCATGGCTTAGGGCCGGGGTACTTACGGGACCGCCTTCTGCCACCAATTGCCTCCCACCGGCCAGTTCGCTCCCACAGAGAGGGCCTCCTCAGGGTGCCGTCGGCTAGACAATGCCGGCTGGCGACCCCCAGGAGGAGAGCCTTCTCTGTGGTGGCACCTACCCTTTGGAACAATCTACCCCCAGAGATACGAGTGATCCCAGACCTCCGGACCTTTCGTCGGGCCCTAAAAACTCATCTCTTTCAGTTAGCCGGTCTCTCTTGATTTTATGATTTTATGGTTGGTTTTAAATTTTGATATGGATTTTAAATTGATAAATTTTAAACTATGGGCCAAATTTAATTATTTTAAATCTATTTTTAATCGTATTTATGTATAAATGTTTTTATTTTGGCTGTTCACCGCCCTGAGTCCGAAAGGAGAAGGGCGGTATAGAAATTTGAATAATAAATAAATAAATAAATATTCAGGATTTCAAACAAAGAGACAAAAAACAAACAAACAAACAAAAAAAAAAAAACCAGGGCTTTTTCCATCACTCAATGCATCATCTTTTAAACTGGAGCCTTGGGGGTACATGAGCCTTTGGCCCAGCTTCTCTCAGCTTTCAACTTAATTTCATAAGAATTGTGAAAGCCATCTGCTGGGTGAGAGGCGGGAGGAGAGCATTTTGAGAAGGGAGAGGGAAAGGAAAGGAAAGGAAAGGAAAGGAAAGGAAAGGAAGGGAAGGGAAGGGAAGGGAAGGGGGGAGGGAAGGAGGAAGAGGGAAGGGAAGGGGGAAGGGGGAAGAGGGAAGGGGAAGAGGGAAGGGAAGGGAAGGGAAGGAGAGGAGAGGAGAGGGAAGGGGAAGGGGGAAGGGGGAAGGGGGAAGGGGGAAGGGAAGGAAATAGAAAAAGGGAAGGGAAGGGAAGGGAAGGGGGGAAGAGGGGAGGGAAGGAGGAAGAGGGAAGGGAAGGGGAAGGGGAAGAGGGAAGGGAAGGAGAGGAGAGGAGAGGGAAGGGGGAAGGGGAAGTGGGAAGGGGGAAGGGGGAAGGGGAAGGGAAGGAAATAGAAAAGGAAAGGGAAGGGAAGGGAAGAGGGAAAGGAAGGAGAGGAGAGGAGAGGAGAGGAAAGGGGGAAGGGGGAAGGGGGAAGGGAAGGGGAAGGGGAAGGGGAGGAAGGAAATAGAAAAAGGAAAGGAAAGGAATGGAATCTTGGATCTCATTTAAGAATTTTTCTATATAAGACAACTGAACACCCTGAAAAATGAAGAATCAACTAATTTGGAAGAAAGCAGAAAAAATATGAAATAAAATTACAGTAGATAGGATAGATAGATAGATAGATAGATAGATAGATAGATAGATAGATAGATAGATAGATAAATAGATGGATGGATGGATGGATGGTTGGTGGATATTCTTTTTCTTTACTATATTCTTATTTTTCCTTTCTTTTCTATTTTCTATTCTTTTCTTATTGATATCTTTTTTTAATTCTCGTGCTTAATGAAATTATTATAATTTTACAAAGCTGCCTTTTAGCCAGTGGAAGATTTCCCTTTTTCATGCGTGTAAGTCTCCCATTAGGAATTCCGGTCCATTCAGCTATATAATCTTCTCCCCGAGATAGGTCATTTAATAATGCTGACAGATCAAACCAGCAGATGAGGGGCCGGAATAATAGCTATCTGAGCATTGGGATAGTCTAAATATTTAATTCTAATCATCAACTTTCATTAGCATTGCGCGGAAATCTTGACTGGAGACTATTCGTGACTCTGGCGTCCACATTTATAAAGAAATGACAAATTGCATCAAGAAGCACCTTTTCTTTTAACCTAAGCCTTCTTCTCCAGCAGAATCAGGTCATGTTTCTCTTCCCTTCCTCCTCTGGATTTACCAGAGATTGTGGAAGAATAAACATAAATCCCGTGTCACATAATGATTTTTAAGGCTTTTTTTTTTTTTTAAAGGGCCAGGATTATAGACATTTTGACATTTGTAAAGCTCACAGCAAGGGCAAGGGCAAAATGTTTGACAGATGCATTAAACCAAAATAAAGTTGTCTCTATAACAACCTGCTGTTGTTATAGAGCCTTGATGGCGAACCTATGGCACCCGTGCCACAGGTGGCACGGGGGGGGGGCACTCTGCTGGCATGCGAGCCATCACACAGCTCAGCTCCACTGTGCATGTGTGCACGCCTCCTGGTGGCCAGCTGATTTTTGGGTCTCTGGCGAGGGGGCGTGATGCATGTGCGGGGGGGCACGTGTCCATGAGCGGGGCATGGGGGGACCGTGGGGGGAAGCAGAGCGCCCCCCCAGCCTGTTTTTGGTCTCAGGAGGCGTCAGGAGCCTGCCAGGCACAAAACCGGCTAGGGGGGTTTGCCTGGAGGCGGGTATCGCGTGCACATGCATGGGGGGTGGGGAGCGTGGTGGGTCACACATGCATGCGCAAGGGAGGGGGAATGTGGGGGTGATGCACACATGCATGGAGGGCAGGGCACGCGGGGGGGCATTGCATTATGGGTGTGGGCACATGTGTGCATGACCCTCCCATGCTTCCCCCACTTTTGGCACACGATAGCAAAAAGGTTAGCCATCACTGTTATAGAGAGTAAGTTAAGCAAGCTAATTGTTAGCAGGGTGGGGAAACAGCACCTTGGACAGCTCCAGGGGTGGGAATTTGCCTGGACAAGTGGAGCCATAGTGAATAGAGTAGAGTAGAGTAGAGTAGAGTAGAATAGAATAGAATAGAATAGAATAGAATAGAATAGAATAGAATAGAATAGACCTGGGACACGGTGGCTCAGTGGCTAAGACGCAGAGCTTGTCGATCGAAAGGTTGGCAGTTCAGCGGTTCGAATCCCTAGTGCAGAGGTCTTCAAACTTGGCAACTTTAAGACTTGTGGACTTCAACTCCCAGAATTCTCCAGCCAGCGTAGCCAGCATAGCATAGCATAGCTGGCTGGAGAATTCTGGGAGTTGAAGCCCACAAGTCTCAAAGCTGCCAAGTTTGAAGACCTCTGCCCTTGTGCCTCATAACGGGGTGATCTCCCATTACTTGTCCCAGCTTTTGCTAATTTAGCACATGCTGAAGAGGTTGTGGGGGGGGAATTCCTTTAAAAGCCTCTGGCGATCCCAGCTGACTTGCCTGATCGTCAGAGGCTTCTAAAAGCATTTTTATCTGCAACCTCTTAAGGTTGTAGAAAAAATGCTTTTAAAAGTAAAAAAAAAAAGTTGGCCACGCCCACCCAGTCACATTACCCCCCTACCAAGCCACGCCCACAGAACCAGTAGTAACAAATTTTAGTTTTCACCCCGCCACTCCCTTCTAGCACTGATGATGTTATCAAGATAGGTCAGGAAATGTCTGCAAGAAAATAACCAAACTCAGAGCGCACCAAGGATCCCACAGTTGTCCTCGTCTTCCTCCTCCTCCTCCTCCTCCTCCTCCTCCTCCTCCTCCTCCTCCTCCTCCCCCCCAAAGACCCCACTGTTCAACCCTGAGCTACAAATATTCTGTCATATATGGCTTAGCATGGCGCATGACTCTTAATTCATACCTTCCTTCCCTTGAGTCTTATTATGATTTCTATTTCACTTTTCCATCTGCCAAGAATATTCAGGGTAGCTATTAATAAAATATAATAAAATATCCTCCTCTCTTGGGGACTAAATGCACTTCCCAGTTTGGGCATACAAGCAAACTTTTATTTCTCTTATACCGTCATCTCTCAGTTTTCTGCAACTTCTCTGCCTTTTGTTGGGATTTCAAATGAAGAAATGAGGTGGGGGGGGGGTTCAAGGAGATTAGGGCGATGTCAAGATCAAAGCGAGAACATTCTCCGCATTTCCTCCCTCCTCACGGTAACAAAATAAGGTCCAGAAGAACCTACTTCTCTCTTTGAGTGACAGCACTAATGGGAGCTCATAAATAAGTAGCAACCACTTGTCAGTGTAATACTGCAAACCTGTTGCATCCTTGAAGGGAGTGAGTATCCCTGGAATCAGTGGGGTTTTCTCAATAAGCCTACAGGCATTTGAGCTGCTCCTATTTTCTTTCAAAACGACGCTATAGAGCACTGCACACCAGAACAACAAGACACAAGGACAGTTTTTTTTCCCCAAATACCATCACTCTGCTAAACAACAAATTCCCATAACACTGTCAAATTAACTACTAAGCCTGTAGTTCTTCTCATCCTTACTAGTACCTATCCCTTCCCACTTATGTGTTCTGCCCCAGCTTCGGATTCCCAGAGAATGTGACACACACCAAGCTTCGCAAACACTGTTTAATTCCAAACAAACCCCTTTCAAGAATGCAGGCTTCCCGTGCAAAGGGTCCTTATCAAAGTGATTAAGAACAAAGTCCGACAAAGGTTGGCAACCAGCCCAGAAAACCAGATATGAGAAGTTGCTCGCTCTCCAAGATGCTGTGTAGTAATGAGACGTTGTTTTTAGCAAGAAAGCACTAGCTGCGTGAGACTTAAATAGGCTAAAAATTATCCTCAAGCCCCACTCTCGAGTAGACCTCCTCCTCTGAATAGCCACTCCTGCCTTTTGGCAGCCCTGCGTGCCCGAGCATTGAGGAGAGGCTCCTCCACTTCGCTCTCTCCACTGGAAGAAGCCTCTGGAGGTTCTGAAGGTCCTGGCTGAGTCTCTGCCTCTGGCACCACATCCTTTTCAGCCTCCTCGCTGTCTGACGCGAGCGCTGACTGCTGACGCAACCCCACACCAGCTTCCTCCTTGTCAGGATCAGCCACGATCCGCGCAGGCCGCTGGCAGGCCACAACATTATGGTTCTATCCATGTTGCTTGTATCTTTACAACTTATATTGTTTTTTATTGTTTCCTAGTATGATTTGGTGGGACGCAGTGGCTCAGTGGCTAAGACGCTTAGCTTGTCGATCGAAAGGTCGGCAGTTCAGCGGTTCGAATCCCTAGTGCTGCGTAACGGGGTGAGCTCCCATTACTTGTCCCACCTTCTGCCAACCTAGCAGTTCGAAAGCACGTAAAAAATGCAAGTAGAAAAAATAGGGGCCACCTTTGGTGGGAAGGGAACAGCGTTCCGTGCGCCTTTGGCATTGAATCATGCCGGCCACATGACCACGGAGACGTCTTCGGACAGCGCTGGCTCTTCGGCTTAGAAACGGAGATGACTAGCACATATGTGCGAGGGGAACCTTTACCTTTACCTTTAGTATGATTTGATTGCTTATTAGTATCCTGTGACTATCACTAAGCGTTGTATCTTATGATTCTTGACAAATATATTTTATTTTTTCTTTATGTAGACTGAGAGCACATGTCCAATCACACTTGGCCAATAAAGAATTCTATTCTATATTCAATTTTTTTTTCAAGCTATCTTTGTTGGCCTGGGTTACAATGAACCCCCGTTTCCTCAAAATCTCCTAGGAGGGGGAGGATGGCAAGATGGTTGCTCTCCACCAGAAATAAAACAAGAGATCGGGAAAAAAATGCCAGCCTTGAGGACCAAAATCAGCTGCCAGGGAGGGAGTGCTTCGTAGTATTTTAACTGCTGGGAAAACTTGGCATTTAGAACCATGTGCTCTGATGCAAACGGTCCGATGCGCCTACAGGGAACACAAAAATAATAACAAAGCCGTATTTCTCATCAGTGAAATGCTCCAAGGGCATCTGTGGATGAAGCCATGGGACATCAGCCAGTTGCGCCTTAATATTCCTCCCTAAGGTCACACATTCACACAAACAAAATTGCCCTACAAAAAAAAAAATCCCCTATCATTTTTATTTTCCCTTGTTAACTGGGTACGTCTAGTTTCATGAAAAGAAGGACTAGGAGAGACATGATAGCGGTGCTCTAATATCTCAGGGGCTGCCCCAAAGAAGAGGGAGTCAAGCTATTCTCCAAAGCACCTGAGGCCAGGATAAGAAGCAACGGGTGGAAACTCATCAAGGAGAGAAGCAACCTAGAACTAAGGAGGAATTTCCTGACAGTTAGAACAATTAATCAGTGGAACAATTTGCCTCCAGAAGTTGTGAATGCTCCAACACTGGAGGTTTTTAAGAAGAGGTTGGACAACCATTTGTCTGAAGTGGTGTAGGGTTTCCTGCCTAAGCAGGGGGTTGGACTAGAAGACCTCCAAGGTCCCTTCCAACTCTGTTATTCTAAAATGACGGTTGCAGTGCTCTGGGGTTATGCGATCCCTTCTTATGATCTTCTGACATGCCCACCAAGCCACACCCACAGAACCGGTAGTAAACAAATTTGGATTTCACCACTGAAATGAATGGTTATAAGTTGAGGACTTCCTGTACTGCTTGGGCCTGTTCATGAATGGTTCTGGGTTTTTTTTTTAATTATTATTATTTTTTAATTTGATTTATATGCCGCCCTTCTCCGGAGACTCAGGGCGGCCTACAATGCGTTAAGCAATAGCCTTCATACTTTTGTATATTTATACAAAGTCAGTTTACTGCCCCCATAATCTGGGTCCTCATTTTACCTACCTTAGAAAGGATGGAAGGCTGAGTCAACCTTGAGCCTGGTGAGATTTGAACTTGCAGTAATTGCAGGCAGCAGGTGTAAGTGGATGTTAATTAGTCTGCTGAGCCACCAGAGGTGGTTGCTTGCACCTGACACCTACTGCTCCATGACCCAACGCAAAGTCTTTGTCAACGTAGGAAGCGAACAACCAGAAGGACCATTGACTTGACTCAATGTAAGGCAGATCTATTGAGTGAGCCATTTTTCTAGTCAAACCAGATCTCAGAAGAAGGCTTAAAAGAGCAAACACTCCCCTCCCAGAGCAATAAACGGAAGACCAGAGGTGAGCTCATCCCTATAATTATGGGGAAAGGAAGAAAGATCATTAATCCATGCAGCCTGGATAATTCATCCATCACTTGAGACTTGAAGCCTTTGACAGACTTCTCCTGGTTCCCCTTTTTGCAATTGAAATTGAGTCTGATAATTGCGTCAAGCTATTTGCCAAAACAATGTCAAATCTTGAAGGCGCGAGAAATTAGCGCAGAGATGAAGAACTTACTTTGGAAAGGGGAAAGTGAGAACCAGGTATTACACATGGGTCACACAAGAAGAGCACGGGATCCAAAACAAGAAGCCACCTTCTGGTTGGTGATTCAATTGTAAGGGATGTAAATTTAGGGAAAGATATGGAGGTGCTACTGCCAGCAGAGACAAGAGGCATATTCTTAAGATAGTCAAGAATGCCAGTAAGGACTATGATATTGATGCTATTATACATCTTGGCACAAACGATCTGTCCCAAAAAGATGTACTTTCTGTGCAGAATGATTTCCAGAGCTTGGGGTATGAATTTAGTAGTTTAGGTTGTAAGCTTATCTTTTCAGATCTTTTATTTTCTTTTTACCAGTATATCAGGGGTGAAATGCTCCCGGTTCGGACCGGATCGCCCGATCCGGTAGCGATGGAGGAGGGTGGTTCGGAGAACCGGTAGCAAAAATCCCTGCCACCCGCCCCCAACTCCATGCCCAGCTGAGCCACACGATCATCAGAGGCTTTTTTTTTTTTACTTTTAAAAGCATTTTTTCTTCGGACAAAAAAAAAACTTTTAAAAGTAAAAAAAAAAAGCCTCTGAAGATCGCGTGGCTCAGCTGGAGTCGTCAGAGCCTTTTAAAAGCATTTTTTCTACAACCTCTCCCGCCAAAGAGGTTGTAGAAAAAATGCTTTTAAAAGTAAAAAAAAAAAAAGTTGGCCACGCCCACCCAGTCTCATTACCACCACCATCAAGCCACACCCACAGAAACGGTAGTAACAAATTTTACATTTCACCACTGATTTTAGCCCTCCTCTTCTCTCCTCTCCTCTCCTCCCCACTCCTCTCCCTCCTCTCCTCTCCTCTCCTCACCTCGCCTCGCCTCGCCTCGCCTCACCTCTTCTCGCCTCACCTCTCCTTGCCTCTCCTCTCTCTCCTCGCCTCTCTTTCCTCTCCTCTCCTGTCCTCTCCTCTCCTCTCTCTCCTCTCCTCACCTCTCCTGTCCTCTCCTGTCCTGTCCTGTCCTGTCCTCACCTCGCCTCGCCTCTCCTCGCCTCTCCTCACTTCTCCTCTCTCCTCTCCTCTCCTCGCCTCTCTCTCCTCTCCTCTCCTCTCCTCTCCTCTCCTCTCCTCTCTCTCCTCTCCTCTCCTCTCTCTCCTCTCTTCTCCTGTCCTCTCCTCTCCAGCTGGGGAATTCTGGGATTTGAAGTAAGTCCACACATACACACATCTTAAAGTTGCCAAGGTTGAAAAACATAGATGTACGTAGTGAAAGGTAGACTGTAGCATTAGAGAAGAAAAGCCGGACTGCCTCAGAAGGGGGGCTGTCATCAGGGAAAGTAAATAACAGAGGAAGCGTGCCAAAAAAAAAAAAAAGGAGCAAAGGGTATTTTTTAAACACAGACACACAAACACACACACATCTTTTATTCATGAAGTTGAATTTGTAGGCACAGCAGCTGTGATGTTTGGAAGGCAGGCGAAACCCCACTGTGATCCATCAGCCTGATGTTTTCCTCATACTTTATAATCTCACTGACATTCACACTCGTCCAATTCACGAAGCTTGGGTCTCTCTTCTGCTGGGCTTCCATTTTACTTTTCTCAAAAGTTAAAAAAGTTGCCAAGGTTTGGACACTCCTGTTCTAAGTAGTTTGCTTTGTTCTACATCACCTCCACACAGAATTCTTGCCAAATTAAAGCAGACTCCTTGCACCATGAAATGTATCCTCTGAGAACTTCTAGGGGGGGAGCAATCTGAACTCTCTTCTTCTTCCCATCTAAGCTAACTGAGTTTGCTGTCTTTTGCTCCTCTGGAATGCAACCCCTCCCACCTGGGAATCCAGACTACATTCCACCACATCAAGGAAATATGGCATTCTCTATAGTAGGGGGGTCTCCAACCCCCCAGGCTGTGACCTGCTACTGGGATGCAGCTTATTTAGAACTGGGCTGCTCACACAGGAAACTCCATTTGTGCAAGCGGCAGCCACGGACCGACAGTCAGACACACAGGGGTGGGATTCAGCCGGTTCGGATCGATTCAGGCTGTTAAAGATATTGTTGTTGTGTTACCAACCAGCAGAGTGTAGAGCACAGAGAAACGTTGCTGAGAGCAATGAGTAAGAGATGTGCAAACTGGTTTATCAAAAGTTTACTTTATAGTGAAAAAACAATCTCATAGTCTTTAAATCAATCCAAGTCTTTGCCAGTTAAATCAGTCCAGTGATACAAAAACTCTTCTTACCACACAAACAGTAGTTGGTTAGAATAACAAACTCACTCTGGTTCACAAACCACGATGGTAGCAGATCCATCCAACCGATGATAGCACAATGGTAGCAACTCCACACACACAATGGTAGCTTATCATCAACTGAATACGTTACAGTACCTTTCTTGAATACGTTTACAACCAGTGATTATCTAATTACAGCATGACTCAGCACTACAATGAATCAGCAGGAAAACTTTAAAGTCACACAATACATATTCATATTAAAGTTACAGAACACATATATTGCCTGGACAACTTGTTAGGCTCAAACCATATCCTAACACAGGCAAACCATTAGCTCTGACGATCATGCTGAGAGAGAACCGGTTCGCCACGACGATCAGCTGAGCCCACCTGCCCGCCCCTGCGCTATACTGATCTGTGTTTCCTTTGTTTGAGACCCAGCTGATAGGCGTGGCAGAGTGGATTGCCTTGCCTCAGCTGTTTTACTCACCGGGGCTGCAGTAGAAGGTAAGTTTTAGAGCTGTTTTCGAATGTACTGCGCATGGAGCGTGTGTTTCATGTGTGTAAGCAGCGAACCGGTTGTTTCACCGGTTGAATCCCACCACTACAGACACACACACACACACACACACACACAAACACACACACACTGCTTGCATAGAGCATCCCTCCCCCCCCCATCTGCAAAGCCAGAGAGGTTGGCGACCCCTGCTCTATAGGACCTAAGAACATGCAAAGAGCTTCCTCAGACCTCCCAAGAAGGAAAATCAAACAAGGGAAAGAGGAGAGCAGGAAGAAGGACAACAAAAGTTCTCCCAAGAATTTCCTTCTCAGGGTTCAGAAGACCTCGGCCACACGATTCCAGTAGCAAGGGGCTCGAAGCTTTCTTTGAACCAGAGATTGTATTTTGCAACCAGCAAATTCCAGAAGCCACCTGCTACCTTCTAAGACCACTACGATCCATCTTTCCATGCTACCTAGTCAAGGTCCGTAGGACTCCATCAACTAAATTATCTCCCTGTCACTTTAATATTTTGCCATCTGCTAAACGGAAAGCTCAGCAGGTCCCATAAAGACACTTATTTATTGCGTTACACAGAGCAACATCTGCCACCGTGCATGGCTCAACTGCCCTTCCTAATTAAACAAACAAACTGGATGGGTTTCAAAGATGGCCGGATTTACCCCGTTCCTTCGCTTAATCCTGGTTTAAGAAAAAACGAACAGAGATGCTCTCGTGACTGATTAATCCACAAAATTGTAACAGGCTGCGCTTGAGGGACCTGGAGGCAGAAGAGTTCCTGGGAAAATGGAAGATCTCAAATTCCACCTTAGAAGAAGGATTATCTTGTGTGCAAGAGAGAAATGGAAATGCTGTTTATAAAGGAGCCCTGGTGGCACAGCAGACTAAAGCAGTGTTATTAACGTCATCTGCCTGCAATTTCTGCAGGTTCGAATCTTACCAGGCTCAAGGTTGACTCAGCCTTCCATTCTTTCAAAGGTAGGTAAAATGAGGACCCAGATTGTGGGGGCAATAAGCTGACTTTGTATAAATATATACAAAAGTATGAAGGCTATTGCTTAATGCATTGTAAGCCGCCCTGAGTCTCCGGAGAAGGGCGGCATATAAATCAAAAATTTTTTTTAAAAAAGTGGCTTGCAGCAGATATGTCTCTTTTTTTTTTTTTGAAGGTGAAGGTTCGTTCTCCGAGCTTGTGGGTTGATTTCGGAACATTTCATTACCAGGCTAGGGAACATCTTCAGTAGAGTTTAGGGGATGTCAGTATCAGTGTTGAGAAGGGTTTTGTGTGGTCAGTAGGTCTTGTGTTGGGTCAGGTGTAGGTATGTCAAGTGAGGGTCAGGTAATGGGTCTTGTGATGGTGTGGTGATGGGCCAGGTGTCATTGTGTCAAGTGAGGGACTTGTGATGGGACTTGTGATGGGTCAGGCATGGGTATGTCAAGTGATGGTCTTGTGATGGGTCAAGGGTATGGGTGTATCAAGTGAAGGTTCTTTCTTGGGTCTTGTGGGGGTGTGTCAAGTGAGGGTCTTGTGATGGGTGTGGTGATGGGCCAGGTGTCCTTGTGTCAAGTGAGGTGGTGGGTCAAGGGTATGGGTGTATCAAGTGAAGGTTCTATGTTGAATCTTGTGCGGGTGTGTCAAGTGACAGTCTTGTGATGGGTCAGGCATGGGTATGTCAAGTGATGGTCTTGTGATGGGTGTGGTGTTGGGCCAGGTGTCATTGTGTCAAGTGAGGTCTTGTGATGGGTCAAGGGTATGGGTGTATCAAGTGAAGTTCTTTCTTGGGTCTTGTGGGGGTGTGTCAAGTGAGGGTCTTGTGATGGGTGTGGTGATGGCCAGGTGTCCTTGTGTCAAGTGAGGTGGTGGGTCAAGGGTATGGGTGTATCAAGTGAAGGTTCTATGTTGAATCTTGTGCGGGTGTGTCAAGTGACGGTCTTGTGATGGGTTGGTGTTGGGCCAGGTGTCATTGTGTCAAGTGAGAGTCTTGTGATGGGTCAAGGGTATGGGTGTATCAAGTGAAGGTTCTTGTTGGGTCTTGTGTGGGTGTGTCAAGTGAGGTCAGGTGATGGGTCAGGTGTCATTGTGTCAAGTGAGGGACTTGTGATGGGTCGTGATGGGTCTTGCATGGGCGTGTCAAGTGAGAGTCTTCTGATGAGTCCTGATGACCTTCCTTGCCACAGTTGTTAAGTGAATCATTGTAGCTGTTAAGTGACTAACACGGCTGTTAAGTGAATTGGGCTTCCCCATTGACTTTGCTAATCAGAAGGTCGCAAACAGTGATCACATGACACCAGGACACTGCAACCGTCACCAATACGGTTATGACTTTACAAATAAAATCCCAGGATCCCGTGAGCCCATTTGGCAAAGTCTTGGTAGTACAGTAGTCTAAGGCACCCTGTTATTAAGCTGGTTATCAAGACCAGCTGCCTGCAATTACTGCAGGTTCGAATCTTGGCAAGGCTCAAGGTCGACTCAGCCTTCCATCCTTTCTAAGGTAGGTAAATTGAGGACCCAGTTTGTGGGGGCAATAAGCTGACTTTGTATAAATATACAAAAGTATGAAGGCTATTGCTTAGCGCATTGTAAGCTGCCCTGAGTCTCCAGAGAAGGGCGGCATATAAATCAAATTAAAAAAAAAAAAAAAGTCAATGGGCAAGCCAGATTCATTTAACAACCATGGTACTAACGACTGCAATGATTCGCTTAACAACTGTGGCAAGAAAGGTTGTTCAGTGAGGCAATGCTCACTTACATTAACTCACACTAGCGAATGTTTCATTTAGCAACAGAAATTCTGAGCTCAGTCGTGGTCATAAATCAAGGAGTTTACCTGTATAGGTGGCAAGAATAAACCCTTCGTGCTTCGAACTCACCTCCTGTTCCTGACTGCCTTTCCCTTAAAGACTTTTTTAAAAAATAAACAGCGGTCAGACGAGCAAGCAAAGGCAATGCCCGTTAATTACTTAGGCCCTGTGCCATGGCAATGTAACGGATCTCCCAACAAACTAATTTTATTATTTTAATGGAAATCTGTATCCCATTCATTAGACTGACATATGACTAGCCATTAGTAACAGTTCATTTCCAAAGCCGTGGAAAATAAAGGTTGATTAAAAATTAACGAGCCCCAACCCAGCCAGCACGCAACCACATTTTCCCCCTTTCCACCCCCAGCCCCCGCCCCCGCCCCCCCCCCCCCTTGTCATTTTGCTTAACCAAAAATAGAGGGATTGAAATACTGGTCTTCGGGATGGAATTGTGGGGGCATGAATATGCCATGGTCAGGCGCAAAGGATCAGCAATAGCACTTAGACTTATATACTGCTTTAAAGTGCTTTTATAGCCCTCTCTAAGTGGTTTACAGAGTCAGCATCTTGCCTCCCCCCCCCAACATCTGGGTCCTCAGTTTGCCGACCTCAGAAGGATGGAAGGCTGAGTCAACCTTGAGCTGGTCAGGATCGAACTCCTGGCAGTGAGCAGAGTCATTCTGCATTACTGCATTCTAACCACTGTGCCACCATGACTCATAGATAGATAGATAGATAGATAGATAGATAGATAGATAGATAGATAGATAGATAGATAGATAGATAGATAGATAGATAGATAGATAGATGAGAGAGAGAGAGAGAGAGAGAGCACAAAAGCATCAGCAATAGCACTTAGACTTATATACTGCTTTAAAGTGCTTTTACAGCCCTCTCGAAGTAGTTTACATTGCCCCCAACAATCTGGATCCTCAGTTTACCAATGCCAGAAGGATGGAAGACTGAGTCAACCTTGAGCTGGAGAGGATCATGCTCCTATCAGTGAGCAGACTCAACCTGTAATTCTGCATTCTGTACCACTGCGCCATCATGGCTCCATAGGTTAAGTTGCAATTCAGAAATATTTATTGCTCGAGCATATACACAAGGATTTAGTCAACTAAAGTTCAGATCTGAATTGGTGCCAGAGAAGTGTCAATAGGATTCAAGAGGGATTGGAGCTGGACCGTTTGTGGGAATGTAATGATTCTAGGCTGATGACACATTTAACTCCGCTCTCCAGCTCTGCTTGCTCTTTTCCTACAACCACCCTTCTTATGTTCTCTTATAGGTCTTGCAGACAAATTAGTGCCTGGGTGATAGATGTTAATAATTAAGAGGTGAGATTGCATTCTGGATGATGAGGCTTTGGGCAATCAAATGGAAGAGACCTTGGCATGCTGACGATGATTTTCCAGGTGTGAAACATTAAGAGAGAGATTTATTTCATGACAGTCAATAAAGCTGCCATGATATTTCAGGGTGCTTGTCAGCTCCCCAAAGGTCTTGCCCATATCATGTCCTCTGTGAAAGCTGAACTCTCTTCTCCATCTTCTACCTTGATCTCAAGGTAGAGAGAGAGAGACGGAGACACAGAGACAGAGAGAGACAGAGACACACAGAGAGAGACACACACAGAGAGAGAGACAGACAGACAGAGGGAGACAGACAAAGACACAGAGACCGAGACAGACAGACAGACAGACACAGACACAAATAGATAGACAGAGAGAGAGAGACAGACAGACAGACAGACACACACAGAGAGACAGAGACACACACACACACACAGAGAGAGAGACAGAGGGACAGACAGAGACAGACAGAGAGAGAGAGAGAGAGAGACAGAGACACAGAGACAGAGAGAGACAGAGACACACAGAAAGAGAGAGAGAGACAGAGAGACACACACAGAGAGACACAGGGAGACAGAGAAAGACACAGAGACCAAGACAGACAGACAGACACAGATAGATAAACAGACAGAGAGCGAGACATAGACACACAGAGAGAGACAGAGACAGAGAGAGACAGAGAGAGAAACAGACACAGAGACAGACAGAGAGACACACACAGAGAGAGACAGAGATACAGAGACACACAGAGAGAGACAGACAAAGACATAGAGACAGAGACAGAGAGAAGACAGACACAGACACAGATAGATAGACACAGAGAGAGACAGAGAGAAACAAGAGAGACAGAGACACACACAGAGACAGAGAGAGACAAGAGAGACAGAGACAGAGACAGAGAGACAGAGAGACAGAGAGAGACAAGAGAGACAGAGACACACAGAGAGAGACAGAGAGAGAGAGAGAGAGAGAGAGAGAGAGAGAGAGAGAGAGAGAGAGAATACAAGAATGTCTGCATATCCAAGATTGCAGTTTTATCCCTTATTCATGTGCACAAAAATATAGTAGACCTTGGACCACAACACCTTGCCTACCACCTCGCAGATTTTGACACAACCGAAAGTCACCAATAGCCAAACAGCTGTTTTTTTTTTTTGCCCAACGCTGGGACTGTTGCGCGAGTCCTTATTCAGGACTCATGCAACAAAGTGAACAAAGTTAGAAAGCTGAGCTTGTGCTAAAATACACGATTGCCTTGTGGTCAAAGTGTTTACCACTCTGATCCTAAATCTTCTAGAGAGCTAGCTATAAAATACAGCCCGGCAATCCAATGGTGGAAGTAAAAGCCATCAACCATTTTACAGAACGCTGAGCTCAACCTCTTGGGAGGGATGGAGAAAACAGGGCAGGATGTCAGATCCCATCAGACGAAATCCCAGGCTCTAAAATGCTATTCAAGATTTTTTTTTCCAACTAAAGCAATACATTTCTTTTAAGGGGAGGATTGAAGTAGGGTAGAACGAATGTTCCCATTTTCAAGAAGAGTTGGGCGAACGACCCAAATTCTCTTGAAAGAATCTTAGTTTGGCATCAAAGTAGATGTTATACAAAACCCAGATCATTCACCGCCCAAGTACATCGCTTTAATATGTGGGGGAACCCGGCAAGAGGATATCCCATCTTGCATACACATACAAAGAAGAGGGGGTCGAATTCAGTGGTGGGATTAAAAAATGTTTACTACTGGTTCTGTGGACGTGGTTTGGTGGGCGTGGCCAGGGGGTGTGACAGGCAGCACTCCTGCACCCCCTTGGGAGCAAAAATGGGCCGCAGGGCGACATGCTGCCTCCCCGGCCCCCGTGCCCCATTTTGGACCTAGGAAGCCTCCCTGCACTTACCTAGGAGCCAAAATGGGGCGCCTGGGGACTCCTGGAAGTGGCAGGGTGAGAAGGTGATGGGCCAGCCAGCCAGCAATTTATCTATCAGTTCTCCCAAACCATCCCGAACCGGCTGAATCCCACCACTGATCAAAGACCGTCTTCTACCGCATAGTTCCCAACGACCGGTAATGTCAGCGTTCCAAATTAGGCTCTCTTCCAGTGCTGACATGAACGAGATGAAGCAAAGAGCAGAAGCATTGATTTATTGCTGAGATGAACTTCTACCTAGTTTTTGTATGCAACAGATAGTGTTTCCTGGGAGACGAGGGTGGGGGCCACATTCCTGTGAAAAGAACGTGCCGGGACGTAGAGATGGATTTGCATGATGGCCAATGGGACATTGGGTTTGGAGAGCGGAAGAGGAGGGGGTTGGAAGGAGGAGCCAGTTTGGCTGCAACTTGAATCAGGAATGTCGGTTTTTTCTGTTCTTAAATAAAAGTGATTCATTAGAGACTTTGCGCTGAAAATGAAGTTTATTTAAGATAGCACCGAAACCTGACATGTAAGATCCCACAGAGTTGGCCTCCTCCGGGTCCCATCAGCTAAACAATGTCACCTGGCGGGTCCGCGGAGGAGGGCCTTCTCTGTGGCTGCCCCGGCTCTCTGGAATCAGCTACCTCCTGAGGCCAGGACTGCTCCCACCCTACTGGCCTTCTGGAAAATGGTGAAAACCTGGCTTTTCCGGCAGGCTTGGGGCCGTTGATCTCACCATTGCGATCTTGTGAGATCCGGCCATGGGGGGGGGGGTGTATGGGTTTTTAACGTCTCTTATTATATATTGTTTATACTGTCTTTGTTGTAAGCCGCCCAGAGTCCTCGGAGAGTTGGGCGGCATAGAAATACGAAAAATAAATAAATAAACAAACAAACAAACAAACAAAAAATAAATAAATAAATAAATAAATAAATAAATAAATAATTCTCCAAAGCACCAGAGGGCAGGACAAGAAACAACAGATAGAAACTAACCAACGGGAGAAGCAACCTGGAATTAAAGAGAAACTTCCTAACAGTGAGGACAATTAACCAGTGGAACTGCTTGCCACCAGAAGTCATGGGTGTGCTCCCATCACTGGAGATTTTTAAGAAGAGACTAGAGTGTCACTTATCTGAAATAGTATAGGTTCTTCTGCTTGAGCAGAGGGCTGGACTAGAAGACCTCTAAGGTCCCTTCCAGCTCTAGTCTATTCTATAATTTAAAAATAATAAAAAATGTGGAGGGAGTCCCAGCATCAACAAAACACCAAAATTCAGCCATAAACCAAACTGGGACACTGTTTTCCAATCATTTTTTGCTTAGGGACTAAAGAAAACTGCAGTATAAAATCCCAATGGTTTAATACGCTTAGAATATTTAGCAGGGGAACTCAAGTCCCAAAGTCCATCGCCTCTGGTGACAATACGAACGACATCATCAGCCCCGCTGTGGCTGCCCAGCAGCTGCTGACTCCAATTTTGAACGACGGTCACGAAAGAAACTTTTGCTCTGTTTTGCTCAGCACCTCGGAAATTTCATTGAATTGTTTCTGTCTGCATTCACCCAACTGGTTTTTGTCCCCCAAAGATTTTCCTGTACACAAAAAAAATAAAAAGGAAAATGAAAATAAAGCTGGAATTCATAACTTTTTATTAGCCAACAGCCACCCATTCTTCTTTTTTAATAATAATTTTTATTAAAGTTTACCAATAAAAGGATAAAGAACTGATACAAACAAGGAGGAATATGAAAAGTAAAAAATAAAAAAGTGCAGACAAAAAGAATACATAGAGGCATGTGTTGTATACTGTATCTCTCTCTCTCTCTCTCTCTCTCTCTCTCTCTGCATCTATATCATCTACCTAGCTATCTATGTCTGTCTGTCTATAGGTAGGTAGGTAGGTAGGTAGGTAGGTAGGTAGGTAGGTAGGCAGGCAGGCAGGCAGGCAGGCAGGGGTAGGCTGCTAGTGGTTCGCAGGGGTTCGGGAGAACCTCTAGCTAAGATTCTGTGCAGTTCATAGAAACCCCAAATCCTACTCCTGGCTGGCTCCACCCACCCCGCGCCGCCTCTCCCAGGAGTCCCCACGCGGCCTGTTTTGGATGCAGGTAAGTGCAGGGCACATACAGAGGCTCAGGGAGGGCAAAAAACGGGCCAACTGGAAGTTCAGGAAGGCCCCAGAGGGCCTCCGGAGCTGGGGAGGCTGTTTTCACCCTCCTGGAGGCTCAAGGAAAGCTTCTGGAGCCCGGGGAGGGCAAAAACGCTCGCCCCCCCCATCATGGTGCAGGAGGCCGACTAGGCCACGCCCACCGAGCAACCGGACTTGACTTGACTTGACTTTACTTTTATTTGATTTATATACTGCCCTACTCCCGAAGGACTCAGGTCGGTGAACAGCCAACAATAAAATACATACATACAAAATTTAAAAAGCAGAAATAAAATTGAATTAAATAGTTTGGCCCAGACAGATTAAAAACCCCAATCAATTTAAAACAAATTAAACTTTGAATATTAAAAACATTAAAAATTATTTTAAAAAGAGGGAGAAAGTTAGGCCAGGCCCGCCTGGTGGAATAAAAAGGTCTTGAGAGCGCGGCGGAAGGTGCGCAGATCCGGGATCCTCCGTATCTCCGGGGGGAGCTCGTCCCAGATGGCAGGTGCCCCCACAGAGAAGGCTCTCGCCCTGGGGGATGCCAGTTGACATTGCTTGGCCGACGGCACCCGGAGGAGCCCCTCTCTATGAGAGCGTATCAGCTGGTGGGAGGCTATTGGTGCTAGTAGGTGGTCCCGCAAGTACAGAGTACAAGGTACAAGGACAGAAAACCCCTTGGTAAAATTTTTGAAGCCCACCCCTGTATGTAGGTACTGTGTTTGTATACATACACACAGACAAGAACAAACAACTTCAGTAACTTATTACTTTCTCTAATCTTTTAATAAAATACCTCTTTGTTCCCATATCTCTTCTCTTATCAATAGCCAAAACGTAAAATCTCATCATTCAGTCATCATCGGAGGCCTTACAAGAAGATAGATCAGAATAAAAGCTAGATTTGATTTCACTTCCATTTCATTTTTTAATTAAAATCGAATCTCTGTCATTCGATTAACTAGGGTTACGAGAGAGTTCAGCGTGGAAGGTCACTTTGAGGGCAATCGGATCAAATCTCCAAATTGAACCATAAATCCAACTGTGGAACCAGATTCTCTGCCTGATAATTATCAAACTGATAATTCATGGAATTTTTGCCTCTGAATAGAAAGTTCTTTTTCCTCCTGAAATGAATTGCCTTCCCAAACCAGACATTCAATAAACAAATCTGGAAATACAATGTTGACTGAGAAATCCAATCAAGAGAAAATTTGTACCGGTTCTGACTTAATCCATGTCTGCTGATGATGGTTTTCGAATCTCCAATTTATTTAATTTCTCCCTGTCATTTAAAAAAAAAATCAGTCTTGTAGCAATATCTGGATGTTTCTGTACATGCGGCTTTGAGGCCCCTAATTCTGATGTAGCACCATCAATCTTTGGATCAGTGGGGTCTTTGGTGGTTTCTGAGCTTGGATGTTTTCTTGCAGACATTTCTTTCCAGACTAGGTAACATCATCAGTGCTGGTACGACAGTTGTGTTATTACTGATATTCTCTGCTATTGGTAATCTTTGTATTAACCAGAGAGCAGATGAAAAGTTCTCTAACTTCACTGTTGCAGAAGAGCAGGAAGAACCTGTGGGTGGAGTCAAGCAAGTCATCAGCCTGGAGTCCTTACATTCCCACAAACGATTCAAGCCCAACCCCCTCCCCCTTAAATTTGATTGACTCTTATCTAGTGCCAATTTAGTGTTGACCTTAGTTGACTGTGGGGCGGCATGATGGCTCAGTGGTGAAAGACTCTGACCTTATCGGTTGGAAAGCTGACACCCTGGGTTTGAGACTCAAGTGCCATGCAACGGAGTGAGTTCCTGTCCTCAGCTCAGCTCCTGCCAACCTAGCGATTCGAAAGCAAGCAAATCAGAGGTGGGTTTCAGCAGGTTCTGACCAGTTCTGGAGAACCAATCAGCAGAAATTTTGAGTAGTTCGGAGAACTGATAAATACCATCTCTAACTGGCCCCGCTCCCATCTATTCTCTGCCTCCCAAGTCCCAGCTGATCAGGAGGGAATGGAGATTTTACAGTAAACCTTTCCCTGCCATGCCCACCAAGCCATGCCACGCCCACCAAGCCATGCCCACAGAACCAGTAGTTTAAAAATTTTGCATCCCACCACTGATGCAAATGCAAGTAGATAAATAGGTACTACTTCGGTGGGAAGTGCTCCATGAAATCATGCTGGTCACATGACTATAGAAATGTCTCCAGGCAGCGTTGGCTCAATGGCCTTGAAACAGAGATGAGCACTGCCCCCTAGAGTCAGCAACGACTAGCAGAGTAAAATCTGCGCAGACTTCTTCACCTTTTCACCTTAGTCGACTAGATTCCTGTGAATAGGGGGGATCAATAAATCATGCTAACTGGAACTCAGTATGTCATCCTGGTTCTTTGTGGCTGACAGCAATATTATTAAGTATCAAAGGAGAGAGGGTGGGGGAGGGGGAGGCAGAGAGAGAGGGAGGAGGGAGGGAGGGAAAGGGAGAGGAGGAGAGGGAGGGGGAGGGAGGGAAAGGGAAAGGGAAGGAGGGGAAGGGAAAGGGAAAGGGAGGGAAAGGGAGGGAAAGGGAGAGGGAGGGAGGGGGAGGTAAGGAAAGGGAGAGAGACAAGGAGAAGGAGGGAGGGGAAATGGAGAGGGGGAGAGGGGGAGAGGGAGAGGGAAGGAGGGGAGAGGGAGGGAGGGAAAGGGAGAAGGAGAGGGAGGAAGGAAGGGAAAGAGAGAGAGAGAGGGAGGGAGGGAAAGGGAGATGGAGGGAAAGAGAGAGGGAAAGAGAGGGAGGGAGAGGGGAGCGGGAGAGGGAGAGGGAGGGAGAGGGGAGGGAAGGAAAGGAAAGGGAGAGGGAGAGGAGAGAGGGAGGGAGAGAGAGGTAAAGGGGGAGAGGGACGGAGGGAAAGGGAAAGCAAGAAGGAGGGAGGGAAAGGGATAAGGAGGGAGGGAGGGAGAGGGAAAGGGAGAGGGGGAGGTGGGAGGGACGGTGAGAGAGAGAGAGAGAGCACGCAGGGACCAAACTGAGATTCATTCCTCTATTGTTGGATTTTTGCTTTTATTTGGGGAAGAGGGAATTCAAATTTTCCGAGAGCACATAAACGTACCTTAAGCACCTGATGATCAAACCAGATAAGGTTAGATTATATTTGATTGCTGCTATCGGGGCTCTGTTGACCTCAGCCGTAAAAACAGGCTGTTTTCTCATTTCTAAATCTAGCTCCAGACATTGAAATCAAACTAAATGAATAGTTACGTCGCAGTGATGCTCCCAGCTTGGTGGATTGTTTCTAAATGATTGCCATTTTTGCAAAAGGCAAGGAAAAGTGTCATAAATAATCCTGAGTGCCCAGAAGAGATTTATTTAAAAGCAAGAAGGAGTTACCCAGACATTATGGAAAGTACTTGAGAGGGAGGGAAAGCGCTTTATTGTTTTAGCAGATTTATGGCTTGCTTTGTGTAGGTGGAGTAGCTCTGTGAGTAAGGAGGGTTAAAGATCTGTGATTTGAGTTTTTAAAACCATTGCATTGCTCCTTCTCAAATTTACAACCAACCTCATTTCAAAATATTAGACTAGGACAGTGATGGCTAGCCTTTTTGCCGTCGCGTGCCAAAAGCAGGGGGGAGCGTGGGGGTCACGGGTGCATGTGCCCACATCCATAATTCAATGCACCCCGCCCTCCCGCACATGCGCACGTGACCCCCACACACACACTTCTCCCTGCTTTTGGCACGCAATGGCACGGTGGGCCTGGTAGGCCCGTTTTTCCCCCTCCCCAGGCTCCAGAGCCTTTCTAGGAGCCTGGGGAGGGCATAAACAGCCTTCCCCATCCCGCCGGAGGCCTTCCGGAGGCCAGAAACAGCCAGTTTCCCGACTTCCGGTGGGACCGGAAGGCCTGAAAATTAGTTGGCCAGCGCGCGCATGCGCGCCGGAGCTGACCTAGGGCAACACTCACGGGCCCACCAATATGGCTCCACGTGCCACCTGTGGCACCCGTGCCATAGGTTCCCCATCACAGGACTAGGATGATAAGCGATCCTGCTTTAAGCAGACGTTTCAGCAGGACGTTTCCTGGGAGAAGCTATGTTGGGGTGTGACAATAAATGCTTCGCTAACAATGATTTTGTTAATTAATTGAATAGCCTGACTTCGCACAATGCGCCAAATCGGCAAACAAACAACAAACAGATCTAAGCTTGTATAATTCTTGGAGCCGCAAACTAAACAATCACAGTTCAGCTTCTTGGATAAACCCAGCCTTCATTCTCAATCGATCAGAGTAGAACTGGAAGGGGCCTTGGAGGTCTTCTAGTCCAACCGCCAGCTCAAGCAGGAGACCTTATGTCATTTCAGACACGTGACAGTTTCTTCTTAAAAACCTCCCATCCAGCCTACCCAATCATGTGAGGGGGAGGATCAAGTTAAATGACTAGAGTAGTGTTATGCCACTACTGTGTGCTTTTGGAAAAAAGAAAGATGGTGTCGAAGATCAGGCAGAGGCTGAGGGCGGAGTCAAATGAGTAATCAGCCTGGGCTCGTTATGTTCCCACGAACTATCCAAATGTAGGTAGGTAGCAGTGGTGGGTTTCAAATTTTTTTACTACCGGTTCTGTGGGTGTGGCTGGTGGGCGTGGCAGGGGGAAGGATACTGTAAAATCTCCATTTCCTCCTGATCAGCTGGGACTCGGGAGGCAGAGAATAGATGGGGGCGGGGTCAGTCAGAGGTGGTATTTACCGGTTCTCTGAACTACTCAAAATTTCCGCTATCGGTTCTCCAGAATTGGTCAGAAACTGCTGAAATCCACCTCTGGTAGGTAGGTAGGTAGGTAGGTAGGTAGGTAGGTAGGTAGGGAAGGAAGGAAGGAAGGAAGGAAGGAAGGAAGGAAGGAAGGAAGGAAGGAAGGAAGGAGAACAAGCAGAGCTGGAGGTGGAGTTAATTTAAGTTAGTCATTAGCCTGGAATCATTACGTTCTCACAAATGGCCTAAGTTCAACCCTTCTTGAATTCTGTTGACTCTTATCTAGCGCCATTAGTTGACTAGATTTTTGTCTGTAGACATGAGCAATAAATTAGCTTAACTGGAACTTAATTCATGGTCCTGATTCTTCACGTCTGATAGGCAGGTGGAATTTTAACAAATATATTTTCTGTCATGGTGATATCATCAAATCAAGGTGCCTTCAAACAGGAAGAGAAGACCTTCATACCTTCATACAGTCTGATCCTCCATTTTTTTTTAAAAAAATGGAAGAGCTGCCAATCACAAACTGCACTGTATCTTCTGGATTGACGCTGGGGAGGACAACGTAAGCACCAATTCCCCCCCATCGCCCGATCCATAAACTTAAATTGACCGCATGCAGGACAGCAATGACTGTCTCCCCCACATACACCAATGGCTTAAATAAGGATTAGATAAATGGAATAAGTGCCCTTGATAAAGAACATCATCTCTTTAAACTTAGAGTTTTTGCTGTCCATAAATAAAAGCAGGAAAAATTAATGGAAGCAGAGATGGAGATGCGACTGGTTTCAGTAAGAGGACCTGTCTCCTCCACTTAATCTTTCAGAAAGATTTTTCTCCCCCTTCATTTAAAGGAAGCAATAAAAAAATTTGGAGGAGGCAATCAGGATGAAATCACAAGAGTACCTGCAATTTTCACCCTCGGTGTTGCTCAAGGAGCTGCACTTTAGACTCCTAAAATACGTTTAACGAGCTACCATTAAATCCAGCAGAGGAACAACGATAGATCTCCCGTTAACCATCCTGAGCAACTGACATTCACCGTAGGCTGTCTAACTACTGAAAAATAATCCTTCGGGGGCAACCTCCCCAAACTTTCCCTTGAGTTATTCCCAAGGATGGGTCAGTAATTAAATTACAAAAAATACGACTTCAGCAACAGAGTGATAAAAGCCTGGAATGCTCTACCTGATTCTGTTGTTACATCCTCAAACCCTCACAGTTTCAACTTCAAACTGTCTACCGTGGACCTCACCCCATTCCTAAGAGGTCCGTAAAGGGGGCTGTTCTGTCCCCAACCACACGCACACACACCAACAGACGTTCAAGAGTTAAAGACCAAACCAGCCGGCAAAATCCTTTTCCTTAAGATAACGGAACTTGGCAACAACCTAGTGGCTGCCTGCCAAGAGTTTTTTATTTAGAAAGAGGAGAGATAACTTCTCCCCACTTCTGATACATCAAAAGAAACAGCTCAATAATTACGGAGTCAAATCAAGTCCAGAGATAATCCAGCAAAGTCTTATAGCAAAAGTCTGGCAATGCAGAATGGTGTGGAAGCTTTCAGCTTTGTTCGTCCCAAGGCTTGACTGGCCACCACGCTCCCTTTTATACCCTGTGGGGTGTGGTCCAGTGACTCAGCCTAATCTCGGGCATGCCTTTTCTTCTGTTGCGCACGCTTATCTCTGCGACGCTGGCGTGGATCCAGCCAAGACTCATTACCCTCATCACTATCCATCTGTGGCTGCGTGGACGTGCTTGGCCCCGGCCCTATCTCTTGCCCTTTGTCGGACACCGAAGGCAATGCCAGAGAGGAGGGTCCTGGAGAGGGAGGCCTTGCCAACTCCTCTTCTTCACTCTTGGAGTCCTCTCCTGCCGATGACACAGGCTCAGGTAACGGAGCCACAACAGGGGCGTGCATAAGCACAACCCACGTGTCTACCCGTCCCTGTCCTACTCTCCCCATTTATCTGTACTTACTTCCTTTGTTTATGTTTATGTTTATACCTATACCTGCTATCTTGTACATGTTTGACAAACAAACAAATAAATAAAAATAAATAAATAAAACAGAACAGTATCTTGTGGAAGGATAACCTAGAAGGTATCTTTCAAAACAAAATCTTCAGAGAACAAGAAGCCACTGATTTTTGGTGGTAGAAAACATGTCATAAATGAAAATCGAATCTTAATGAACAAATGATTATCTCTCTTGTATTTATTTTTAGAGCTGAAGCCCACACCATCAAGAACAAACCGATTGATGTGTTTTGTTTACATTCTCACCTGCCAAAATAGGTAGTAGCATTAAAAAAAAAATAGTATTTAAGTAAGGCCTGGTTAACTACATCCTTGAACCCATCTCTTCAAGGCATAATTCTTCTTTGTTTCTTTAACTGCCTACCAGGATTGAGTTTAACATTTTGGCAAGTCTTCCCTGCAACTTGGATGCAGACACACAAAACACTCGGTTGCCATGGCGATTAAGCTGGGCTCCTTCATCTTCCAAAGACAACATGGCAGTTGTGTAATTATTCCTTATCTCAAAATCTGCATGCCTTGGCCAAAAGACCCTCAGTTTTTTTTTAAGGTCATTTATTCATCTGAAATGGCTCAGAAGTTAATTTTAAAAAAATGTCTGACATTATAAACAGACTGCGTTCGGAAAATGAGATGGGAAAGGAATACACTTTACCAGATCGGACTAAGTCTGTTTTGAAAAAGGAAATCTAGAAATGACAGGCCATGAGAATGTTACAATAGATGTACCACTGAAACAAGTTGATGCTCTACCAAAACAAAACAGGGACCTGGATAACTTTCTTATACCCGGTTATAAGTTACCCTGTAGTAAGATGGGCAGCCATTAAATTTTACAAATAAATAAACATACTGGATTTACCTGTTAAAGTTGTAAAGAATTTTACAAGAAGGGCCAAAGGAAAAAAATGAAAAGAATTCAACTTCCAGGAATTCACTTGAAAGGACCAAAAGAATCAAGGTTGTTAAAAGTAAAAGGAAGGAATATAAAATCGGTTTATTTGATTATGACTAAAATAGGTATGTTGTCATCTCTGGTAAACCCTCAATGAACTTTTGCTGACTGGGACTGAAGGATGAGGCTTTGAATTTTTGTTGATAGATGAGAAATGGGAAGAGGAGACCATTTTATTCATTTATTTGTCATTTTTAAGAGAAGTTATAAATTACTAAAATTGTTATGGAAGATATTAGATACATATATACATACAGGAATAATCTATTTTCTGCAATTTCAAATTTTCTTTTTCTTTTAGTTTCTACTCGTTATATTTTTAATTGTAATGCTCAATAATATTACAATTTTTAAAAAATGAGATGGTTGGTTCCCCAGAATCATTCAATCTTGTTTGGCAAATTGGGGTCTTGAAGTACAAAAATGCTCACACCCCCACAGTCTAATCCTAAGTAGCACCACTCTCAGCGTTTCTTAAACTTTAGCAAATTGCCGGCTGGTGAATTCTGGGAGTTGAGGCCCACCCAACTTCAAAGTTTTTATTTATTTGTTTGTTTGTAACAGTTATATGCCATACCCAGGGTAACTCTGGCAGAGGGATTCTGAGAGTTGAAGACTTCACAAGTCTTAAAGTGGCCAAGTTTGGAGACCCCCTACTCTAATGGCACGATTAAATACTGTTTAAGATACAGTATTTATTCATTCATTCATTCATTCATTCATTCATTCATTCATTCATTCATTCATTCATTTATTATATTTATATACCACCCTTCTCCCGAAACTCAGAGTGGTGAACAGCCAAGATCAAATACATAAATATAAAAGTTAGAAACAATTTAAAACCAGATTAAATACTTTGGCCCACAATTAAAAACATCCCATTAAAATCCAATTTAAAATTTAAAACCATTAAAATTAGGCTAGCCCGGCTTGCTGGAATAACGAAAGTTTTCAGGGCACGGTATTAAATACTGACCAGGAGAAGATGGAGAGACAGCATCAAAGACACACTATAGCAGAATCAAATAATAGTTGAGACCACTTCCATCTGTAGTGTGGATGTTTGGGTGGTTTAGGGGTGGGGAATTTGTGGTGGGGTGGGAGTGTGTTTTGGGGATTGTTACGTGTGTTGGACCTGGTCTTTGGATGTTAAGTGAATTTCGTTGTATGGGTATACTGTGTATACACATTCAATGACAATAAAGTTATTATTATTATTAGAAGAGCAACAACTTTGCTTCTCCCTTGATACCTAAAGTGGAAGGAGGAGGAAGAGGAAGAGGAGGGAGAAGCAGGAGGAGAAGGAGAAGGAGAAGCAGGAGGAGAAGGAGAAGGAGAAGAAAGAAGAAAGAATTGAGGAGAGGAGGAAGAGGAGGATTTGATTTTGCTGCCTATAACTGAGATTTCCAGCTGGTCTCCCATTCAAATAAAAGATTTGCACCCCTAGTTGTCTACATAAGGCAACTACACACATACATCTAACCCTACACAGGTTAGATCTGCACATGTACAATAATTTCTAGGCACCCAGATGTGCATTGCATGCAGAAAAGCTACTTCTATCCAATTAAAATAGAGGATTAAGGCCGATTAGGTGAGATCTAGGCAGGTCTATTTGTTACACTAATGAGCCGCCCAAGCAAAAACTTTGGAGAAGTTTCCTAGCTCTACATGTTTCCTACAGCTGAAGATCCAATGGACTTTGTAGCAGATCATAGGATATCTGATCCTTTTTGTGAAGAGGAGCAAATGATCGAAACAGGACTGGGAGTAGATCTACATGGAAAACAAACTAGCGTCAAAATTGCAACTTCTGAAAATTGCAATGTCCTCCCCAGTGATGAAATCCAATTTTTTTTACTACCGGTTCTGTGGGCGTGGCTTGGTGGGCATGGTGTGGTGTGGTGGGCGTGGCAGAGGAAGGATACTGCAAAATCCCCATTCCCATCCCACTCCTGGGGGAAGGATACTGCAAAATTTCCATTCCCACCCCACTCCTGGGGGAAGGATACTGCAAAATCCCAATTCCCTTCCCACTCCAGGGAAAGGATATTGCAAAATCCCCATTCCCTCCCCACTCCAGGGGAAGGATATTGCAAAATCTCCATTCCCTCCCCACACCAGGGGAAGGATACTGCAAAATCCCTATTCCCTCCCCACTCCAGGGGAAGGATACTGCAAAATACCCATTCCCTCCCACTCCTGGGGGAAGGATATTGCAAAATCTCCATTCCCACCCCACCCTGGGGCCAACTAGAGGTGGTATTTGCCGGTTCTCCAAACTTCTCAAAATTTCCACTACTGGTTCTCCAGAACCTGCCAGAACCTGCTGGATTTTACCCCTGGTCCTCCCCCTGAGTCAGAGGCTCGTGTGCCTTTTTCTACCCAGCCTCAGGGAGTTTGAAAATTCGCTTTTTAAAATTTCTCTCGACGCGCCATGATTGGAAGTGGCAAGGGAATGCTACCGAAAATGGAGGGATGGCAAGATCGTTTTGTCGTGCATGCCACCGTCTGCTGATCCTTCCACTCCATTATTATTAAAATCTCACTCGGGAGGTTTTGTTTGAATGCCCAACCTGTCTTGCTCTCCTGACAGCCTTAATTTTTCACCTGTGACATTTACGCAGTCTCCTCTGACAGCTTCCTTCAGCAATGGGAAGGAAACTGCGCAGCGGTATATTTTATTTTATTATTTTTATTTTTGGGGTCGGAATCGTTGGCATTTTGTTTTCTTTGTATTCCTGAAAACAAAATTGCAGCGAGATTGTATTCTTTTTTTTTTTCTTCCCTTTTTTTCTTTTGGTAAGATAAATGCACCCACCATGCATGCTTTCTCCTTCCCAGGCAGGTGTGCTATTCTCAAAAAACGGCGGGGAGCTGCTCTCGCTGGTTGCTCACAACTCCAATCAGTTCTTTCCAAACGACATTTGAGTATTCATAGCCGCCTCCAAACAGATTAGGCGTAGGCAGTAAATCAGAGGAGATTAACTTGGCAAAACATTGTGCCATGTGCAGCTGTTCGCATTTCCCCGTGTGCGAGAGGGAGATTATTAAATTATACTTCAAGGTATGGCGGCAGTGGTGTGGAGGCAGGAGATGCACACCAGGAGGGAGGGAGGGGCTAAAGAAGGGGCTACGGGAGATTTTATGCCCAAGAACAAAATAAAGGCAGAATAAATCAAGGCATCAATCCAAGCTCATTGTCGCAATTTTAGGCATTCTCGGACGATTTGCTGATTGGCAGCTGTCAGGCACAAAGAATCAGGGCCATCCGTTAAATTGCAGCATAGAAGATATAACCAATAGAGTAGAGTAGAGTAGGGTAGGGTAGGGTAGGGTAGGGTAGAATAGAATAGAATAGAATAGAATAGAATAGAATAGAATAGAATAGAATAGAATAGAATAGAATAGAATAGAATTCTTTATTGGCCAAGTGTGATTGGACACATAAGGAATTAGTTTTCAGTGCATAAGCTCTCGGTGTACATAAAAGCTATAAAGTGATAAATCATGATCATAAAAATTCATAAATCATAAGATATCACACTTAGTGATAGAATCGACATAAATGGTACTAAGAAACTAAATAAAACAATATAAATCGTAAAGATACAAGCAGCAAAGTTATAGTCATAAGTAGAAAAGGAGAAAGGAGATAGGTAATAGGAAAGGTGAGAAGAATGATATTAATACAGTCTTACTAAGTAGTTTGACAGTGTTGTGGGAATTAGTTACAGGTGGTAACTAATACAGGTACTCCTCGACTTATGAGCACAATTGAGTCCCAAATTTTTGTTGCTAAGGGAGACATTGGTTAGGTGAATTTTGCCCCATTTAGCGAACGTCCTTGCCATGGTTGGTAAGCGAATCACCGCGGCGGGTAAATTTGTAATGCCGTTGTTCAGTGAATCTGGTGTCCCCCATTGACTTTGCTTGTCAGAAGGGGGCAAAAGGAGGATCATGTGACCCCGGGGCCGTGCAACCACCATAAATATGAGTCAGCAGCCAAGCGCCTGAATTTGGATCACGTGACAAGGCCGCAAAGCTCATGGAAAAATCGGTCATAAGTCCCATTTCTCAGTGCCGTTGTAACTTTAAACGGTCACTAAATGAATGATTGTACAACGAGGACTACCTGTACATGGTCATAAGCCAAGGACTATTCTGTTTTCCCTTCTATTTTTCATTCATTAGTTGTTCTGGATCATCCAGAAAAGTGCTCTTTTCTATCATCTACATGACAAGCTCTCAGTGATTTGAAGTTTCCTCCAAGAAACCATCCCATAATTTTCCTCCCCTCCAGGGAAGAGAAAACCAGCTCCTTCTGGGGTGTTTTTTTTTCTCTTTCTCCTACCATATGGCTGTTCAGACTTCCCACCTTCCTCCATACTTTCTATATTTAGCAAGCCCGGATGTGGAAATAACAAAGACAACGAAGACATCGGAATTCTCGGGCCGAAGCAATGGGGCTATTCCGAGGATGCTTTTTCTTGACAGTTTCCATGACAACAGCCCAAAAAGTCTATCTCCTTAAGTGGCAAGTGGCCGCTTTGGGGAGTTTCAGATGATGAAGGAATTTATATTGTGGTAGCGCTAAAGAGAAACAATCCAAATAGCAACAGCAATAGCACTTACCTACTGCTTCACAGTGCTTTCCGGCCACTCTAAGCAGTTTACAGAGTCGGCCAACATTCCCCCCCCCCAACAATTTGGGTCCTCGTTTTACCCACTTTGGAAAGTAGGAAGGCTGAGTCAAACTTGAGCCGGTCAGGATTGAATTCCTGGCAGTGGGCAGATTTAGTCTGCAATGCTGCATTCTAACGACTGCGTACCATGGAAGGAAGGGAGGGAGGGGGGAAGGAGGATGGATGGAAGGAAGGAAGGAAGGAAGGAAGGAAGGAAGGAAGGAAGGAAGGAAGGAAGGTGTTTTGACCCAGAACAGCTGAGAATTAACTCATTCTCAGCATACTCCAAACTAAATCAAAACACATTCTTCATAACACAAATTTTTCAGTCTAATCACTAACCTTGGTATAATTAAGCAAACTGCCAAAGGCTTCTCTTGGCAAAAGTTCAGAAGCAGAAGACGCCGACCAGAGATAAGTGCAGCAAGACAAGAAGAAGTCTATCAACGTTGTTTTCCGACAAAGAGCCCAAGAGCCGTTGCTGGTCTTTTAAGCCTTATGGGAGGAGCCAATCATCTCTTGGCCCTACTCCTGAGTCATCCTCTTTGCTATAGCTGCTCCTGCCTTCTGGCAGCTCTTCTCATATGTGCACTAGGAACAGGCTCCTCTTATTTCTCTTCCTCTCTACTGTCAGCCTCTGGAAGCCCCGGAGTCCGCACATCACTCCCCGATGGCCCTGGCCCCATCTCTGCCTCCGATGCAGAGCCCTCATTCGGGCCTTCCCCAGCCTCCAGGACTGGCCCCTGTTCTACTCTGTTCTCCTCAAGCTGCTGGCGGAACACAACAGAAGAAGGAAGGAAGGAAGGAAGGAAGGAAGGAAGGAAGGAAGGAAGGAAGGAAGGAAGGAAGGAAGGAAGGAAGGAAGGAAGGAAGGAAGAGCAATAGCAATACCACTTAGACTTATATACTGCTTTACAGTGCTTTACAGTCCTCTTTAAGCAGTTTACAGAGTCAGCCTATTTTCCCCCAACAATTTGGGTTCTCATTTTACCCACCTCGGAAGGACCCTCCAATGGGATTTTTCCATGTATTTTACCTGGAAAGGTAGAAACGCATGACTGAAAAAGTCAGCGCCCTTTGAAGCATACTGATGCGCTGCGAATTATTTGGCGACATCCATTTTGCTCTACAAACTCATTGGGATGTAACCCTAACCCTAACCCTAACCCTAAGTGGGGTTTACCCTCCAATGGGATTTTTCCAAGTATTTTAATTGGAAAGGTAGAAAAGCCTGACTGAAAAAGTAGGCACACTTCAAAGCAAATTGATGCGCTGCAAACTCATTGGCAACATCCATTTTGCGCTACGACTTCATGGGGATCTAACCCTAACCCTAACCCTAAGTGGATTTACCTTCCAATGGGATTTTTCCATGTATTTTACCTGGAAAGATAGAAAAGCCTGACTGAAAAAGTCAACGCCCTCCTAAGCACACCGATGCACTGCGAATTCATTGGCGACATCCATTTTGCTCTACGAATTCATGGGGATCAAACCCTAATCCTAATCCTAACCCTTAAAGTGGCTGAGTCAACCTTGATCCAGTGAGACTCACACTGCCAAAGTGCTGGCAGCCAGCAGTCGGCAGAAATATCCTGTACACAATTGGACTGAAGGCTAAAACATATGAGGAGTGGTTGCAGGAGTTGGATATGTCTAGTTTAATGAAAAGAAGGACTAGGGGTGACATGATCGCAGTCTTCCAATATCTCAGGGGCTGCCACAAAGAAGAGGGAGTCAAGCTCTTCTCCAAAGCACCTGAAGGCAGGATAAGAAGCAATGGGTGGAAACTCATCAAGGAGACAAGCAACCTAGAACTAAAGAGAAATTTCCTGACAGTCAGAACAATGAATCAGTGGAACAACTGGCCTCCAGAAGTTGTGAATGCTCCAACACTGGAAGTTTTTAAGAAGAGGTTGGACAACCATTTGTCCAATGGCATAATGGGGTTTCTTGCTTGAGCAGGGAGGGAGTTGAACCTTGGAGACCTCCAAGGTCCCTTCCGACTCTGTTATTTGAGGACAAAACCCAGTAGCTACAGCTTGTCTTGAATTGATCAATTTTGATCCATTCTTTGTCCAAAGAATTTTGTCCAATTCTTTGATAGTTTTTGCACCGAGCAACTTGCGATTAGAATTAGAATGTTTTAATCCACATTAAGTTTTTAAAATATTTCTGACGTTAAATATTCTTTACATGTTGTGAGTATCATCTTTTTCTGGTGATTGTTGCTTTTTAATAAATTTTCTTTTTCCTGCCCAACATTTGGATACAGAAAACTTAGTATGCACACTGTCCAAGAGTTTACTGTGTCATATCTCTGTTAAGTGACTATTTATCCACTTATTCTCCACTACTTAAACCTGCAATTTAAAGGTAGCCCAGAGGTATACTGATTTATAGAGCAGAACTGAAGGATAGGTAGATTGTTGTATGTATGGTGGATACTGGCCTCATATTTTAGATAGTTATAAATCAAGTTGTAAATTGTATTTAAAAAGTGGAGGATAAAGTTGCATTTTTTAAAGGAATCAAATGTGGATTTTGCATTCCCGTTTTATTAATATTTTAATGTTTTAAAGCGATACTCTTCTTTATGTGGATAAATGTAGTACAATTTTACTTGTGTGCATTTTTGAAGAATAGGATTGTTTAAATAATCCTTTAACCAAAACTTTTATGCTTATTTGGGGAATATAAAATGGGCTAAAAATATTCAGAGTTTTCTGAAGCCAGCATCATAATTGTTTTATGCATTCAGTGTTTTAAAGTAAAATTGGCTTGTAATTTTCTTCATGAATTATATTCATAATAAAATTAAGATTTAATCAAAAAAAAAGAAGAAGAAGAAAAGAATGAGCGTGAGTAATGTGAAAATAGTAGAGGGAAACATACATTGTGTAAGTTTCCCTCGTGCGTTATTTACTATTGGGCTGTTTGCTTTTTATCTGCATATGAGCTGCAGCTTCACCAAACTATAACATAGGCTGATAAGTCATTTTAATGAACCCATCGCTGTACAGATGGCCTATGCAAATAAATGTCACCAGTAACCATACCATGAAGACTGATGGATAGCATTTAGGGGCTTTTAAAACTTATATTTAGGAGAGGTAATTGGATTTCCACCAGCCCCTCTTAATTAAAGAAAGTTGGGCGACTTTCTGGGTGGCTTGACGTTCTCCTTCCCAATTAAAACAGACAATAAACTTCTGAAATGAAATGAGAAGATATCCTTTGCTTGAAATGTTATCTCGACCATTGTCCAGACAGATGGGATCAAGTGATTTTTTTTTTATTTATTTTTTTAAGGAGCAAGCCAACCAGGGCTTCCTTAAAAGGTCCCAGAAATGGCCTCCTCCTGAAGTTAAGAATTTATTACTTCCTTGAAATCACCCATGTCAGGGGAAAAAACCTGATTATGAGCATAGTTGCACTTATTAACAATTGAACAGATAAAAGGTAAAGGTTCCTCTCGCACATATGTGCTAGTCGTTCCCGACTCTAGGGGGCGGTGCTCATCTCCGTTTCAAAGCCAAAGAGCCAGCACTGTCCGAAGACGTCTCCGTGGTCATGTGGCCGGCATGACTAGTGCTGCGTAATGGGGTGAGCTCCCGTTCCTTGTCCCAGCTTCTGCCAATCTAGCAGTTCGAAAGCAGGTAAAAAATGCAAGTAGAAAAATAGGGACCACCTTTGGTGGGAAGGTAACAGCGTTCCGTGCACCTTTGGCGTTGAGTCATGCCGGCCTTATGACCACGGAGACGTCTTCGGACAGCGCTGGCTCTTCGGCTTAGAAACAGAGATGAGCACTGCCCCCTAGAGTCGGGAACGACTAGCACATATGTGCGAGGGGAATCTTTACCTTTACCTCAGTGTACATTATAACTATAAAAATAAAAACACAAACATACATCCTTTACATTCTATATAATTGAAATTGAAAACCCGATATTGCACTATACCGTAGAATTCAATATGGTTATTGCCCTGAGAGAGAAGCTGTTTTTCCATCCTATTTGTCCTTGTTTTTATTACCCTGTACCGTCTGCCAGATGGTAATAGTTCAAAAAAAAAGGGGGTGCCCAGGATGAGATGGACCTTTAAGAATGTTTTGAACTTTCTTAAGGCAGCGGGAGCTATAAAGCTCTTCCAAAGAGGGGAGGGGGCAACCCATGATCCTCTGGGCAATGACGTTGACCCTCTGGAGCGCTGTCCTACCTGCCACTGTGCAATTGGCAAACCGTACACAGATGCAGTAAGTTAAAATATTCTCTATGGTGCAGCAGAAAAAGGCCATCAGCAGTTTTTCATGGTGGCTTAAGTCGGCTGTATATATTTATGGGTGTCCATTTGCAGATAAGCCAACCCGCAATTTTTCCCCCCCAATATATTTCGAAGGGCTTCATCTGTTTTTCTATTTTGTATCAATAAATGCTGTTTTCCAGAACAGATTCCATTTTAGGTTTTAGGTTTTCACAGTTGGGTGGCGTATTTTTCACAGTGATTCGATTCAGCTTATCCGTAAGTCAAAAGATACTACTACCGTATATACTCACGGATAAGCCAAATCCAATTTGGGGGGGGGGCGTATTTTGAAGCCTAACATTCTCGGCTTACTCTGTAGTTGAGTTTCACAACCTTGCTAAGCTTCATTAGAGTCAATCTGGTTAGTGATTGTGGCTGTGAGCATTGGGCAGTTGTAATCTGTTGAGTAGTTTATGACCAAAGCTATTTTGTGAAGCCCCCCCCAAAAAAAGAGGTTGTGTCAAGCTAAAAATGTGATGATGTGTAAATGTGGCTTTTCTTAATTAAATTGTCACCAAAGATCTGTTCTGAGACCAGTCTGGATTAGAAGTGGTTAATCCTAATAGTAATTCTCTCCTATTGCTTAATAAGAATGATTAAGAAAACATTTAAAGCAGGGATGAAATCCAGCAGGTTCTGACAGGTTCTGGAGAACCGGTAGCGGAAATTTTGAGTAGTTCGGAGAACCGGCAAATACCACCTCTGGCTGGCCCCAGAGTGGGGTGGGAATTGAGATTTTGCAATATCCTTCCTCCAGGAGTGGGGAGGGAATGGGGATTTTGCAATATCCTTCCCCCAGGAGTGGGGAGGGAATGGGGATTTTGCAATATCCTTCCCCCTGGAGTGGGGAGGAAATGGAGATTTTACAGTATTCTTTCCCTGGAGTGGGGAGGGAATGGGGATTTTGCACTATCCTTCCCCCAGGAGTTGGGTGGGAATGGAGATTTTGCAATATCCTTCTCCCTGGAGTGAGGAGGGAATGGGGATGTTGCAGTATCCTTCCCCTGGAGTGGGGAGGGAGTGGGGATTTTGCAGTATCCTTCCCCTGCCATGCCCAGCGTTCCGTGCGCCTTTGGCGTTGAGTCATGCCGGCCACATGACCACGGAGACGTCTTCGGACAGCGCTGGCTCTTGGGCTTTGAAACGGAGATGAGCACCGCCCCCTAGAGTCGGGAACAACTAGCACATATGTGTGAGGGGAACCTTTACCTTTATTGCTATCTCATCCATTCATGCACCCAGGATTTGATTTCTCAAGCTAGTAGAATTTGGAGGTAGGTTTTGGGGGCAGCTATATTTGTGAAACGGTTAGATATGAAAGAAGGCTATGTCTGGCTTAATTTTAGGAGGCAGCTAGTAGTTTTGGAGGGTTTTTTTTTCTCCCTTTCCCTCTCTCACTCTCTCATCTCTTTTCCTCTTAAATTAAACTCATGCGACAGCTTGTATCAGCACAACATCCTCTGGAGGCTTCGAGCCGGCTGTACTTTCTGACATACTCGAGGGAGCGATAGAATGTAATATAGCAAGACTGTCTGGAACTCTATTGCATTACAAGTGGCAGCGAGACTTTCTTTCTTTTTTTTCCCCCATAAACACCTTGAAGGAAGGAAAGGAAGAAAAAAAAAAAACCTCCCCACTTCAGCTAGCTCATAATTTTTTTTTTTTTAAAAAAGGAGCATAACCAACTGAAATTGCAACAGCTTCCAGTCTTCCTCTCTTGCAAAGACTGATTTTGGTGCAACTGATTTCGGTGTAGTTTTGATCGGGTTTTATTAATGCAGATGCCTGTGAACTCGCGTCTGAGAATTGGGGAGCTATAAGACAAGGAAGGTGTTGCTGTTTTGCCAAGTGTCACGGCAGGCAATTTGGTTCTTTGGGCTTCCAGAGACAATGAGCTCGCTGGGAATTGAAGTCCACAGGTCTTTAAGTTGTCAAGGTTGTCTACTTCTGTCTTACTATCTCAGCACCATTGAGAGTGTCCTGACATACAGCATTCTTGCATGGTATGGGAGCAGCTCTGTAGCGGACAAAAAAGCTCTACAGAGAATCATTAAAACTGCCCAGAATATCATCGGACTCCAGCTACCAGCCCTGGAAGACATCTTCGCATCTCAGGTGGGACTAGAACTCTCAGTCTCTAGGCTGGTGCCTTTAACCACTACACCAAACTGGTTCTCCATCAACTCCGGCATCAGAAAAAAGGGTTTTTCTTCTCCATGTAACTTCTGTTTCCTTCCTTGAAGCAACTCTTATGAAAACAAAAACAACAACAAAAACTAAAGAATGAAGTTTTGGTCTCCGTTGTCCAATCTTCTTCTTTTTTTTTTAATTTGATTTATATGCCACCCTTCTCCGGAGACTCAGGGCGGCTTACAATGCATTAAGCAATAGCCTTCATACTTTTGTATATACCTGCTTAGTAGGGCTTTCGCCCTACTAATCTGATTTTTGATGCTAGCCTGCAGTATAATAAACTTCAACTCATTTTCATCTGTACCTATATAATGCAAACACACATAGCAAGGACTCCTTTCAATCTTTCCGATGGCTTTTCACACACTAGCTTGGTTCTCATCTGTACTCAGCCACAATTTAACCATAGTTTATTGAATACGTCACAATGCTTGCTATGTTTTACCCATGTAGAGAAAGAAAGAAAGAAAGAAAGAAAGAAAGGAAGGAAGGAAGGAAGGAAGGAAGGAAGGAAGGAAGGAAGGAAGGAGAGAGGGAGGGAGGGAGGGAAGATATTAATTTAGCTATAAGGAAGGAAAGAATGAATTTAGTTATATGTATTCAAGGAAGGAAGGAATTTAGCTGGAAGGAAGGAAGGAAGGAAGGAAGGAAGGAAGGAAGGAAGGAAGGAAGGAAGGAAGGAAGGAAGGAAGGATCAGGAGATTGTATTCAAGGAATACAATTCCTGTATTCAAGGAAGGAAGGATCAGTATCTTTTTTCTTTCTTTCCCATTTTTCTTTTACTTTCTTCCTTTCTTGCACTTGCAGATTTCCTCTTCAATTTATTTTTCTTTTTTCTTATTTTTTTTTCTTATTTTGCTCACTTTATATTAGTTTATATCTTTTCACAAAATCTTTAATAACATTATTTTTTAAAAAATAAAATAAAATAAAACAAGCGAACTCGAGCCCGCCTCTCTGCATTCAGCTTGTCCCACTTAGCTCTCTTGATAAATATCCTATAATTTGCTCAGCCTAATCTTAGACATCAAGCTCTCCGCAGGTAAAATTTTAGTCGCCGGGCGATAGTGTCCAGTGTGATGAAGCACATCTTGTAATGGAACAAAATACAGAAGGCCTTGACGGAAGGGTTGCAATCACAGTTTTATGCCAGCAAAGAAGTGACAAGAAAGTGTGAACTTATAGCAACAGCACTTAGATGAACAGTATATACCACTTCACCTTTCTGAGTGGTTTATAGAGTCAGCCTATGGCCCCCAACAATCTGGGTTCTCATTTTACCGACCTCGGAAAGAGGGAAGGCTGAGTCAGCCTTGAGCCCCATCAAGATCGAGAGCAGAGGAAATCTATGGGCCGGTCCTTGGGAAGGAAGAGCCACCGCTGCTAGCGAGGCTCTTCCTTAACTCTGGAGATAAAAGGCAGAAGGCAGAGATAAATAGGTGTGGCAGAAAACTATTCATCTTCCGGCTGGACTTTTTAGCCTGCGAGAGAAACTTTTTGCCAGGGCTGCCGGCATTCCTAATAAAGGAATCTTTTGAGTTCACATCAGAGGGTTTGTCATGTTTGGGGAGCTGGGTCAGAACAGGAAAACAGAGATGCTAACTCTGTATGCTGCCAGACAACAAGACCACTGTGACTTGTGTATTGTAGTTTATTTTACCCTGAAACTAATTTAGAAAAGGGAGAGAAAAGCGGAGCCGAAGATGAGTGATCCCTGCAACTCATTTAACAAACAGACGATTCAACCTCGAAGAAGGCACGTAATGCAAAAAGGAAGAAAAGATTGCAGCAATTCGCTGGCCGAAAATTGCTAAAACAAAACAAAAACCTCCTCCCGCCTGTTGGCTTTTTAATTCCAAACATTCAAGTTGATTTTTCAAGCTCCCGATATCAGACAACGAATCCGCCCGCAGAGTTGGAAGAGACGGGACGAAAATAAATGCATTATTTTGGCCTGACTAAAATTACACTTTGGAAATCGACATAGAAGCCATTGCTTTTCTTAGAACAATTTGTGTTGGCGTGACACTTAGCAAGCTTCTGAATTATGCGGAATTCATCACAGGACCAGCCTCAAAGCTTGGTAGGACCTCACTCGTGAAATGGGTTTTATAGCCCCTATTCACTGTTGCTTCCACAAGGCTCTTTTGTAAATCCAGTACAGGAAACCAAGATTTTTTTTTGAAGTTTTTTTTAAAAAACTGCAGATAATAGTCACAGACATTCATTCATGTCCTGAAGATCCCGGCGTCAATTCGCAAAGGATTCCTGACCTGCTCTCGAGTTGCCATAGGCAAGGGGGATGAGGAACCAAGACTCGCAGCTGCATCGAGGAATTCACAGTCAAAGCAAAACACATCCTAGACGGACAAAGTCAAGGCCATCTCCATGGAGACCCACAACGGCTGGAGGGAGGGACTTCTACAACCCACGAAATTGCTTGGTTGGGGAATGTGACTGATGACACACCTTGGGGGGGAGAGGTAAACAGGATCAGAGCCAAGGCGCGAATTAATTGAGGTCAGAGTTGGCTTCACTTGGTCCATGCCGACATGAAGCTCCCTAATAAATAACTGGATTTCTTTTGAAGCTTGGCTCAAAACTCATGATTTAATTAGGGCATCAGGTCGGAACCTGACACCCAGGTTTTAATGCACAAGGATTGGGCCAACCATCTCTTTCATCCCAGCCTTTCCAGACTGAGGCTCCGGCATCCTGCAAGTTGAGTCTTGTTGCCAGGCAAGGCAGTTTATTCTCCTCGAGGAAGATCACAAACGTTTCCTTAAAGCTTTTTCTCCCGCAGGGGTTTCCAGAGAGACCAAAGCAAACGGAAACAGACAGAGCTGTCAGTCGAAAAGGTGAGATCTAATGTACTGAAGCAAGTTCTCCAGAGCCCTCGGCTTCCCTTGATTGACAGCTAGTGGGGGTAGGAAAAAAAGCAAACCACCAACAGATAGGCCTCTAAATCAAAATTGTCCGCTTGAGCAGAAATGATGTTGGTTTTGATCACGAGGCGAATCTGTCAGTGTCTGTTTTCTGCTCTTGCTATTTTCGACGGCGGAGTTAAACTCTGTCTTCCTGACATCCCATTACTGGGAAAAAGCCTCCTTCGGCTGCACAATAGCCCCACGGAATGCAGACGGGGATTTTACAGAGCACACGCTGGGCTGGGAAGCTTTGGGTAGAGCTGAATTTTCATTTAGAGAAGACTAGATCTCAACTGCTTTGCTTTGCCTTGGGCGTGTAATGTGCAGAGAGAGTATCCCCTGCACCTTAAACTTAAAAACGCTCTCTAAACGTGGAAAAGAAGAGGGGTGATTTTCCTCCCTTACGAAACGGATTTCTAAGCTTATTTGCTTTTCTTTAAATAAAGGAATTCAATTTCCATATCAGCTGCGACATTCCATCTGAAGCAGTAGCAATAGCAATAGCCCTTAGACTTATATACCGCTTCACAGTGCATTTACAGCCCTCTCTAAGCGGTTTACAGAGGCATCCTGTTGCCCACCAACAATCTGGGTCCTCATTTTACTGACCTCGGAAGGATGGAAGGCTGAGTCCAACCTTGAGCCAGTTAGAGAAGAACTCCAGCATAATTAGCTTGCAATACTGCATTCTAACCAGTGGGAAGGAAGGAAGGAAGGAAGGAAGGAAGGAAGGAAGGAAGGAAGGAAGGAAGGAAGGAAGGAAGGAAGGAAGGAAGGAAGGAAGGAAGGAAAGAAGGAAGGAAGGAAGGAAGGAAGGAAGGAAGGAAGGAAGGAAGGAAGGAAATTTAGCTGTATATATTCAAAGAACCAAGGAAGGAAGGAAGGAAGGAAGGAAGGAAGGAAGGAAGGAAGGAAGGAAGGAAGGAAGGAAGGAAGGAAGGAAGGAAGGAAGGAAAGAAGATTTGGTGAGAACCAGGAAGGAAGGAAACTTAGCTGTATGTCTTCAAAGAACCAAGGAAGGAAGGAAGGAAGGAAGGAAGGAAGGAAGGAAGGAAGGAAGGAAGGAAGGAAGGAAGGAAGGAAGGAAGGAAGGAAGGATGATAGCAACAGCACTTAGACTTATATACTGCTTCACAGTGCTTTGCAGCCCTCTCTAAGAGGTTTACAGAGTCAGCCTCTTGCCCCCAACAATCTGGGTCCTCATTTTACCCACCTCAGAAGGATGAAAGGCTGAGTCAACCTTGAGATGGTGAGAATCGAACTGCCAAACTGCCAGCAGCCGGCAGTCAGCAGGATTAGCCTGCAATACTGCATTCTAACCACTGCGCCAACTCGGCTCTTAACTCTATTCATTGACTCATACATGTCATGGGTCCATCATGTTGTCCAACATGCCCTACCATAGATCTCTAAAAAAAACTCTTTGGGATTGCAAGGAATAATGGATGGAAATTGATCAAGGAGAGATTCAACCTAGAAATTTTTCTGACAGTGAGAACAATCACTGAAGTTGCCTTCGAAAGTTGTGGGATCTTCATCACTGGAGGCTTTCAAGGGGAGATTGGACCGCCATTTGTCGGGGATGGTGTAGGGTCTTCTGCTTGGGTGGGAGGGGGGGTTGGACTAGATGGCCTACAAGGTACCTTCCAACTCTGTTAATCTAAGTATCTAAGAATCAATTTCCTCTACATTGGCCAATGGGTGGTTCTGATGTATACATCTAAGAAAAATGCATCATGGTAGCTACTAATCAAGTTATTTTGAGATCATGAGCAACTTCCTTCTTGGTTGACTCAGGAGGGTTGGGTCATATGGGAGTTAGAGCAATTAAAATTCATTGAGGCTGCAAGTATTTGCACAATTTAGTCTTGAATGACTTACTTTATAGATCTAGAGAGCCTAAATTATTCATCTATACTGCAATCTTCTGAAAGCCTAGGTAGAAATGATCTATGTTCTTACTCAGCTCTCCCACCTGTTCCTGCACAGAAACCTAAGGAAGTACTGCAGTACTCTAGCTAAGTTTCTGTGCAGTTCGGAGAACCCCCAAATCCCACTCCTGGCTGGCCCCTCCCATCCCACTCAGCCCCTCCCAGGAGTCCCCACGTGGCCTGTTTTGGATGCAGGTAAGTGCAGGGCATGCACTGAGGCTCGGGGAGGGTGAAAAACAGGCCTACCGGAAGTTCAGGAACACCGGAAATGAGCCCGTTCCCGGCCTCCAGAGGGCCTCCAGAGCCTGGGGAGGCCGTTTTCACCCTCCCAGAGGCTTGAGGAAAGCCTCCAGAGCCCGGGGAGGGAAAAAACACACACAAATACCCCGCCATGGTGCAGAAGGCCAACTAGACCACACCCACCAAGGCCATGCCCAGCAACTGGGCAAAGAACCCCTTGCTAAAATTTATGAAGCCCACCCCTGAAGTACTATGATAGAAATCCAGCAAGGATTTCCAATGGAAGATGGACAACATCTGACAAGGTGGACTCTGCCGTTTCAACAGCTTTCAGCCATGTCCTTAAATATCCATGTCCATAAAAAAAAAAATCATGGGTGTGGAAGAGGGGTATCCAAAACATCAAGATGGCAGCCTTGTCCATGCAACCAAAGCCCCACCCATGTTTTTATACATGCATCATGGGACAACTTGACTCGAAGGATTCTTGACTTAAAACACATTGGGGTCAAATGGTATTGCAAAAGAAAAAGGAAGAAGAGCTTTTGCTCAAATATTAGATTTCTGTGGTTTGTTGGATAAGAAGATTGGACAACGGAGACCAAAACTTCATTCTTTAGTTGTTTTGTTGTTGTTTCATAAGAATTGCTCAGGTACAATCGAGGAAGGAAACGGAAGTCACACGGAGAAGAAAAACCCTTTTTTCTAATGCCGGAGTTGATGGAGAACCAGTTTGGTGTAGTGGTTAAAGGCACCAGCCTAGAGACTGGGAGTTCTAGTCCCACCTGAGACTGGGAGTTCTAGTCCCACCTGAGACTGGGAGTTCTAGTCCCACCTGAGACTGGGAGTTCTAGTCCCACCTGAGACTGGGAGTTCTAGTCCCACCTGAGACTGGTTAAAGGCACCAATCTAGAGATTGGGAGTTCTAGTTCCAGTTCCACCTGAGACTGTGTTGTGACCCCGACTCCTGAGCCTGTTCTAACAGAGGAAGAGGACTCAGAAGGTGATGGGGAGGAACTGACAAGGCCTCCCTCTCCAGGACCCTCCTCTCTGGCAATGCCTCAGGTTCCATCCGAAGGCCAGGAGGAACAGCCTGGGATATGCCAAGAGGAAAGCCTATCGGAACAACAACAGATAGGGAGTGAGGATGATGAATCCTGGCTTGATCCCAGGCAGCGTCGGAGGGAGAAGCATGCGCAGCAACGAAAGAGGCGTGGGAGGGCTAGAGATTGAGCTGAATCACTGAGCCACACCTCACAAGGAATAAAAGTGGGTGTGATTGCTCTTCAGGCTTTGTGACGGTCAAAGTTAAAAACCTGAGAGTCACATCACGTTACCTGAAATCTGGCTTGTGTATATTTGGATTGGACCTTGGCTAATTCTTTCTTCATGGATTACTTTTTCTACTGAACCGGACTGAGGATAAACTCTCTCTTGCGAACTGTGAGTGGAAACTGACTTGGCAGGCATTTCGCAGTTTACTGCCAAAACTCTTATCTGCAAGAGTTTCTAGTCTGATTGCTTAATAAAATCTTGGCAGGCATGCCTGGTGGTGTGTTTGCCTGTGTGGGGAAGGGGGACAGAACAGACTGGTTAAAGGCACTAGTCTAGAGATTGGGAGTTCTAGTCCCACCTGAGACTGGGAGTTCTAGTTCCACCTGAGACTGGTTAAAGGCACCAGTCTAGAGATTGGGAGTTCTAGTCCCACCTGAGACTGGGAGTTCTAGTTCCACCTGAGACTGGTTAAACTTTCTTCATTGCTTTTGCATTTTGGAGCATGGCACCCAGGGGTGGGTTCTAAAATTTTTTACTACTGGTTCTGTGGGTGTGGCTTATTTTGTGGGTGTGGCTTGATGGTCATGTGACAATTATTTAGGATTCAGCAGAGGTACTGGTCTACCAGGCTTTTAACTGCTTGAAGAGCTTTACCAATCTACCCATTTATTTTTGCAGGCACTGATCTACTCATGTATTTTTGCAGGCACTGGTCTACCCATTTATTTTTGCAGGGACCGGTCTACTCATTTATTTTTGCAGGCACCGGTCTAGTCATTTGTTTTCTTTTAACACTAATCAGCTGTAGGGCGGCCCTTTGAAGCCCCGCGGCAAGAGTTTAAACAGTTTTTTTCCCTCTAGCTGATCAGCTGGGACTCAGGAGGCAGCAATAGATTGGGGGTGGGGCCAAATAAAAGGTAAGAATAATGCATGGGGGTGGGGGGGCAGTGGGGCAGAACCGGTTCGGTGACGTCATATTGTCACCGCTACCGGCTCAGCGGAACGAGGCCGAACAGGGAGGAACCCACCACTGAACCACAAGCTTATTTTGTTTTGTTTTTAAAAAACTTTCTTCATTGCTTTTGCATTTTGGAGCATGCCACCTCTAAACTATCATTTTTCATGTGGCAGAAGAGAAAAATGGCTAAATGCACGGGGAATGAACAGTTGAACTGTATGTAATTGACTGAACTGGCACTCAATTCCAGTTAAATCAAAATGAATTCCTGAGCTTAACTCAAAAAAAAATCAAATCTGACTTAGTTCCAGAAAGATGCACAGTCCTGCCTTTATATAGTTTAGCAGATTTCGGTCACGGACCAGCATAAAACTAATCACATGTCACTCTAAAATAGAAGTCAAAATAATTTTTTTTAAAAAAAAAAATCACATTGACAGAATCAAGTAGGGTAGAATTAAAATGATTTAAGGAAAAATTGCAAAGCGCAGGAATTAAAGAGACCTATACAATGATAGTCAATTGTATCGAATTCGATCTATAGGCTGAATGCTACAGAGAATTAAGATAGATAACTAGGAAGGACTAGGACTAGCACAAAGGTTCGTAAAACATGATGCGAATGTAAAGCTATGCTAATTTATATAAGAACCATCAGTCATAATCCAAGCCAAATCTAGCTGGGCTTCAAATTCTATTTGAAATGCCATCCTTTTTCTTTTCTGCGTATTCGTATTTTGCATTTGGTCTGGTGGTAAATCATCTTGAGGGCTCATATAATCGGGAAAGCCAGGGATAAAATTAATAAAACCTTCCTCTATTACGGGAGTATCCAAAACGTAACTTTGCTATCCACACAAACAAATCAATGTAACTCTTAAACTGGTCCTATTTACGCCAGTAGAGTCTCTTAAAAGAAATCTTCAATTGCATTAATAGAGGGACAGAATCAAGATCGCATGAAATATCAGATGAGAGAGTTAACCATAGATTATCCCAGAAGTGGGTTCTAAATTTTTTTACTACCGGTTCTGTGGGCGTGGTTTATTTTGTGGGTGTGGCTTGATGGTCATGTGACAATTCTTTAGGATTTAGCAGAGGTACTGGTCTACCAGGCTTTTAACTGCTTGCAGAGCTGTACCGGTCTACCCATTTGTTCTTGGAGCGTTCTGGTCTACTCATTTGTTTTTGGAGGCACCGGTCTACCCATTTGTTTTTGGAGGCACCGGTCTACCCATTTATATTTGGAGGCACTGGTCTACTCATTTGTTTTTGGAGGCACCGGTCTACTCATTTGTTTTTGGAGACACCGGTCTACTCATTTGTTTTTGGAGGCACCGGTCTACCCATTTATATTTGGAGGCACCAGTCTACTCATTTGTTTTTCGAGCGTACTGGTCTACCACTACACTGCCTTTTAACACTGATCAGCTGTAAGGTGGCCCTTTGAAGCCCTGCAGCAAGAGTTTAAACAGTTTTTTTCCTTCTAGCCAATCAGCTGGGACTCAGGAGGCAGCAAATAGATTGGGGGCGGGGCCAAATAAAAGGTAAGAATAACGCGTGGGTGGGGGCGGGGGTGGGAGGGCCCAGCTCCTGAACAAAGAGAACCGGTTCAGTGACCTCATATCGTCACCACTACCGGCTCGGCCGAACCGGGCCGAACCGGGAGTAACCCACCACTGGATTATCCCCAATGTTTTGAAAACATGAAGAACCATGTTCTTCCACAAACTGTGGTTAAGCTGCTCAACTCTCAACTTCTATTTAACTCCCTTTAGCAGGACATCTAGGGAAGTCATGTCATGGAACCGAGGCCAAATTAGTCTTGCTTGCACCAAGATATTGGGTGGGACCAATTAAAGTCAGCTTTGATTGTAGAGCCCTCATCTTTTATTTCCCAGACTTTAACCTCTCATATTCTCCAGAGGTCACTCATCCAAATCTTAACCAGAGCAGACCCTGCTTGCTGTCAGGGTTCCGACGGATGCCCTAATGAAATCATAAACCTCCAGCCAAGCTTCAAAAGAAATCCAGTTATTTATTAGGAGCTCCATGTCGGCACGTTCCCAAATGAAGCCAACTCTGACCCCACGTAATTTACAACCCTAATCATGACCCTGTTTCCCCCCCCTCCCCCCAGGGTGTATCATCAATCACATTCGCCAACAGAGCAATTTGGGTTGTAGAGCTCACTCCCCTCCGGCCACTGTGGGTAACCCTGGGAGACAGCCTTGAGGAAGATATGTCTGGAATGTGCTCCTGTCTTTGGCTACCGTGCTGCTTTGTTGGTTTCCCATCCTTCTTGCCTATGATAGCAACTCGAGAGCTGGCCAGGGGTGCTTTGCGAGTTGACACTTAGCTTCTGAAACCAAAGAGGGTCATCTTGTAGCCAGATTAAAAGTCTTCTTCTTGCCCAAGATATGGGGGGAGGGGGGAGAAAAAGAAAGATAGAGGTCTCCACTCGTGCCAGATAAGAGACATAAAAATACTTCCACAGAACAACAACAACAACAAAAACCCATCCATAGAAGAAGCATTTTACTCATTGCAAAACTAATATGCTGGTTAGCCTGTCAAAACTCATATTCATTTCAAGGATGGGTGATTACGGAAAAGTCAAACAAACAGAATCGTATTTAACTGAGATGCAAAGCAAAGAATGATTTTTCCCCCTCTCTCTCTCTCTTCCAAAACAATGCCTCAGTGGGGACAAATGTTGATTGTTGTTGTGCTTAAAACTCCAGTAGAAGTTGTAAAAAACATCCACATCATTAGATGTGGAGACTCTGGAAAGAGTGCAGAGAAGAGCAACCAAGGTGATTAAGGGACTGGAGGCTAAAACATATGAAGAACGGTTGCAGGAACTGGGTATTAATGAAAAGGAGGACTAGGAGAGACATGATAGCAGTCTTCCAATATCTCAGGGGCTGCCATAAAAAAGAGGGAGTCAAGCTATTCTCCAAAGCACCTGAGGGCAGGACAAGAAGCAATGGGTGGACACTAATCAAGGAGAGAAGCAACCTAGAACTTTCCTGACAGAACAATTAACCAGTGGAACTGCTTGCCTCCAGAAGGGTTGTGTGAGCATGGATGAATAACATTCCTTTCTCAAGAAGTCAAGGCCAACTTGCCCTGCATCTGGAAGGCTGGACCTGGGAGTCCTCTCCAGTGGCTACGGTGCTTGATTGGACCACGTGATGGACATGTGGGTGCTGAGGCAAGGACTTGAACTTTTCTTTGGGTGGGGAAAACCCATGCTCACACAACCCCTCCACCCCACTCCCAGTTTCCCACAGTACTAAACGTGGCAGGTCTGAAGGCCTACTACAAAAGATGGCTTCCAGGCCTGACACATCTCCGAGGTTGCATATGACTCTTTGACCAACACACCAGTTGGCAGAACCAAATCCCAACACTCTTTTGTGAAAGCCAGAAGTTGGGGCCCACCTTACCTCTAGGAGGTAAGGTGTGCCAAAGGGTGGAGTAACGGTAGAGTAGCTTCTCTTCCTGGATCCTACCATCAAAATTCTTGATGTCCTCCTGCCTGCCTGGCAGGGAGGGATGGGATGATGACTGGTTGAGTTCCCATCTCCCCTAGGGTGGGAGCCCTTCGTATTTCTTCTCCCAAAGTTCAAATAGGACAGGTATGGGTGGGACTGATGCTCCTGTAGATACCTGGAAGCTGAGCCAAGGAGATTAAAAAAAACCAACTCTTTGAATTGGATCCAGAAACGGCTAAATCTGCAGCTACCGGGGAGGGCAAAATAAGCCCCTCTATTTTGAACTGAAGGAAGCTCCTGAGACATCTTCAAAAGCAACCCTACAGAGAACTCGTCGCTGTAATCTAACCATAACAAGGCAAAGCCCAATGTGAGAACCCACACAAATTTGTGTTTTCCTTCAATAAACCATCCTCAAACAACACACATTCTTCCCAAGTGAGGGTTTTGTACCGGCTTTACCAACAGCTGAATTTATCTAGCTTCAAAAGGAGCGAGCAAATACACCAGGATTAAGTGGTAAAACCCAACCAAATATTATCAAGGCAGACAGGCAAACTCCCCGGAAGTTGCAAGAAACCTTGTCTCTTCACGTTACACAACAAAATCTTCGCCTGACAAGGTGATTCCAGCAACCACACCAAGGTTCTGTGGGTGTGGGTTGGTGGGCATGGCAGGAGAAGGATACTGTAAAATCTCCATTCCCAGCCCACTCTAGGAGAAGGTTACTGCAAAATCCCCATTTCTTCCCCACTCCAGGGGAAGGATACTGCAAAATCCCCATTCCCTCCCCACTCCAGGGGAAGGATACTGTAAAATCTCCATTCCCTCCTCACTCCAGGGGAAGGATACTGCAAAAGCCCCACTCCCACACCACTCCAGGGGAAGGTTACTGCAAAATCCCCATTCCCTCCCCACTCCAGGGGAAGGATACTGTAAAATCTCCATTCCCTCCCCACTCCAGGAGAAGGATACTGTAAAATCTCCATTTCCTCCCCACTCCAGGGGAAGGTTACTGCAAAATCCCCATTTCCTCCCCACTCCAGGGGAAGGATACTGCAAAATCCCCATTCCCTCCCCACTCCAGGGGAAGAATACTGTAAAATCTCCATTCCCTCCCCACTCTAGGAGAAGGTTACTGCAAAATCCCCATTCCCTCCTCACTCCAGGGGAAGGATACTGCAAAATCCCCATTCCCTCCCCACTCCAGGGGAAGGTTACTGCAAAATCCCCATTGGCAGAAGCTGGGACAAGTAACGGGAGCTCACCCCGTTACGTGGCACTAGGGATTTGAACCGCTGAACTGCCGACCTTTCAATCGACTGTGTCCCTACGTATTAACCATACTTTTCTCTAAAAAAAAAAAAAAATCTGGAAAGAGATTTTAAGCTTTCAGTTTTAGTTATGGTTCCATGTCAGTTCTCCTCCATGCCTCCTCCTCCTCCTCCTCCAGTGTCAAAATAATAAGAAACTTATTAATAAACTTGAGCCAGGACAATTAATTTGGAAGCGATTCTCCCTGCAGGGTGAATTTTGCCCCAGGGCAACACAACTGGCTTCAGACAGGGACTGTCACAACTCCCGAAAAGAGCTGTCCATCGCTGCAGAAAGATTGACTTTTAAGAGGTGGATGTTAAAACCTAAAAGCCCGGCACCTTCAAAAGCACCAGAATGAAAAAAAAAAAATGACATGCATCGGAGTTGTTTCCAATGCCGAGTTCTGAATTATTCAGGAGTTCTTCTCCACGCCTCCCCAGCCCGCCCACCCCCCACCCCCCATTTTAATTCACCTCCCTTTCAGTTTCTCATCAAAAGCAACAGCGGTTTGCACAGTTTTTAAATTGTCTTGATAACCCTCTGGGAAATGTACCACTCGGTTGGCAGCTGAATACAAATGGGAAACGGGTTTGCATAAAGCAGCTTCCATAGATCATACTGACACCTGGTGTTTTTTTGGGGGGGGAGGTTTTTTTTTGGCTTTGGGAAGGATGAGTTGTGGGGCAAGGGAGGTGGGTCAAGGGCTAGGAAAACAAAGTGGACCGGCTCACCCTATGGTCAAAGGGGACATTTGCTCTTCTCGACATGTCAAGAGCTCCTTTGGGCTCTCCGTGAATACAGAAGAGGAGAGAGCTTCGTTTACGAGGCCTCCAGATTGGAGACATTCTTGGTTCGTGTCATATTCATTGCTTGTCCATCTCGGGATGATGTGCCCTCAGTAACAGGATGGTGGGGGGTGTGGGGGGCTGCTTATACAGGTGCCAGAAAAGATGGGAAGTCTTTACGCAAGGAGGACAAAAGATTGTGCAGCTTGTTCTGACTTAGGCTTCCCCAGCAGCATGAAGCCGAGTCCTCATCCCGATAAGCTCCTTTTATTTCATTTACAGGGAATTCCTCGCCAGCAAAGTCTTTCCTCGCCCACAGTCTTTCAAGATAGTTCACAATTACCGACCTTGGAGCGTGGCCAGGCCGATATCTTTCAGATGCTGCAATACTTGGCAAGAATGCAGGAATGAACTAATTGTCTCCTGCAAGCTCCCCTCCTCTTTTATTCCCTCTGGGAGGGGCCATTCATCGTCCACCTGATGTCAGCACTTCAAGCTGCATTTACTCTAGTGCTGACATAAGAAGGAGAAGCGGAGGCGTCTGGAAAGGGACATTTGACTTTTCACCTACTTATTTTCCCTGGAGATAATATCCCCTAGGATATGGGATGGGAGGGGGGAAATTCCTTTGAGCTGGAGCAATAGATTAGGGATAGAGTGACTTGGAAGATGGCCAAAGAGTGCAGAGGAGTGGGGAAAGGAAAGAGAGGGTTTTGGGTCAGGAAGTCAGTGTTGGCTACGATGGAGTCGGAGTTAGAATGTTGTGCTTGATAAATGGGAGTTTTTCATCAAAGACTTTGTTTGAAATGCAATTTATTTGAGACGACCTCAAAACCTGACAGATAGCCAACACTGGCTTTACTCCTGAGTTGACCCTTGTTCCTTAGCAGTTCCCTTCATCTGGAAACTCTGCGCATGCGCACACTGGGAACAGGCTCCAGCTGTTCTTCTGCCTCACTGATGTCTGACTGTGAAGGCATCTGATAACTGGCATACGGCCCTGGCCCCCTCTCTGCCTCCGACGCAGAGCCCTCATCAGAGCCTTCCCCAGACTCCAGGACTGGCCCATGTTCCTCCCCAACCTCCTCACTGTCCGAATCTTCTGCCAGATCTGCTGGCCGCTGGCAGGCCACAAGACAGCTATGTTATGCCTCTGCTAAAGGGTTTACACTCTTGCAAGTTTGGATCAACAGGTCTCTTTCAGAACCTGTTTTGCAATGCATTTGAATTTGGTTCGCCATCACGGCCCTGTTATAAAAAAAGACGCAGAGACTGCTAGGAGGTTGCACACCTCCTTTGTCTATTTCTGTTTCCCCAACTTGGCAACTTTAAGATGCGTAGACTTCAATCCCCAGAATTCCCCAGCCTGCCATGCATGCATTGTGGGAATTGAAATCCACGCCTCCTAAAGGGGTGCTCTCTGAGCTTGAAGTTGACCTTGTCCCCTGCTGAGTCTGTTTCTTCATGACAATATGGACCATATTGTTCTCCCACAATGCTTTTTTGGATTTCCCATCCTGACTGCTGGCCCTGGGGTTCCCACCCAGACAAGTCTCCCATCCAAGTACTAACCAAACCTGACCCTGCTTAGCTTCTAAGCCTCAACAAGGTCCCTGAAGTGCTCCCACCTGCAGGGACATTAGTCAGCAAAGAATAACGTTTAGAGATTGCCACTTTCTGGCTGATTCCAACTGATAAAAGCAGGCAGACTTAGCGGCAAGGTCAAACACACCTGAAATTCCAATGAGGAGAAGCCAAGTGTGAGCTGCTAGGGCCCAGAGAGACTTTTAAAATGTCAAGGTGTGAGGAAGATAAATGAAAGCTCTCAAAATTGAAGGCAAAACACATCAGCAGTTGTCTACAAGTCAATACTTGCTCATGAATAATATATTCATTTTTGTTAGGGTAGGGCAGACCTTTTGCAATCAGTGCTGTTTTCAATCAACATGTGCATAAACCTTAACCAGCAGCTTTTGCAGGCAGAACATGGTGCTGACTACAGAGAGACACAGAGAGGGAGGGAGGGAGGGAGGAGGGGGAGAGGGAGAGGGAGGGAGGATGGGAGGGGGAGAGAGGGAGAGAGAGAAAGGGAGGCAGGGGAGAGGAAGGGGAGGGTTAGAAGGAGAGAAAGGGGGAGGGGAGAGGGAGAGGGAAAGAGAGAGAGGGAGGGAGAGAAAGGGGAAGAGTGAGGGGGGACAGAGGATGGGGAGGGGGAGGAGAAAGAAAGTGAGGGAGGGGGAGGGGGAGAGAGGGAGGGGGAAGGGGAGAGAGGGAGGGAAAGACAGAAAGGGAGGGGAGGGAGAGAAAGGGGGGAGGGGGAAGGGAGAGGGAGAAAGGGAAGGAGGGGAGAGGGAATGGGAGTGGGAGAGAAAGGGAGAGGGAGGGGAGAGAGGGAGGGGGAGGGGGAGAGAGGGAGGGGGAGAGAGGGGGAGGGGTAGAGAGGAAGGGAAACACAGAAAGGGAGGGGAGATGGGGGAGAGAGAGAAAGGGGGGAGGGGGAGGGGAGAGGGAGAAAGGGAAGGAGGAGAGAGGGGGAATGGGAGGGGGAGAGAAAGGGAGGGGAGGGGGAGGGGAGAGAGGGAGGGGGAGGGGGAGGGGAGGGGGAGGGGGAGAGTGACTGCAGGTGACTTACAGAAGTGAAACCCCCAATACAAAACCCAATAATTCCCAGTCCCTTGGCGATAACAATCAAACAAACCGCTTGATGGACTCCGTATCACCCTGGAGTCCCCAGGGTGGGGACTCACTGACAAAATCACATCTTCAGGACTTTTGGAAAGTATCAAGGAGTTGGCCAATCGTATCTCTGCAGGGATGATGCATCTGGACCACCCCAGGCTGGGGATGATAGATTTAGGCCAAAGGTATACAAGAGATTTAGGAGTACCATGCGATCAAATTTAAATGTTTAACGTGGAAGATGGCAAACACCCTTCAACATATTTAAAATCACCATGCTGAACCCATGATGGTTTCAGGTCAATTAAAATTTAAGTTTGAATAAAATTAAATTTTGATTTCATGCTAGCCGTGCTTTAGATTTTATCAGGGGCAAGGAATCAAGACCGCATATCAAGCTCCATTAAGCTGATTTATTGCTCATTGCACAAGAATCTAGTCAACTGTGAGCACTAAATTAGAGCTAATTAAGAGTCAACAGAATTCAAGAGGGGTTGGACTTAAGACTGTTTGTGGGAATGTAATGATGCCAGGCTGATTCCTTTCTTGACTCCACCCCCGGACTCTTCCTATCCTTCTCCTACAGATTTTATTTAAAGGCTGAGATTCTGGAAAAAGTCTCACAAGTTAATTTTAGACCATCAAGAAAAGTCAACTGACTTCATCCAACCAGTTCATGGAATGATCAGGTAGCCAGTTCCATCTGAATGAATAAACCAGGGGTTTATACCAGGTTCTGGAGAACTGGTAGCATAAATTTTGAGCAGTTCGGAGAACCAGCAAATACCACCTCTGGTTGGCCCCCGAGTGGGGTAGGAATGGAGATCTTGCAATATCCTTCCCCCGGGATTGGGGAGGAAATGGGGATTTTGCAATACCCTTCCCCCAGGAGTGGGGAGGGAATGGGGATTTTGCAGTATCCTTCCCCTGCCATGTCCACCAAGCCACACCACGCCCACCAAGCCACGCCCACAGAACCGGTAGTAAAAAAGAAATGGATTTCACCACTGGAATAAACCAACTTTCCATGCACATACCCAAAATAAACTTTCCAGCACATACCCAACTTTCCATGCCGAGAATATAAATGACTTCCTTTAATTGCCTTGTGCGGATATATCACTGAACTGTTTTTGACTTGCCTAGAACTCATCATCTGTCAAAAAGATATTTTGCAGCCAAGCAGATAGCTTAATTGGATATTTAATTTAACTGTGAAGCTTTGTTCTTTCCTATTTCACATTTTGTTCCTTAATTTCGTAGGGTTTTTTTTTTTCTTTTCTCCCCTTCTTTCCTGAGCTCATCATTTCACTCTTTGCTTTTCCACAAATGATTCAGGACTTGGATGAAAGATGCTTGCATTTCTAACTCCCGCTCTGTTCATTTCGGAGACTGTAATTTCCTCCTGCCTTTCTCCAATATACCAGACGCAAATGAGAAATATCAAATTAATTAGATTCGTATTCATTAATCAGACTCTCAAATGAATCCTTAGGTGATATGATGGGCCTGTTAAAATAACATTAGAAGGGTGAGTCTCGTGAGGCCAATCGTTCAGTCGAATGTACAAGGTGACTAACAATATTTTAGCAAACACCTTGTAAACACGAAAGATATAAACAAGGCACTTAAAAAAAAAAACCTGCTAATAATAAAACTGTTAACGTTTAAAAGCCCGGCTAAATCTCATCGCTTGTTCTTGTCAAAAAAGTAATAATAATAATGTATCATCAATAAAAAGAATATAGTGATGAAAAACAGCCAACAGGAAAAAAGCAGATTGAAACAATCAAAAGGATCCATCAACCCTTCAATTAAAAAAACAAAAAACCTTTGCAACTGAATGTAAAATGCAGATTCATAGTCAGAAGAAGTTTAAAAGTTTTAAAGCATTAAAAAAAAAATCTGTGCAGAAAATACCCTGGCACGGCAGTGGTGAAATGTAAAATTTGTTGCTACTGGTTCTGTGGGTGTGGCTTGGTGAAGAGGGGGGGGGATAATGTGACTGGGTAGGCGTGGCCAACTTTTTTTTTTTTTTTTTGCTTTTAAAAGAAAAAAAAAAGCCTCTGATGATCAGGCAACTCAACTGGGATCATCAGAACCTTTTAAAAGCATTTCTTTTTACAACCTCTTCCGTCGAAGAGTTTGTAGAAAAATGCTTTTAAAAGCCTCTGATGATCCCAGCTGAGTTGCCTGATCGTCAGAGGCTTTTTTTTTTTTTTTACTTTTAAAAGCATTTTTTTTGGCTGAAGAAAAAATGCTTTTAAAAGTAAAAAAAAAAAGCCTCTGATGATTACGTGGCTCAGCTGGGCATGGGGAGGGGCAGGGATTTTTGCTACCAGTTCTCCGAACCACCCGTCGCCATCACTACTGGATCGGGCGATGCGGTCCGAACTGGGAGCATTTCACCCCTGTGGCAGGGGTATCATAGTTTAATATCTTCATGTAGGCCTTTCTGGACTGGATCAGTGGTGGGTTTCAAATTTTTTTACTACTGGTTCTGTGGGCGTGGCTTGGTGGGCATGGCAGGGGAGGGATACTGTAAAATCTCCATTCCCACCCCACTCCAGGAAAAGGATATTGTAAAATCTCCAGTCCCTCCACAATCCAGGGGAAGGTTACTGCAAAATCCCCATTTCCTCCCGATCAGCTGGGACTTGGGAGGCAGAGAATAGATGGGGGCGGACCAATCAGAATTTTTACTACCGAACTACTCAAAATCCTTCCCCTAGAGTGGGGAGGGAATGGAGATTTGGCAGTATCCTTCCCCTGCCACGCCCACCAAGCCACACACACACAGAACTGGTAGTATAAAAATTTGGATTTCACCGCTGAGCCAGGGTGATATATATATATAATCATAATAACCTTCCTTTCTCAGAGAGTCAAGGACATCTTGCCCTGCACCTGGAAGGCTGGAACTGGGAGGCCTCTCCAGTTGGGACGGTGCTTTGATTGGACCATGTGAGGGACTTGTGGATGCTGGGCAGGGACTTTTCCTTTGGGTGGGGAAAACCTGGAAGCTTTTTTTTTTTTTTTAAATTTGATTTATATGCCGCCCTTCTCCGGAGACCCAGGGCGGCTTACAATGCGCTAAGCAATACCCTTCATTCTTTTGTATATTTATACAAAGTCAGCTTATTGCCCCCACAACTGGGTCCTCAATTTACCTACCTTAGAAAGGATGGAAGGCTGAGTCAACCTTGAGCCTTGGAGAGATTTGAACCAGCAGTAATTGCAGGCAGCTGGTCTTAATAACCAGCTTAATAACAGGGTGCCTTAGACCACTGTACTACCAAGGCTTTCAGATTTGGGTTTTCCCAGATGTGCCAATATGACATCTCTAATAAAATGGAACTTTGAGGAACTTATAACCTTGGAGTGTTATTTCATTGGGGGTATTACTTGGAACGCGGACTTTAGATGAGATTAACTTGAGACGCGTATATTCGCCTTCATTTTATTTTCATTCTGGTGTACCAGGTATGGGTTTCCTTTGTTCGCAGGAAGCAAAATCCTCTCGCCTCAGCAATGCTTGGCTTCAAACTTCCAAGATCAGACACACACACAACCGTTCGTTAGACAGGAGCTGTGATGAGTGTGGCAAAGAGGCAAAGTGTTTAAGAGTATATATCACTCGTGGGCGGAGATACGATTTTCTGCTTGTTTGCTTCCCGGGATTTTTGGTGGGAGTTTGAAGTTTTTATTTATGTTCTTTTACACCGTTCAGCATATTTGAGGGCAAACACATTTTTTGTGTGTCTGTGTGTCTCTCCGATGGGAAACCGCAAAACTGATTCTCAAGCCAGGAGAATTGAGAAGAAATACTGGAGCCACTCAAAAACAGAGAGAGCGTCAAGGTTGAAAGGCTCTGTTATAAATATCCCCATCAATGCTAGGACTGGATTTTAATTTATTTTATAGCCATGTATGTGAGATCAGCACATTGTCAACTGAGGAAAACACACGGAATGTACACAGGACATTTATATCCCGTGGCATATGGCAAATGGGATAAAGAGCATATGAAATTGAATAAATTACATCAAAATGGGATACTGGTGGTTTTATTGTCAAACCTTCTCATAAAGCAGCTGCTCCTCTTCGAAGTCACATGACCGCCCACAACATCCCCATTTGCCATCTGATCTGCCCACAGCCCTGAGCTTTCCATTGTGTAGCCCATTTCAATGTTTGTCTACTCGTATTCTCTGACACCGTCTTTCTAGAGCTTGGTTGTTTCCTTGCAAATGTTTCATTACCCCCAACTAGTCATCAGTGCTAGAAGGGAGTGGGATATTGGAGGGGGAGGAGGAGGAGGAGTCCGTCCTTCCTTCCTTCCTTCCTTCCTTCCTTCCTTCCTTCCTTCCTTCCTTCCTTCCTTCTTTCTTTCCTTCCTTTCCTTCCATGGTGCACAGTGGTTAGAATGCAGTATTGCAGGCTACTTCAGCTGACTGCTAGCTGCAGTTCAGCAGTTCAAATCTCACCAGCTCCAGGTTGACTCAGCCTTCCATCCTTCCGAGGTGGGTAAAATGAGGACCCAGATTGCTGGGGGCAAGAGGCTGACTCTGTAAACCGCTTAGAGAGGGCTGTAAAAGCACTATGAAGCAGTATATAAGTGCTCTTGCTCTTGCTCTTTTCTTTTCCTTCCTTCCTTCCTTCCTTCCTTCCTTCCTTCCTTCCTTCCTTCTTTCCTTCCTTCCATGGTGCGCAGTGGTTAGAATGCAGTATTGCAAGCTAATTCTGCCAACTGCCAGCAGTTCGATCCTGACTGGCTCAAGGTTGACTCAGCCTTCCATCCTTCCGAGGTGGGTAAAATGAGGACCCAGATGGTTGGGGGAAATAGGCTGATTCTGTAAACCGCTTAGAGAGGGCTGTAAAAGCACTATGAAGCGGTATATAAGTCTACGTGCTATTGCTATTGCTAGTATTATATTCCTTTATTAAGCAAATACCAAGCATCAGATTTGGCTGGGTGGAGAAACTCCCCCACCCCCTCAATTGTAAAAAGAAAAACAGGACATACTATTCCAATGGCTCTTCTACAATAAGTGGCACTTCATTTTTCGTTTTTTTCAAACAGCTCAAGCACTTCATTTCAAGCAACGGCTGGATTATTAAAAGGTAGTTTGAGGAGAAGGATCTGTTTACGTTCACCCTTGCCATGTGCCGTAAACCCGCGACCCACTGCCACGATTCTATATTTATAGCAATCGTCTCTATGAATATTCATGGCTGTCCGTTTTCTCGAAGCGTTTCACGATTCAGCACACCCATCCAACACGTGAAAGGTTTGCATCTCATCTATATTTTAGCATGGACAAATAGCATCGCCTCTGAATTTTAAGCCTCGATCCAAACATTAAAAAAAAAAAAAAGAGGGGGGGGAGTGGTGGGAAAGAAGAGGTTTTGGATGGAAGCTCAAACGTCGTTCCAGATCGTTGGCGTGGAATTCAAAGTCGCTCATAAAGCCAACCTCTCTCTTTTTTTTTTTAAATGTAGTTTATTTCGTTTAAGCCTTGAGAGATGGAAGCCCTCTTTTCAGCAGAGAGCGGTTTGAAAATTTATTTGTTTATCCAAAGAAGGAATCCAGAAGAAATTTTTGCCCAGGGAAACCAGAAGTGATAATAGATAATTCAGTTCATAAGGCATCCAAAGCATTCCGAGAAGAAATAAAAGGAACAAAGAAAAGAGGATGATGATGATGGATGATGATGATGATGATGATGATGATGATGAATGTTTCCTAGGAACAATTTCATCAGCAGTGGAAGGAGCTAAGGAGCAGTGTTTAGAATGCAATATTGCAGGCAGTGGTGAAACTTAATTTTTTTTTTACTACCGAAGTGGGTGTGGCTTGGTGGGCATGGCTTGGTAGGCATGGCAGGGGAAGGATACTGCAAAATCTCCATTCCCACCCCACTCCTGGGAGAAGGATACTGCAAAATCCCTATTTCCTCCCCACTCCTGGGGGAAGGATATTGCAAAATCTCCATTCCCACCCCACTCTGGGGCCAGCAGAGGTGGTATATCCCGGTTCTCAAAACTACTCAAAATTTCCACTACCGGTTCTCCAGAACCCGTACCCCTGATTGCAGGCGACTTCTGCTGACTGCCGGCTACCAGCAGTTTGGCAGTTCGATCCTGACCGACTCAAGGTTGGACTCAGCCTTCCATCTTTCCAAGGTGGGTAAAACGAGGAGCCATATTGCTGGGGGCAAGAGGCTGACTCTGTAAACCGCTTAGAAAGGGCTGTAAAGCACTGTGAAACAATATATAAGTCTAAGTGCTCTTGCTATCTTCCTTCCTTCCTTCCTTCCTTCCTTCCTTCCTTCCTTCCTTCCTTCCTTCCTTCCTTCCATGGTGCACAGTGGTTAGAATGCAGTATTGCAGGCTATCTCTGCCGACTGCCAGCAGTTCAATCCTGACAGGCTCCAGGTTGACTCAGCTCTTCCATCCTTCTGAGGTGGGTAAAATGAGGACCCAGATTGTTGGGGGCAAGAGGCTGACTCTGTAAACCACTTAGAAAGGGCTGTAAAGCACTGTGAAGTGGCATATAAGGTTAGATTCTAGCTTAGATCTCTCCTTGATTAGTGTTCATCCATTGTCCATCCTGCCCTCCGGTGCTTTGGAGAATAGATTGATCCACCTTCGTCCTTGTGTCAGCACCTTAGATACTGCAACACTGCTGTCATTTCTCCCTCCCCCCCCCAATTTCCTAGGAAGCCCCCAAATGTCAACACTAATTGATTCCCTAAATGATGTCAGAATTAAGATGCCATTTTAAGCCCGGCCAATTGACAACTGAATGCAAATTAAGTCACAGTGGTGGGATGGCAATTACTATTTTTCAGAAGCGCAGAGAAAGCAGGTAAAAGATGAGAAGAGCGGATGAAACTCAAGGCGGATAAAATCATTTCACGTGTCCGCGCTTCCTTCATTTCTTACCCGTTGATTGGTATTTCAACTCTCAGGGTTGGGCTGCAAAAAACCCCCCAAATCTACATTGTTAAACCTTTGCCCTGATTCAAGTCCGCCAACCATTATTTAGGAAGACGTCTCACCAGTGGTGGGATTCAATCCACTGAACCGGTTCGCCAAAAATATGAGTGCGCACGCATGCGCATGTGCACACGGCTTCCACACATGTGAGGCTTCCGCCACGCAATGAGGGTTGGCCGAGCAGCCTTTCGGAGCCTGTTCCACTCCATCTCTGATCTCCGGGGCAGCGACTGCTTCTCTCCGCTGCTGCTCTTGCTGGGAGAGAGAGCGTCTCTTGTGCAATTTAGCAGCTGTGAACCTCCGCTTTCCTCTAAGTCCCATCTGGAAAGCGTGCAGCACAGAGAAACAGCAGCCATGTTGAATGCTGCTTCTCTGTACTGCGCGTTTTCCAGATGGGATTTAGAGGAAAGCGGAAGCTCACAGCTGCTAAATTGCACAAGAGATGCTCTCTCCCCCAGCAAGAGCAGCAGTGGAGAGAAGCAGCTGCTGATCAGGAGACCACATGGAGCGTCTCCGTGAGCGAGCAAGCCTCGGCAAGGGACAGCTGCAAGAGCTCTGTTGCAGCTCTTGCTCGGATGTAGTTTGAGGCCAGAGGGGGGTGGCGGTGAGCGGGCGGCAGCTCCGGGGCAAGGCTGGAGCCAGAGAATGCCGTGTCCCTAGGCCCCTACCCGAGATGAAGGGCGAGCAGGCGACATGCATACCTTTGATGAGAAGAACAGGTGAGGCGTGGAGGCGAGGCACGGAGATTAGCTGGATCGCATGGCGAAGGGAAGATAATATATATGCTAGCCGGTCGTCAATTTTACCAGTTGTCTGAACTGTGTGAAATCATAACAACTGGTTCACCCGAACCAGTTGTAACTGGATGAATCCCACCCCTGCTTCTCACCTCAAAATAAAAGCAATCTCAGAAATAGGGTGCATTTGTCTCTCTAGGTCTTTTTTGTTTGTTTGTTTCCGACTTGCGGATATTCCAAACCCACAGCTTCTTGGACTGCAAAACAAAACATTAATTTGTTTACAAATAAGATAAATCATAACAAGGAAAGCAAAGAAATCGGAGCCTGTTCTGCTGGAGGATAATTAACGGGGATTTCATTCAGACAAGCTTTGGAGAAACAATGAAATCTGCACAGCCTGGATTAAAAGCAATTACGAGGCAAATGCGTTTTGCTGGTGATCGAGCTAATTAATCCACACCCTTAACTCAAATTGGTTGACTTTTTAATTACCAGATAATCTCACCCATAAGGCAAGTGTTTCTTATTCAGTCTCGTCTTTGACAGGCTTGTCTGTTTAGAGCAAAAATAAGAGACCAGATGCCCTCCAGATGTTTAGACCACAGCTCCCATAGGCCTTTGATTATCAGCTTTGATTTGAACTACAGGCCAAAATATCTAGAAGGCTCTTTAGGTCTTATAAGGGGATTCAGTTGTAATTCTGTGTCATGGATAAGCCACTGAAAAAAAATGTTGCGCAGGCAATCTCCCAGCTTGAAGAGAAAGTCTGGGCCACTCACAATAAATGGAATGAGAGCATGAGAAGAGACCTTGAGGTCTTCTAATCTATCTGTACTAATTCAGGAATCTTCAGACCACCCCACTCAAATGTTACCCAACCTTGGCTTGAAAGAGAAAGTCCTTGGTACTTACAATCATGGAATGGGAGCATTACAAAAGATCTTGGAAGTCTTCTAGTCTGGAGAACCGGTACCGGAAATTTTGAGTACTTTGGAGAACCGGCAAAAACCACCTCTGGCTGGCCCCGCCCCCATCTATTCTCTTCCTCCCAAGTCCCAGTTTATCGGGAGGAAATGCGGATTTTGCAGTAACCTTCCCCTGGATTGGGGAGGGAATGGAGATTTTACAGTATCCTTCCTCTGCCACGCTCACCAAGCCACGCCCACCAAACTATGCCACGCCCACCAAGCCACGCCCACAGAACAGGTAGTAAAAAAATTTGAAACCCACCACTGAATAGCATGTAACCAATTCCTCATTTCTTCTCTTTCCAAGATTCAGTACCGAAAGGTTCAGTATTTAACACGTACACCTTAAATTACGAATCTCTCAAAACTGATACCCTTCCTGAGAGCGGAGATGTGTCACTGCCATCTCCACGACCAGCAGAGATCATAAATCAATGTAATGTTTTTCCTCCCCCAGCAGACAGCCAAGATCATAAGCCAATACGTACATTGGACAGAGTGGGGTTATTTATTTATTTTTTTGCAACACAACAATGGCATAAATTGATCTGATTCAGCCAAAATCCCCAGTAGTGTCAAAACCAAGCCAGGATTAATAGCCAAAGATTTGGGGACAGCAACAAACTTAGCTAGAGGAATTTATCTCTGTTGAAGTTCTTCCATTTCGAAGACAAACGCTCGGCTTTCAAAATTGGATGGTCTCACTTCTCTACAGCCAACTTAAAGCTTTTAATATTTCCCCCGTGTGATGTTTTGTTGACTTGCCAGTACAGTTGGCTGGATGCATCTACCCGTTTCCACAGCCAATAAAATTTAAACAAAAAATATAACACAGCAGGGTTAATAATTCATTGCTCTGTTCCTTCAAAAATAAATAAATAAATAAAAATCTCACTTTGCCAAGATGCAATCTGGAATGGAGTGGTACCCTATGGGAACAGGAAATGGAAGAAGCTGCCCAAGGAAGGCCCTCAGTTGCAAAATGATGGATCAGGATTTGCTGCGCTCTGTCGTTCAGTCCCTGATCATCTCACGGTTGGGCTATTGTATTGCGCTCTACATGGGGCGACCCTTGAAGAGCATCCAGAATCTACAGCTAGTGCAGAGTGTGGCAGTATGGGCAATTTGAGGAGGGGGGCAAGATTAGCCCCTGTAACACCACTACTCCGTGAGCTGCGCTGGCTACCGGTCTGCTTCCGGGTTCAATTCAAAGTGTTGGTGATCATCTTTAAAGTCCTTCATGACACGGGTCCCAGCTACTTGAAGGAGCATCTTATCCCAATGGCATTGGCCTGTCCCACTCATGCCAGCAGAAGAAGCATGGCTGGCAGGGTCCAGGAGGAAGGTTTTCTCTGTTGTTGCTCCTGCCCTCTGGAACATCTTGCCTTCCAATGTGAACTTGGCTCCAACTTTCCCAGCCTTTCATAAGGATCTCAAGTGCTGGCTCCACCAGTTGGCCTGAGGTCCCAACGAGGGAAAAGCAGAGTGAAGGTGGTTGATCGTGCAACAAAATTTCCCACCTCCCTCTTATTCCACGCCCGTCCTCCCCACATGTCCTTAGATTTTAATGTTTGGTTTTAATTTATGTATAGTATGTGCATGTATAGATTCATTTTTTGTGACTGTAAGCTGCCCAGAGTTACCCTGTCGTAAGATGGGCGGGCAGTAAATCTTTAGATAGATATAGATAGATAGATAGATAGATAGATAGATAGATAGATAGATAGATAGATAGATACTCTGTTTCCCCAAAAATAAGACCCAACCGGAAAATAACCTGTCGTAAGATGGGCAGGCAGTAAATCTTTAGATAGATAGATAGATAGATAGATAGATAGATAGATAGATAGATAGATAGATAGATAGATAGATAGATAGATAGATACCCTGTTTCCCCCAAAATAAGACCCAACCGAAAAATAAGTCCTAGCATGATTTTTCAGGATGCTTGTAATATAAGCCCTACCCCCAAAATAAGCCCCAGTTAAGATTGTCAGCCAGATGGGTGCATTTAGTACTGTATTTCCCACAAAATAAGACCTAACCAGAAAATAAGCCCTAATGCGTCTTTTGGAGCAAAAATTATTTTCGGGGAAACACAGTGGATGGATGGATGGATGGATGGATGGATGGGTGGATGGATGGATGGATGGCAGTGGTGAAATGCAGCCAGATCTAAACGGATTGCGTGATCCGGTAGCGCCAGCGGTGGGAGGCTCTGCCCACCTACCCGGACATCATCACGCCCCCGTGTTTTGATCCTCTGCGCATGCACCAAAGGCTCTGTGCATGTGTGGAGGAGGCATGTACAAGCATAGTATGCACATCATGCGCTTACATTTGTGAGCCCGTAGGGAAAGGTAAGTGAATTTCACCCTGGATGGATGGACAGACAGACGGACAGACAGATATACATGAAGATAGATGATAGATAGATAGATGATAGATAGATAGATAGATAGATAGATAGAGATGATTGATAGATAGACAGACATGAAGATAGATGATAGATAGAGACAGATAAATAGATAGATAGAGATAGATAGATGGTAGATAAATAGATAGATAGATAGATAGATAGATAGATAGATAGATAGATAGATAGATAGATAGATAAAAGAGGGAGGGAGGGAAGGAAGAAGGAAGGAAGGAAGGAGGGAGGGAGGGAGGGAAGGAAGGAAAGAAAGAAAGAAAGAAAGAAAGAAAGAAAGAAAGAAAGAAAGAAAGAAAGAAAGAAAGAAAGAGGACTTCCTGTATTCCCTGTACTTTTAGCAAGCCATCCAATTCAGGTTTCGCAGTTATTTCAGCTTTCAGCACAATGTCTGCCACCAACCCCCCACTCCAAACTGACTGCTAGGGTCGCCCCGTATATGCTTATTTTCGACTCCGGATGAATCATTTATTAACGCTCTGCCAACCAACTCGCATTTTTAGTATCACCCAGAGAGTCCAACTCGATCCCTGTAACTAAATGAAGAAAGGATAGAATCCGAAATGGCAGGCTTAACTAAAATTAGCACCCTAATTATATTTTATCTCGGCGTACATCCAATCAAAATCAATAGCGAGTGGCACATTTACGGCTAGGACATTTAATGCGAGGTAGTAATCTCTCCCTTTTGCAAATAATAATATTTATTTATTTATTACCTCCAGGAGTTATTAATGAGGGAACCGCGAGACACCCCCTCCCCCATTCTGAACAGTTTTCACTGTTTTGATGCTCATGCAATAAGTGAACATAAACCAAGTCTCGTTATAGTGGAAGTTCTATAGTGACTGGTAGACCAGCCGAAGATGAGATATAGATTGTGTTCAGTGGTGGAATTCAGCCGGTTCTATCCGGTTCGGGCGAATTGGTAGCGGCAGCTGCGGGAGGCTCTGCCCACCAGGCGGGATGTCATCACGTCCCATTTTTGACCCTCCGTGCATGCGCGGAAGGCTCATGTGCATGCGCTCACATTTGCGAACCGGTAGCGAAGGTAAGTGAATTCCACTCCTGATCGTGTTCCTGTTGTGACCCAGGCCCAAGTAAGTAGTAGGAAAATCAGTCCGTGAAAAAACAAACACACTTTATTCGAACAGCTGAGAATGACTTCATTCCCAGCGTCGTTCACTTAAATTAAAGCAAGTTCCTCCCAACACAAATTCCTCAGTCCTATCGCAAACCTTGGTCCAATTAGGCAAACTGCCAAAGGCCTTTCTTGGCAAAAGTTCAGAAGTCACAGATACAAAAATAAATACGTAGACTAAGAAGACGACAAAGCTACCAACGTTGTTTTCCGGCAAAGCCCAAACGCCATTGCTGGTCTGTTTTAAGCCTTATGGGAGGGGCCAATCATCTCTTGGCCCTACTCCTGAGTTGTCCTCTTTGCTTGAGCTGCTCTTGCCTTCTAGCAGCTCTTCTCATACGTGCACTAGGAACAGGGTCCTCCTGTTCCTCTGCCTCTCTACTGTCCGCCTTTGGAGGCTCCGAAGTCCACAGCTCACACCCCGATGGCCCTGGCCCCATCACTGCCTCTGATGCAGAGCCCTCATCCAGGCCTTCCCCAGCCTCCAGGATTGGCCCATGTTTTTCCTCAGCCTCATCGCTGTCCGACTCCGCTGCCAGCTTCACAGGCTGCTGGCGGACCACAACACTTCCACCTGGCAGCCAGACAGCACAACTTTACACATGCAATTGTCAAATGTACTCTTGTGGGGAGGAATCTCTAGGAGGATCCGAAAAACATGACCTGTGTAAAAAGGGGCGGGGCTCAGATGGTGCACCCATGGCCACCATCTTTATTTTTTTATGTCCTTCCCTTGTGGACACTTCTGGGATGACCTGTGATAGCATCCTAGTCCAGGGTTGGTGAACCTTTTCGGCAACAACTGCCGAAACGGGAGCACGCGCATACGAGTCAGAAGGCAGAAGTCCAGGTGGCCGGTGTGCATGTGCATGTCAGAAACCAGGAGATCATCTTCCCGATGCACGCAGGCACACTTTGCCATCACGTGTCAGGAGCGGGGGTCGTGCGCGCATGTGCCAACACCCATAATTCTATGCACCTGCACCCGCGCATGCACATGCGACCCTGCCCGCTCCCCCCGCTCCTGGCACGCGATGGCATGGTAGGCCTCTTTTTTGCTGTCCCCAGCCTCCAGAGCCTTTCTAGGAGTCTGGGGAGGGCAAAAATGGCCTTCCCTACCACCCCCGAAGGCCCTCTGGAGGCCAGAAACAGCCCATTTGTCAATTTCCGGTGGGACTGTCAGACCTCCAAGGTTCCTTCCAACTCTATTGTTGGAATGTTCTAATCGGATAAAGTCAACAAAATTCAAGAGGGGTTGCACTTAGATCTTTTGTGGGAACATAACGATTCTAAGCTGATGACTCGTTTAACTCCACCTGCAGGCTCTGCCTGTTCTTCTATAGAGAACCGTTTGCCTGAAATGGTATAGAGTCTATTTGAGAAAGGGGTTGGACTAGAAGACCTCCAAGGTTCCTTCCAACCCTATTATTCTATGTTCCGTGTTCTAATTAGAGAGACTGTATTTTGTATCGGAGCAAAAACTTTGAATGGCTTTTTTATTATTATTATTATTATTACCGATACAGCTCATCAGCGATTTGCAAGCTGGACAGGAACCAGAACACTTCATTAGCAAGCAGAACTGATAAGGCTCCTAAAGATCAATTTATAACGGCTGGTTGCATTTTTGAGTCACTCCGGTTTGAGGACCATCATCAAGAGCAGATCGTTAAAATCGGTCCTGACAGTCGAACCAATGACCGGATCCGTTTTCCCGATCTGAAAGAAAAGGCAGGAAGACCGATAGATTTAACGATTTTTCATCCCACGCGAGCTTCATCTGCTGCCCTCAACTTTTTATGTCCTTTGCTGTAATCCTCTGGTGAGCCAGCCAGTGCCATCAAACCACAGTGATTTAATTTGTATTCCGTTGTAAATTGGCCATGTGTAAAATGGCAGCTTAATTCTGACATAATTGAATGAGTCAATTAGTACTGACATCTGGGAATCTTGGTTTGAGAAATTCAGGGGTAAAAAGAGGGAAAACAAATACAAGTCGTCCTGGACTTACAACGGTTCATTTAGCGACCATTCGAAGTTACGATGCCACTGAAAAAAGGGACTCGCAGCTGCTTTTCACACTTTTGACTGCCGCAGCATCCCAATGTGACGTGATTAAAATTCAGGCGCTTGGCCACTGACTCATATTTATGACGGTCGCAGTGACCCGGGGGCGACCTTCTGACAATCAAAGTCAATGGGAAAGCCTGATTCACTTAACAACTGTGTTACTCATTTAACAACCCCAGTGATTCACGTGGCAAGAAAAGCCGTAGAATGGGGCAAAACCCACTTAACAAATTTCTCACTTAGCGACATAAATCTGGGGCTCAATTATGGTTGTGAGTGGAGGATTGATTGCCTGTACTTTATCTTATTACAATTTTCATTTTCGAAAGCCGTTCGCCCGAATGCCTGTTAAAAAACACAATATGTTTCATGTTCATCAACGATGATGAAATCTGCCCGAGAAGCTGGAATTTTGCTGAAAACCGGACATTGCAGAGGTGGGTTTCAGCAGGTTCTGACCAGTTCTGGAGAACCGGTAGCGGAAATTTTGAATAGTTCGGAGAACCGGTAGTAAAAATGCTGACTGGCCCCGCCTGATTGGGAAGACATGGGGATTTTGCAGTAACTTTCCCCTGGAGTGGGGTGGGAATGGAGATTTTACAGTATCCTTCCCCTGTCATGCCTACCAAGCCACGCCCACCAAGCCACACCCACAGAACCGGTAGTAAAAAATTTTTGAAACCCACCACTGGGACATTGCCTTTAAAATTTCCATTTCTTGGTGAGAAAAACAGCTCCATTCTTTTTTTTTTTTTTTTGGCTCCACAGGAGAAGACACAGCCAAATCGAAAGAAGATTTACAAATTCAGAGAATGTCCCAGGTGTTACTCAGTGCCTACATATCTGACCCACGGAAAGCTCTCCGTTCCATAATTCATCTTTCAGCCTCCAGGAAAATCATTCAAGATTGGAATTTTGCATCTTGGGGACAGACCCTCAGAGAACTATCAATTTATTTATTTATTTATTTCATTTGCAGAAAGCACACCTGGTATTAAATCTAGTCTCGGTGGCATGGCATCGGGATAGACTGTAGATTTTATTTTTTTTTACACAAACAGAGTTAGAAGGGACCTTGAAGGTCTTTTACTCCATGTTTGTTGTTGTTAGTTCCGAAGTCGTGTCCGACCCATCGGGACCCCATGGACAATGTTCCTCCAGGCCTTCCTGTCCTCTACCATCCTCTGGAGTCCATTTAAGCTCACGCCGATGGCTTCGGTGACTCCATCCAGCCACCTCGTTCTCTGCCGTCCCCTTCTTCTTTTGCCCTCCATCGTTCCCAGCATTAGGCTCTTCTCCAGGGAGTCCTTCCTTCTCATTAGGTGTCCAAAGGATTTGAGTTTCATCTTCAGGATCTGGCCTCCTAAAGAGCAGTCAGGGTTGATCTCCTCTAGGACCGACCGGTTGGATCGCCTTGCAGTCCAAGGGACTCGCAGGAGTCTTCTCCAGCACCAGAGTTCAAAGGCCTCCATTCTTTGGCGCTCAGCCTTCCTTATGGTCCAACTTTCACAGCCATACATTGCAAGTGGGAAAACCATCGCCTTGACTATATGCACTTTTGTTGGCAGGGTGATGTCTCTGCTTTTTAGTATGCTATCTAGATTTGCTATAGCTTTCCTCCCCAGGAGCAAGCCTCTTTTAATTTCTTGACTGCAGTCCCCATCTGCGGTGATCTTGGAGCCCAGGAAAATGTTAAAAAAATGTTTTTTTAAAAAAATCCAAACTCCAATGGTTCCAAGCACCAGTCCATCTCTTTCACAATATATGTCTCTGTGGAAAGCCAGTGCTTCAAAAAAAAATTTCATTATCTCAAAACTCATATCAGAAAGCCTCTTATCAGAATGACCGTTGCAGCATCCCCATGGTCACATAATCAAAATCCAGATGCTTGACAACTGGCATGTACTTATGATGGTTGCAGTCTCCGTGGTCATGTGACCATTTTTTGCCACCTCCTGCCGAGCAAAATCAATGGAGAAGCTGCAGTACTCAATAACCAGTGATTCACTTAACTACTGAGGCAAGAGAGGTCCGTAAAATGGGGGCAAAACTCCCTAAATAATCTGCCTCTCTTAGCAACGGAAATGTTGGGCTCAATTGTGGCCATAAATCGAGGACCATCTGTTTCCTTAGGACTTTATGGTTTACTGGTTCTTCAAGTTTGCTTTTTAATCATTCTGATTTGATTGTACAAAGTCACATTTATGAGATGGGCGGCTATATAAATTTGATCAATAAACAAAGCGAGCTTTTTGCTGTGGTGAGGAAGGGAAGAGCAACAGCTCTGGCCAAGACTGTAAAATAAGCTTAGTATCATTTTGGGAGGGGGAGGGGAGATGTCTGTAGCAGAGATCAAGAACGGCTTTTGATCCCCAGAGGTTTTACAAGAGCAGCAACAAATAGGATTTCTTTCCTTTCCTCCATTAAGCTAGTAGAATCCCTGGTCTGCTGCAGTCAATAATAAATTTGTCCACTCACAGATTGGTCATCCTGGGGTTTGGAGCTGAGCCATGCGAGAGATCATCTGCTTACACACACACTGTTGTGGTCCACCCGCAGCCTGCGGAGCTGGCAGCGGAGTCGGACAGCGATGAGGCTGAGGAAGAACATGGGCCAGTCCTGGAGGCTGGGGAAGGCCCGGATGAGGGCTCTGCGTCGGAGGCAGAGATGGGGCCAGGGCCATCGGGGAGTGATGTGCGGACTCCGGAGCCTCCAGAGGCTGACAGTAGAGAGGCAGAGGAACAGGAGGAGCCTGTTCCTAGTACATGTATGAGAAGAGCTTCCAGAAGGCAGGAGCAGATAAAGCAGAAAGGACAACTTAGGAGTAAGGCCAAGAGATGTTTGGCTCCTCCCGTAAGGCTTAAAAGACCAGCAACGGCTCTTGGCCTCTTTGTCGGAAAACAACATTGAGAGATTTGCTTCTTGTTTCACTGTATTCATTTCTTGTCGGCGTCTTCTGCTTCTGAACTTTTGCCAAGAAAAGCCTTTGGCAGTTTGCCTAATTATCCCAAGGTCAGTGATAAACTGAGGAATGGTGTTTTGAAGAATTTGCTTTAATTCAGTTTGGACTACGCTGAGAATGAGTTAATTCTCAGCTGTTCTAATAAAGTCTGTTTGTTTTTGAACTGTTTGTATTTAATACTAACTACTTGGGCCTGGGTCACAACACACACACACACACACACACACACCAAATCCTGTCTTTTTTATGGCATAGGATGTCATGATCTCAGGGGGAACCTCATTCCAGAGGGCAGATGCTGCAACAAAGAAAGAACGTTTCCTAGGTCCCAAAAGGTCCCACTGTTTGATCAAAGGGTATAGGAGAGGGACTGTCAAGCAAGGAATCGAATGGAATGGAGGAAAGGAGAGGAGAGGAGAGGAGAGGGTAGAGAATAGAATAGAATAGAAGGGAAGGGAAGGGAAGGGAAGGGAAGGGAAGGGAAGGGAAGGGAAGGGAAGAGAAGAGAAGAGAAGAGAAGAGAAGAGAAGAGAAGAGAAGAGAAAGGAAGGGAAGGGAAGGGAAGGGAAGGGAAGAGAGAAGAGAAGAGAAGAGAAGAGAAGAGAAGAGAAGAGAAGAGAAGAGAAGAGAAGAGAAGAGAAAGAGAAGAGAAGAGAAGAGAAGAGAAGAGAAGAGAAGAGAAGAGAAGCTTTATTGGCCTAGTGTGATTAGACACACAAGGAATTTGTCTCTGGTGCGTAAGCTCTCAGTGCACATGCAAAACAACTAAGTAATAGTAATCATAATAACAGAGGATAATAATCATAATAATGATACCAAGAGGACAAAATCCAACCTCTATTGATTGCCGTTGAACCTTATCTAGTCTCATCCAAGTGCAAACCGTCAGTCTGAGAAGATTCCTGTGTATAGCTTGAGGAATAAACAGTTAATTGGACTCTTCAAGCGTATGTCTGGTTGTCTACAGTTGACAAGGGGGGACCTGGTACAGGTCCACTCTGATGACTCTTACTGGCTGGAAAGCACCTGCAGAAGAGGAGATCCTTCAGGTAACAAGATCTCTGTAGGAGATGACCAGGCTGAGCCTGAGGGAGGAATCAAGCAGGTCATTAGTCTTGAGTCCCCTTTGTGCCCACACAACAGAGGTGGGTTTCAGCAGGTTCTGACCGGTTCTGGAGAACTGGTAGCAGAAATTTTGAGTAGTTCGGAGAACTGGTAGTAAAAATTCTGACTGGCCCCATCCCCATCTATTCTCTGCCTCCCATGTCCCAGCTGATTGGGAGGAAATGGGGATTTTGCAGTAACCTTCCCCTGAATTGGGGAGGGAATGGAGATTTTACAGTATCCTTCCCCTGCCATGCCCACCAAGCCACACCCACCAAACCATGCCACATCCACCAAGCCACACCCACAGAACCGGTAGTAAAAAAAATTTGAAACCCACTGCTGCCACCCAAGATTTAATTCCAGCTCTCCTTGAATTCCACTGACTTTTATCTACCACCAATTTGCTTTGACTATTAGTAGTTCAGATTCTTGTAGAGAGCTTAAGCTAGCAATAAATCCTTATATTCATTTGAACAGCCCGGATTTCCTGTTTTCCATGCTTGACAGTCTCAGGCCACAGTTTTGCCTTACAGGCCATCAGAAGAAACATTTTGAGAAGAAACGTGCATCTTTGCTCCATTTATTTGACCGCAAGAGCGTTTTATCTTGGCTTGGAAACAATTCCAAACCTCTCCCAAGTCATCATCTTCCAAAGACGGACCTTGTAAATATTTTGGGTAGCCTTGGAGAACAAGCAGAGAGAAACCCCAGATCGAAGAGTTTCAGGCAACTGCCGACTGAAAGACCTAATTCTTTCCGTTTCTAATCCGGACATTAATTTTACGGTAATGGACAACGAGAAGAAGGATTGGAGGTGCTTCTGCTTTGTGATATTGCCTTCGTAAAGCAGACGGAGGGTTGCCATATTTTTTCCCTCTTTTTATCACTGAAAGGTTGCTGAAGATAGAGAGTATATGTGCCTCGTCCTTAATATAAATTCCTCTCCGTATCACTCATGGATTACAGACAGTTTAATGTCAATTCGTCGTGGCCTTTAGCAGTAACAAATTCATCTTGTCTTTGTAATTGGGAAAGCTGTAAATAATAATCATCATCATAAAATAAAAAAAAAAAAGAATGAACTCTGGGAGAGTGAAAAGTACACGGTTAAGGAGGAAGGCGCCAACAATACACCAGATTATTTGTGTTGTTGTCTACTAGAATGTGCTGTGTGAGTCACGGTCAACAGCTTTCTTTTGTAGGAATTCCTTAAAAAATATTATTTAAATAACAGAGTTGTAAGGGATCTTGAAGGTCATCTAATCCAACCCACTGCTTGTTGTGGCCCATCAGCGGCCTGTGCAGCTGGTAGCTGATTCCGACAGCGAGGAGGTTGTTGTGGTGCTGTGCCAGCAGCCTGTGCAGCTGGCACTCAAGTCAGACAATGAGGAGGCTGGAGAAGATGTGGTGCCAGAGGCGGGGATTCAGCCAGGGCCTTCAGAACCTCCAGAAGCTCCTTTAAGTGAAGAGGACAAAGAGGAGGAGCCTCTTCTCAATGCACGGGCACGCAGAGCTGCCAAAAGGCAGGAGTGGCTTCTCAGGAGGAGGTCTCCTCGGGAGTAAGGCTTGGGGCTAATTGGCCACTCCCTTAGCCTATTTAAGGAAGGACGATGACTGACGTAATTTGCAGGGAACAACTTCATTCACTCTCCTTCACGTCCTGATCTTAGTTCTCTTATCAGTGTCCTGCAAATTGCTTCTGGGCTTTCTGCCAACCCTAGTAAGATTACGATTATTTATTCTTTGGATCCTTGTAGGCTGTTAAGAAAGTTAATTAACAGCCTTTGTTTGAAAAAGACTGATTTAATTTAGTAAACTAAGGTTTGTACAGACTTCGTGTGTGCTGCGTTCTTTGGGGTCCGTAGCTGGGGCAGAACACTGCTCAGGGAGGAAACTCTATACCAGTGGTGGCTAACCATTTTTGCATGGAGTGCCAAAAGAGAAGCGAGTGGGTGGCGGAGAACCAAAACTTGGAAGAGAGCAGCTGGCTGGTGTGCATGCGTGGTGGCCAGCTGATCCGGTGCATATGTACGCAGGGCCAGCTGCTCTCTTCCATGCATGCATATGTGTGCCAGCCAGCTGGTTCTTTGTGCATGCACATGACAGAACCCAGAAGAAAGTGGCTGGCCAGCCACAAATATGAACCAGTTGCCAAGCAGGTCTAAGTTTTGACCACGGGGTGCTGCAAAAGGTCGTAACTGTGAAAAACGGTCCTAAGCAGTGCTGGGTTCCTACTGGTTCGCCCCAGATTGGGCGAACGGGTAACAGCGGCAGTGAGAGGCTCCGCCCACCCGCCCAGATGTCTCTGCACATGCGCAGAAGTGTCACACGCGTGCCCACGAGCTAACTGGTAGCGACAGGATTTGGAACCCACTACTGGTCCTAAGTCCCTTTTTTCAGTGCCGTTGCAACTTTGGACGATGACTAAATGAGCTGTTGTAAATCAAGACTACCTGTACAAACCTGGAAGCATTAAAGTGTGGAAGCGTGGGCCGCACCGACTGGCTTAAATTTAAAAACGGTCCCTTCTCAGAGATACTGCTGGAAGTGGACAAGCCATTCAACGGGAACCCAAGCAAGGGAGCTAGGTTGCGAAGTGGTTCTTGCAAGAACAATTTTCCAACTTTATTTCGGGCTTGGCATTTCATGCGTAGCCCACTCTGCTCCCTTATTAACTCACTATAAATAAAACATATGTAAAAAAGAAAAGAGAAAAAGCATCCCTCTATTTTGACAGTGCGTGGCTGGCCATCTATCAAAATTTGCTTGTGGAGTTATTAAAATCCATCGCGGAAGCAAATACACGTAGAATCTGCCTGGTGGACCGCCAAGACGCCCACCTCACAGGAACATCTGCTATACTTAGTGGTCTTAAGCTGCTTCTTTTTTGATCTCTCTCTCTTCCTACGTTCGCAGGTTCTATTTTCGGGCACACAGCGAAAACTTTCCTTGGGTTAACCACTCCATGGTAATTCCAGAAAAAGGGGAGTCCGTATTGGTCAGAAGTACAACTCTTGTGTTTCTTTGGGGGCGCAATGGCACAGTGGTTAAAGACGCCTGAGCTTGTCACCTTTCCAGTGTTCAAGACCCAAACACCGCATGAAGGGGTGAGCTCCTGTTCCTTGCTCCAGCTCCTGCCCACCTAGCACTTCAAAAGCATGGAAATGCGAGTAGATGAATAGGTACCACTTCAGTGGGAAGGTAATAACAGCATTCCGTGGGCGCATAACCATGCTGGCCACATGACAACAGAAATATCTTCGGACAACTAAGAAACTTCTCAGCTAAAAAAGAGAGATAACCAGATAAGCTAGAATTGGACATGGGAAAATCTTTATCTTTACCTTGACAACATTTCTCAGTGGTGATTTTCCACGGATTCTGAGAGAGGATCTTTCAGTTTCACCTGGAGATACTTCAGGCTGAATTCAAGACCATCTGAATTCAAGGTCCGTGGCTTTACCACCCACTGACAAGCTTACAGAGCTTTCTTGAGAACACAGGAAACTCTTATTGGATCCAGCTCTTTATCCATTGGTAATGAAATGCCTGCACAAAAAACCCCCCAGCAAACTCCTACTACCAAGGATCCCACAGTCCTCCTCCTCCGCCCTCCCCAAAGCCCACTCTCTTCCAAGACGGATGATGTTACCTACTTGGGTCATGGAACATCTGCAAGAAAACCACCATTATTCCTCCTCCTCCTCCTCCTCCTCCTCCTCTTCTCAAAACAGTCCTCTCCCTTTTTGAACTGATGATATTACCTACTTGGACCATAAAACATCTGCAAGAAAACAACCAAACTCAGACAGCACCAAGGACTCCTCCTCCTCCTCCTCTTCCTCCTCCTCCTCTTCTTCCTTCTCCTTCTCCTTCTTCTCCTTCTCCTCCTCCTCCTTCTTTTCCACACAGCCTACTCCCTTCTTGCACTGATGAGGTTACCTAGTTGAGTCATGAAACATCTGCAAACCACCAAGCAGAGAGCATCAAGGACCCCTCAGTCCTCCCCCTTCCCCCCCCTCCTCCTCCTCTTCTCAAAACAGTCCACTCCCTTCTTGAAGTGATGATATTACCTACTTGGACCATAAAACATCTGCAAGAAAACAACCAAGCTCAGACAGCACCAAGGACTTCTCCTCCTCCTCCTCCTCTTCTTCCTTCTCCTTCTTCTCCTTCTTCTTCTCCTTCTCCTCCTCCTCCTCCTCCTCCTTCTTTTCCACACAGCCTACTCCCTTCTTGCACTGATGAGGGTCATGAAACATCTGCAAACCACCAAGCAGAGAGCATCAAGGACCCCTCAGTCCTCCCCCTTCCCCTCCTCCTCCTCCTCCTCTACATAAACCCAATTCCCTTTCAGCACCGATGATATTACCTAGTTGGGTCATGAAGCATCTGCAAGAAAACCACCAAAGACTCTACATTATTCCTCCTCCTCCTCCTCCTCTTCTCAACACAGTCCACCCTCTTCTTGCACTGATGATGTTACCCAATTGGGTCATGAAACATCTGCAAGAAAACCACCAAGCTCAGAGAGAACCAAGGACCCCCATAGTTCAACCCTGAGTTACAAAGATTCACTTCTAAAATCTAAAATGCTGCACACAAAGGAACATCTCACCCAAACGTAATGGCCTCTAGAAAGCCTTTGTGATACCTCTTAAAAGCCAAATCCTTAATTACCACCCAATCATCTTAAGCTTCATTCGATGGACATTCCTCTCCTCCTATTTATCTGGATTTTAGCTATTGGTCACGTCAGAAATAGGGAAATTAAGAGCCTTGGTGGCGCAGCAGACTAAATTGCTGTTAAGTAACACCAGCTGCCTGCAATTACTGCAGGTTCAAATCTCACCAGGCTCAAGGTTGACTCAGCCTTCCATCCTTTCGAGGTAGGTAAAATGAGGACCCGGATTGTGGGGGCAATAAGCTGACTGTATAAAAAAGAACAGCGCGCTTAAGGGGGACTGAAAGCCCTACTAAGCAGGTATATACAAAAGTATGAAGGCTATTGCTTAACGCATTGTCAGCCGCCCTGAGTCTCCGGAGAAGGGTGGCATGTAAATCGAATCAATCAATCAATCAATCAATCAATGGCACAAAAAGATGAATCTATGACGTGTGATACTTGGAACCTGATCAAAAAGCACCACCGAGACTGTTACAAAATCTATTTTTGTACGGCCCACTGTTAATATCTTCCGCCAAGGGCCCCCCCACTTTTGTTTTTTTTTTTGTTTCCCTTCCAACTTTCTCTCCGCTTTGGCTCCAATTTTGAAAGGGGGAGGATGCGGGAGTTGTGTTCCAACCATCCATCAACGCTCCTGAAAGAAACATCTACTAACCCATCAGAAGGTATCGATCAAGCATCAATAAGTCATCAGAGCCATTGGCGAGCCATCAAATTAGGGAGGCAAGCGCTTTGACACAATGCTAAATCTATTTACGATATGATCAAGACGCGCCTGAGGGGGAGGAAAAAAATTATTGTTAATGGTTGCGGAAAATGTCAAACCACATTTTTGACTTAAGCAAAATAGGCTCCCCGAGTATAGAAATGTTGATTATTTATGGCTCTTGGAAGGTTGTTAGGCTAATTTTGTGTAAATGACAACCCACTGTCAGACCCCATTAAAATTGTTTACTGATATTTCTATTATGTTTCATTTTACCTCAAAGTTCAAGGTGGCAGATGGCGATATGTGGGGTTCCTACTTGTAGTTGAGGGTTGTTATTTATTTTTTTTATTTTAGTTTTAGGGGTTGCTAGTGTGTTACCCTGCCAACAAAAGTGTGTATGGTTTTCCCAGTTGCAATGGATGGCTGTGAAAGTTGGACCATAAGGAAGGCTGAGCGCCGAAGAATGGAGGCCTTTGAACTCTGGTGCTGGAGAAGACTTCTGCGAGTCCCTTGGACCGCAAGGCGATCCAACCAGTCAGTCCTAGAGGAGATCAACCCTGATGGCTCTTTAGAAGGCCAGATCCTGAAGAGGAAACTCAAATACTTTGGCCACCTAATGAGAAGGAAGGACTCTCTGGAGAAGAGCCTAATGCTGGGAACGATTGGGGACAAAAGAAGAAGGGGACGGCAGAGAATGAGGTGGCTGGATGGAGTCACTGAAGCAGTTGGCGTGAGCTTAAATGGACTCCAGGGGATGGTAGAGGACAGGGAGGCCTGGAGGAACGTTGTCCATGGGGTCGCGATGGGTCGGACATGACTTCATAACTAACAATAACAATAACAACAACAACAAAGTGTGTTGCAGCTATTGGGAGATGGTGGCCTCTTTAATAACATTAGATTAACATTAAGAACATTAAATTGATAGCAATGCAAATGTTTCTTTTTTAAATTGGATGGTTGATTTAGAACAGTTCTGTCCAAAAAAGAAATAAATCTATTTAAAAAAAGCTACAAAAGCGTACAAGTGATCCTCAACCTATGACCGTAATTGAGGCTGTGACAGTCACAGCAGACCATCACACAACCAGTCCTGTTTTATAATATTTTTTTTTGCAGCGGTCGTTAAGCTCCTGCAATAGTCACTAAGCGAATCCATTGTTCACTATGGTGGCATTTTTGCTAGAAACTGGAAATAAATGCTAATTTTTGGCAAAAATGGGGGGCATATGACTGTGGGATGTTATGACTATAAATGAAGGCAAAATGCTGGGCATCCAAAATGCAGTGCCATGACCCATTGGGGGAGGATGGCTGTCAGAATTTCAGAATAGAGTCGTAAATATTTTTGGGAGGATCCATCAAACCTTCAAACAGTCACTAAGCAATAGGTCGTAAGTTGAGGCCTACCAATACATTTAACAGTCTAGAGTAGACCCACGGCAAGATAGGCAGCAAATAAACTTAACAAATAAATAATACATATGTAGAAAGTTAGCACCTACCCCTCTCCTAGAAGAATGACATATATTGAGAAATATTAAAAAGGCAGAATATTATATTTCCCTGGATGAGAAATGGAGAAACATGCTCTTGGAAAGCAGCCTCCACCTTCCTTAATAGCCCACAGCAGATGTCAGCATTTAAGAGATAAAGAGATAGATAGCTCTATTCATAGGCAAAAATTCCCTGCACCAAGGTCTGAACAAAAGTAGGATTAGCCCTCAGCCACAAATAGGAATTTCCCAACAAGCCCCTTCATTGCATCAGTAGGCCAAACTTCAACCAAGCTTGTCTCAGACAAACTGCTAGGATTTGAACATGGCCTCATGGGAGTCTGACAACAGCCAATAGAATACATGTTCTTGCACAGGAACAGGAAGCTCAAGTGCAAAGCCCAAGAGAAGGTATAATGCCCCAGACTCTCAACTGCATGTGGTCAGCTGCCCAGGACTGCTGGGAGGTTCTGCTTCATCATTAAACCATCTTTCTAATCAGCCTCCATGTTTTCAGTGACTTTTTGGAACTTAACGTTTCTTGGAACTGAATATTTTTTCCAACACCTACATACACCATTTCCCCAAAGCCCAACTTCTCTGATCCTTAATCAAAGAAATGGAATTTATTTAGAACCTACATCAGGTGCTTGCAGGTCTGTGGACCGATAGGATGTGATTCTCTGATAGGATCCAACATTTGGGCACGAAGTCGTAAGTGTGACTGAATTTAGCTGCTATTTTAATTGCCTGCCACATTCCCAAAGCAGAATAACACCAAGATCTCGTCAGAAATCAAAACAAGCACCGATCCGTTGGCTTCCTCTAATATCCTATCCAGGAATGGAAGAGGGGTTTTATCCGACAGCAATCTTGTCCAGTGGAAGGAGGAATAAAAATCGTGCCAACTGTTAAATATGCGGTTCCCCATCTATGCCTCTTCATCAGATAACTTGTGCTTCTGAATGTTGATTTTTTTTATTTTTTTTTTAGCTCTGTGGTGATTTCCACTGTTCGTTCAGCAGTTTCCTCGCTTCCCACTTCCGTCAAAAGCCTCCAATGCTGGCTGCCGCTTTCCAAAATCAGAGTCGGGCTTATTATGATTTTTATCTGCACCCCAACTCAATATTCCGCAGCTCCTGGAGCGCTCAATATAATCTACACCGAATCCCTTCCTTGGGTGTACTGAGATGCATTTACATCCTCTGGTGTTCTAAGAGGTATTCACAGTTCAGGGGGAAAAAAAAAAAAGAAATATTCCATTTGTAACCCCCTCAGCCTTCTTGGGATCGGATCGGATCGGATCGGATCGGATCGGATGGAAGGGAAGGGAAGGGAAGGGAAGGGAAGGGAAGGGAAGGGAAGGGAAGAGAAGAGAAGAGAAGAGAAGAAGAGAAGAGAAGAGAAGAGAAAGAGAAGAGAAGAGAATAACCGAGTTGGAAGGGATCTTGGAGGTCTTCTAGTCCAACCCCCTGCTTAGGCAGGAAACCCTACACCACTTCAGACAAATGGTCATCCAACCTCTTCTTAAAAACTTCCAGTGTTGGAGCATCCACAACTTCTGGAGGCAAGTTGTTCCACTGATGAATTGTTCTAACTGTCAGGAAATTTCTCCTTAGTTCTAGGTTGCTTCTCTCCTTGATTAGTTTTCACCCATTGCTTCTTCTCCTGCCTTCAGGTGCTTTGGAGAATAGCTTGACTCCCTGTTCTTTGGGGCAGCCCCTGAGATATTGGAAGACTGCTATCATGTCTCCCCTAGTCCTTCTTTTCATTAAAGTAGACATACCCAGTTCCTGCAACCGTTCTTTATATGTTTTAGCCTCCAGTCCCCTCATCCTCTTTGTTGCTCTTCTCTGCACTCTTTCTAGAATCTCCACATCTTTTTTTACATTGTGGCAACCAAAACAGGATGCAGGATTCCAAATGTGGCCTTACCAAGGCATTATAAAGTGGTATTAACACGTCAAGTGATCTTGATTCTATCCCTCTGATTATGTAGCCCAGAACTGTGTTGAAAAAACTGTTTTTTTCAAAAACAGGCCGAAAAAAATCGGGATCCAATTTTTGTTTTAGCTTTGGGGCCATTTAGGGGTGAAGCTTGCTATCGGAGGGGTTTGAAAGTAGAGTTAGGAGCTCAGGCCTGCCTAGATCTAAATGACCACTAAAGGACAGCAAAGAGGTTACAGATTTCTGCATTGCTTTGCTGCCATCTGGCGGTCCTAAAGAGTTTTGCAGAGCAGATTTAGTAACTCTTGCAGAAGAATGGGAGAGACGGCTTAAAAACCCATTTGGCCGTTCAAAAATCCACAAAATAAGAAAAGATCTCAGGTGATTGACTTTTCCCACTCAGGCAATTTAACCATGTTCCCAACCTCATTGCTTTTGGCCCTCCAGATGGGGAAGAAGATGAGAGGGATCTTGGAGTCTTAGTGGACAACCAGTTAAATATTAGCTAGAAGTGTGCAGCAGCAGCCAAAAAAGCCAATGCAATCCTAAATTGTATTAATTGAGATCAAGTGAAGTACTAATACCACTCTATAAAGCCTTAGTAAAACCACACCTAGAATACTGCATCCAGTTTTGGTCACTACTCTATAAAAAGATGTTGAGAATCTAGAAAAAGTGCAGAGAAGAGCAAGCAGGATGATTAGGGGACTGGAGACTAAAACATATGATGAAGGGTTACAGGAACTGGGCATGGCTAGTCTAGTGAAGAGAAGGACCAGGGAAGACATGATAGCAGTGTTCGAATATTGGGGGGGCTGCCACAAAGAGGAAAGGTCAAGCTATTTTTCAAAGCACCCGAAGGCCAGACAAGGAATAATGGATGGAAACTGATCAAGGAGAGATTCAACCTGGAAATAAGGAGGAATTTTCTGACAGTGAGAACAATCCACCAATGGAACAGAAGTTGCCTTTGGAAGTTATGGGAGCTTCATCACTGGAGGCTTTCAAGAAGAGACTGGACTGCCATCTGTCAGAAATGATGTAGGGCAGGGGGGTTGGACAAGATGACCTACAAGGTCCCTTCCAACTCTGTTAATCTGTTAATTTAAGAAACAGGCCATGGATCCTCCAAGATTCACCTTGCATCAGGGGTGAAATCCAGCAAGTTCTGACAGGTTCTGGAGAACCGGTAGCGGAAATTTTGAGCAGTTTGGAGAACTGGCAAATACCACCTCTGGCTGGCCCCCGAGTGGGGTGGGAATGGAGATTTTGCAGTATCTTTCCCCTGCCATGCCCACCGAGCCACGCCCACAGAGCCGGTAGTAAAAAAAAAAATGGATTTCACCACTGCCTTGCATCAATTGCAAACACAGAAAATGGCACCAACTGCAAACACAGAAAATGGCATCAATTGGAATCACAGAAGAGGGTATCAATTACAAACACAGAAGAGGGTATCAATTACAAACACAGAAGAGAGTGTCGATTACAAACACAGAAGAGGATACCAATTGCAAACCACACCACAAACTCTGATGAATAAAACTGAGCTCCCTGGTATTCTAGCATCCTCAAAACAGAAGGGATTAATCTTGGTGCATTTTGTTTTCATTACCGAGTAATTCAGGCGCATCGTTATAAGTGCAGCCCGATGCTATGCGCGCGGGGCCCGAGCAGCACATTTCAGCTGAGATATGCTAATGACCCACTTGAGAACCAAATGTTGCTTTTCCTCCCTTATCTGTTTTTTTCCCCCCTGGCTCTCATAACTTGAATGAGTCTGTGTACAAAATATTTGCAAACAGGAGGGAGAGAACTGGGAAACCACAGCAGTGGCATTCAATGCATTGTTTGCTCCTCGTTGCTGTAGTTTTTGCTTGCTTGCTTGCTTGCTTGATAAAATGTGAATCGAGTATCGGGGCTGCTAAATTAGCCGTTTTGCAAATAACTGATAAAGGCAAGATAGGGATCCCTGCTAATTCTGCATTTCAAAGATAAACAAGACAATGCAAATATTACCAATTAGACCGCGTTCAAAAGTAAACACTCCTGAGTATTGAGGAATATGGAAATGAGCTCAGAACTGGAAGGAGGCGGGGTGGTTTAATCCTGTGGGATTAAAACAAAGTGTATCATGCAATATTTCTCGTACTTAGAAACCGAGAAAGGTTTAGACTGGGGATCATTGAGACAAGAAAATATCCCATATGCTCTAGGACCATGATGGCGAGCCATATCTGCGGACACCTGAGCCGTTGCCCTAGCTCAGCTCCAGCGCACATGCCCACGTGCCGGCCAGCTGATTTTGCAGCTGGCCCCGCTGACACCACTCCTCCCCTCCCAGAAGCCTCCACGCGGCCCGTTTTGGATGCCAGGTAAGTACAGGGCTCGCGCAGAGGCTCCGGGAGGGCGTTTTTTCACCCTGGAGGGGTGGGGGAGGCTGTTTTCATCCTCCCCAGGCTCCAAGAAAGCATCTGGAGCCTGGGGAGGGCAAAAAAAGGGCCTACCAGAAGTCTGGAAATAGGCTGTTTCCAACCTCCGGAGGCTTCAAGGAGGCCTGCTAGGCCCAAAACGGAGTGCGGGGGGGGGAGGGTCATGTGTGCATGCACGGGGGAGTCTCACGCGCCTAAGGAGGGGCGCAGGGTGCGGGGCGGCATTAAATTATGGGTGTGGGCACACGCATGCGTGACCCCCCCACTTTTGGCACACGACGGCCAAAAGGTTTTGTTTTTTTTTTTAATTTGATTTATATGCCGCCCTTCTCCGGAGACTCAGGGCGGCTTACAATGCGTTAAGCAATAGCCTTCATACTTTTGTATATTTTTACAAAGTCAGCTTATTGCCCCCACAAACTGGGTCCTCAATTTACCTACCTTAGAAAGGATGGAAGGCTGAGTCAACCTTGAGCCTGGCGAGATTCGAACTTACTAATTGCAGACAGCTGGAGTTAAATTACAATGCATTAGTCTGCTGAGCTATCCAGACCCAAATTTTAGCCATCACTGCCCTATACCATTTCTGACGAGTGGTTGTCCAATCTCTTCTTAATACTTATGTATAGGTGGAATCTATTAGGAGATCTGAAAGCTATTTTCCCCCTGCTATTTACCTCTACTTGCAAAAATAATTCAGGATCGAAGCGAAGACTAAGAATAAATTAAAACCGCGCTTGGAATGGTTCTAGGCAGGACCGAATAGCTAATAGGGAAGATAGACGGTGGATTTGGTGTGTGTTTGTGCGTAGACTGCAGTGGCTTTTCTGCTACGAATAATTTTAGCCAGCTTCATTGTATTAGAAAGTGATTTCAACGATGGTCTTTGCATGAACATGGGGTAGTCTATGCTAACGACAGTGATTCATAGCCAAAAGTGGAGCTCAAGATAATGCCGGCTTCTGAGCCCTTCCTGATATTAAATTATGTTTTCAAATGACACCGGCTCCCTTTGCAAAGCCGGGAGAAGGATGAATGAAGTCCCTTGCCAATTGTTTTATCTTAGAATGCAGTTTTGATAATGACACGATGACCTTGTAGAAGCCGAAGCAGAGACAGAAAGGGACTAATTTATACGTGCAAAAAAACAACAACATGCAATATACAAATCCAGAGGAGAGATAGATTGCCAGACGAGCAGTGACTGTCCTCTTTTGTGTGTGTGTGTGTGGGGGGGGGTTATGTGGGTGTGTATGGGTGCCAGGAATATTATCACAAAACAGTCTGGCTACTACATCATGCGCTGATGCTTGCATTCAAATCGCGTGCCGGCTTAAGCCACTCCAGCGGCAGGGTGGAAGGGAAAATGAATTTTTGACCGAGGAGCAATTGTGTTGTAAATTCATAGGAAATAGAAAAAGAGAATGTTCTTTGCAGCTGTGAAATCTGCCCGGCAAGCTAAAGCGGCATTCCCACAACATGCTATGCTAAAGTCAAAATTTGGGGACTCCGTTCCATCCAGCTGCCTAATTGGGGAGCACATGTAAGGAAGCAGGATTCTCGTGGACTTTTTAAAATGAGATGATGATGATTTAATTTAACCCAAATATATTTTCAAGCTAGGTTATAGCTATCGATCAGGGGTGTCAAACTCAATTTCATTGAGGGCCGCATCAGATTGTGTTTGACCTTGGGAGGGGCATGGCCAGGGGGTGTGGCCAGCTCGACGTCACTCATGGAGGCTCTGTTTTTATTTTATTTTATTTATTATTTTATTAGTCATATTTCTATGCCGCCCACTCTCCGAGGACACCAAAGACAGTATACTAAATAGCCTATTGCCCCCTAACAATCTGGGTCCTCGTTTTACCCACCTCGGAAGGATGGAAGGCTGAGTCAACCTTGAGCCGGTGAGATTTGATCCGCTGATCTGCTGAACTACCAGTCAGCTGAAGTAGCTGCAGTACTGCACTCTAACCACTGCGCCACCTCGGCTCTTTTCCTACTGGTTCTATGAGAGCGCAGTTTGCACGCGCAGCACTCAAAGACTGCCCTCGGTGTCAGCTGCGCTGATGAGCTGTGCTGTTGTTTAGCTCAGCTGAGGCGTGGCCATCCACTCTGCTGTGCGAATCAGCTGAGCTAAAAAACAAGGGAATATAGGACAGGGAATGGCGAGGGCGGGAGGGTAGAGCCAGCCAGAGGTGGTATTTGCCAGTTCTCTGAACTATTCAAAATTTCCACTACCGATTCACCCGAACCTGTCCGAACCAGCTGAATACCGCCTCTGGTTGCAGGAGGCCATCACGGCCAAAAACGGAGTCCGGGAAGGCTGCATGTGGCCCTCCTGAGCTCCGTTTTTACTGGCAGAGGCACCGTAGGCCAGTACTTTGCTGTTTCCAGGGCGGACCCGCGGACCAGATCTAAGCACTTCGCGGGACGGATCTGGCCCATAGGCCTTTTGATATCCCTGCTATAGATGGACTCCTGGGTGTGAGGATTGTACAACTGATGCTCAATATAATATTAATACGAGTTTTTAATGCCAGGGAAAAGGGATAGCCCACAGAATCTTGAGAACCAAGTTAGGAGCCTCACAGTCTTCATTGATTAGATATTGCAACCGTCATAAGTACATGCCAGTTGCCAAGCATCTGACTTTTGCTGACGTGATTATGGAGATGCTGCAACGGTTGTGTGAAGACTGCTCAGAAGCCAATATTTTTCAGTGCCGTTGTAACTTTGAACAATCCTTCATTACTTCAGTAGGGATCTCACGTCTCTTCGTCTGCTAAAGTGTTGTCAGCAGTTGCTATTTTTTATTTGATTTGGTTTAGATAATACATAGGGCACTCACTCACTTTCATTGACTCTGGAAGGCTTTTTTTAAAAAAAATAGATTTAGTGAACGTTGCCTTGGATTCTGGAAGGATCCCACCAACATCTTAATTATTGCATTCGACTGATAGATCCTAGAGACGTGATGGTTAACCTTTTTGGTGCAGAGTGCCCAAAGCGCACGTGCGCTCGCAAATACACATATGCGTGCCCAAACTCTCAAAATGCAATGTGAGCGCCTCCGTGCATGCGCCCCCTCCCCGGCACCCTATTTTGGCTTCCAGGTTGGTGCAGGCAGCAGAAATGGAACAGAAAGGTAGGACGCGTTGGGGGGCAGGGAGGAAACCTGCAGAGATCGGGGAAGGTCCTGCCCCCCGTGCATGCGTGACAGAGACCCGAACACCAGCTGGCGGGCGGGAGGTGTCCGCGCATGTGCGGTGAAGCTGGGCTGCTCTGTCCCACAGAGAGGGCTTTGCATGCCACCTGTGGCACACGTTCCATAGGTTCACCGTCATGGGCTTGTGATAGTCTGCCAACCCAGGTAATCATTGAGATACTTGTTGGTTCAGTGTCACCGCGCAAACCTAGAATATTGATTAGGCAAAGCTCGAATAGAACTGCAACCAACTCAACCAACTGGGATAGCATTGTAGGTAGTCCTTGAGTTACAACCGTTGGTTTAATGACTGTTGGAAGTTTTGACGGCACTGCAAAAAAGTGACTTAATGAGTCCTTGCCCTTACGACTGTCAGTCTCCCCCGATTGCCTGATCAAAGTTCGAGCACTTAGCAACCAGCAAATATTTACGATGCTTGCTGTATCCCAGGGTCACGCAATTACCATTTGCAACCTTCCAACAAGCAAAGTCAACAGAGGAAGTTGGGTTCGTTAAACCAAGATTCACAAACAGCCACCGCAAAATGGGTACAACTCACATAAATGACCGCTAATTTCCATTAGCGATGGAAGTTCCCCTCCCAATTGTGGTCGTTAACTCAAGGACTACTTATACACAACTAAGCTAACCAAGTTTAACATTTTATGCTAGGCTTCAACTTCTAGCAATGCAATCTGGGGATTTAGGAGTATTGGGACCTCGAGTTTGTCGGACTTCCCCCATTCCTCCTCCCAAATATTCTGAGAAATTAAAGCGGCAATTATCACCGCTGTCGTTATCAAACCTCCAGTGCAATACAAACCAAAGAAGCCTCCTTTTTCAAACCCATCTTCCTTCTTATTTCTAATCCTTTTATCCCTAATATTTTGCATATTGCTTCCTTCCCAGGAGCAAAACCCTGATTTGTTTGTTTGGAACGAGCGCTTGGCATTAAGAGGCGATACGATTACTGCTGTCTAAAATCCACACGAGGCTGCGAACTAAAATGGATCTGTGCATTCATTTGTTTTCATTAAAGCCAGACAGCAGGAAAGTGATGTCACAGGAGAAAGATTAATTTGCAAACTGAATAAATGGGAAAACAGAGGGTGGGAGGGAAGAGCAGGGGAGATGAATGCTCTGATTTGACAAAGTAGATAGTTAGCTCGCTCAGATAGACCTAATAGGGCTGAGAAGATGCCTTTTCTAGCCCTTCTGCTCAGACTGGACCTATCAACGGTCTGACTAGCGAACCCAAGAAAAGCAGACTGTCAGACTTCAAAGCTATCTCAAAATAAATGAATTTCCAAACTGCCAATCTTTAAGGAAATTTTCTCTTTATTCGAGTACAGCAACCGGATCATAGCTCGTGCGGTCAGGACTGACCTTTGCCCCCCAATCCCTCCCTTTCCGATCCCCAATTCTCTGCTTCTCATTGGCTATCTTCCAAATCACTCTCGTGACTTCTTTTCTCGTCAGTTCACAGGAATGTTCCCCCCCTCTTCATTTCCAAGGAGACCGAGCTTCAAAGGGATTGTGCAGGCAAAAGTTCAGGCTTGATCTCCCTTTTCTATGTCAGCGCTGAGACGCTGACACAGACACTCTCAGGAACTTTGAAATCCCACAAGCAAAACTTTATTGGAGACACCATTTGGGTACTGAAGAATCGAAACCAACTCTGGTTTTTCCGACGCAATGCCTGCATAGTTAAACAATAGCTTCTCTTTCTCCACACCCTTGGTTGGTCCACCTTGTCCAATTATAAATCGTCTTTTTGTTTTGAGAACTGTTCCCTTTTCTGTCAGACACCTGCATCAGCGGCCTTGATGGGTTTTTGGCTCTCACGGTCCGTCTCTGGCGCGTCTGCATTCTTTCTCCCTCTCCTTTCCTCCAGTTCTTTGGCAAGTTGAATAACGATATGACCTAAATATTTCAAAAGCAGTTCAACCTTGATAGGACCACTGAAATAATTCAAATCCAGAAACCATCCTTCAAGACTGGAGTCCAGGTTCACTCAGTGACAGATAGTCCTTGACTTACAACCATTCATTTAATAACCGAAATTACAATGGCACTGAAAAAACTGACTTATGGATGTTTTTCGCATAATCATTGCAGCCTCCCCATAATCACGTGATCAAAATTCAGATGCTTGAAAACTGACTCATATTTATGACAGTTGCAGTGTGCCTGGGCTACGCAATCCCCTTTTGCAACAAGCGAAGTCGATGGGGAAACCAGACTCACTTAACAACTGTGTTACTAACTCAACACCTGCAAGTGATTCACTTATCAGCTGTGGCACAAAAAGTGGTAAAATGGGGCAAAACTCATTTAATGTCTCACTTAGCAACAAAAAATGGGGGGGACGTGATGACTTAGTGGCTAAGACGCTGAGCTTGTCGGTTGAAAGGTTGGCAGTTCAGGTTCAAATCCCTAGTGCCGCATTACGGGGTGAGTTCCTGTTACTTGTCCCAGCTTCTGCCAACTGAGCAGTTCAAAAGCACATAAAAAATGCAAGTAGAAAAAATAGGGATCACCTTTGGTGGGAAGGGAACGGCGTTCCGTGCACCTTTGCCATTGAGTCATGCCAGCCACATGACTACGGAGACGTCTTCGGACAGCGCTGGCTCTTCGGCTTTGAAACGGAGATGAGCACCAGCCCCTAGAGTCTGGAACAACTAGCACATATGTGCGAGGGGAACCTTTACCTTTACCAACAAAAAATTTGGGTTCAATTGTGCTCATAAGTCGAGGATTACCCATATTCTCCAATCCTTTTCCTTAAACACCTCTAGTCCAGAAAAGAAGGGAACAAATTTCTTATCTCTTGGTTTGATCAATTGTGTAGGAAAACTCTTTTTGAGTACGACCAACGGTTATGTTGGACTAGGATCAGGTGACATATTCCTTTCACGCTTTCCAAATCCAACCAAACATAAAAGGAGAAAAACAGGAGCTAGAATTCATTTGTTATCAGAAGCTCCCCAGATTAAAAAAAAAAACCAAAAACCAGCCTAGATCCAAAATGTCACTTCTCTGCATTTGAATATATCCACACATTCTGTCCTTGGCAGCAATTTTGAGTTCGTCGTGTCACTTCATCCAAAAAATTGCTGCAGCCAACCCGAACGGCCCCGAAGAATAAAACGCGTAACGGATTCGGAAACAAAGACCGTGTCTTGTGAACCTCCAAGAGAAGCTGTCACGTTTCGGTTCATTCGAAGTTTGCAAAAACGGTTTCAAGCTGGTAAGGATCATTCTGCTCATTGTAGTTGCGACAAAAGACCGAGACGTCTGCTTCCAGTTTGCAGAGCCCATCGTTTTGAACGATCTCAACCTGTGTCGTCCAAGTTTTCAAACAGCCACCGGATGAGAGAATCATGCAAAAAAATGTTTTTTTTTTTTTTTTTTTTTAAAATAAGGTTCTTCTCCAGATTGGCGTTTTTGTTTTGACAAGATTCAGGGGCCAGATCAGCCGCCCCATGAGATGGCACAATAATTGTCACCATTGTCACACAACAGGCAATTTAATAAACATTTCCGACCTGTTCCATTATGGATGTAAAAACCCTCCCCCACTTCTGTCCACGACCCTCGCCTTGAGCGAGTAATTCTAACCATTTTTTTTAAAAAAAAAACTCTGCAAACAGCATCTTCAAAGGAATAGGACGGATCCATTTCACTAGCAATAAGCAGTGAAAACAAGACTCAGGAGTCTCTCTGCTGGTAGTATTTGCAGAGAGAGAACGTCTGACCTTTTTCCGTGGTTCTTCGATGAAGTTATTTTCCAGAAGGGGAAACATCAAGAGGAAGAGTGAAAATATTTTGTGTAGATTAGGAAAGGCATGAAGTGCGGGTGCTTTACATATGATCTCATATTTTTTTTGTTAAATCGGAACGTGTTGCAAAGAGATAGTGTGGAAGATAGAAACAAAGGTATTTTATTAATTATCCGGCCTTTATCGTTTTTATAAATAACTCAATTTGAACATATGTAATACTCCCCCCTTCCTCCTATTTTCTTCACAACAGCCCTGTGAGGTGGGTTGGACTGAGAGATGGGCTGGCCCAAAGTCACCCAGCCAGCTTTCATGCCTAAGGTGGGACTAGAACTCTCCATGGTCTTGGTGATTGACTCAGTCACCTAGCTGCCTTTCATAGCTAATTCAGGACTAGAACTCACTGTCAACTTGCAAAGCATCCCTGGTCTGCTCTCAAGTTGCCATAAGCAAGGGAGGATGGGAAATCGACGAAACGGCACGGCAGCCAGACAGATGCACATTCCAGACTTATCTCTCTCAAGGATGTATCCCAGGGTTACCCACAACGGCCGGAGGGGAGTGGTGTCTACAACCCGCAAAACTGCTACGTTGGCGAATGTTGATTGATGACACACCCTGGGAGGTAGGGTGGAAACAGGGTCATGATTTGGGTGTAAATTACATAGGGTCAGAGCTGGCTTCACTTGGGAATGTGCCGACACGAAGCTCCTAATAAATAACTGGATTTCTTTTGAAGCTTGGCTCGAGGCTCATGATTTAATTAGGGCATCCGTCGGAACCCTGACACTCACCTTCTCCTGGTTTGTAGTGCCTTAACCACTAGATCAAACTGGGTTCACTACTTTGCTTCGTTAAATATTGAGGTCTCTCGGCATACAGTAATTTCTTAACAAAAGGGAACTATGGGAAATTAGCAAATTTCTACTTGTTGCTAGGTGTCAACTCCTCATTGAGCAAAGAAAGATGGATGTGTCCATGTTCATTGTGACCTGTTTTGTATACCAAGTCTAATTCTGAATCCAACCTAGAAATGTTGGCTTTGCATGGCGCATCTTTTCTGAACCAGCACTGATTAAGATGAATTTGACTACAGTTCCCAGAATTCCTAGCTATTATCAATAATGATAGATGATTCTCTGCCCTGCAACCTAGCCCCTCCAGGATGAGCTAGGCCTCTCTACCGCTCTAGCATCGGTGTCCTGGAGGTATGCTTGCCCATCTCTTCACAGACGTTCTAGACAAATAATTACACTCAACTCCCATGGCCGATTCTCATCAAAAGAAGCAACACAGCATTAATGCAAATTTAAACAGATTTTTAAAAAAGAAGAACTAGCGCAAATAGGCATTTGGAAATAAAATCATAATAGGTGCTTGTTTTTTGTGCCAATTATTTTCCCCCCTCCCTATTGAGATGCAAAATACAGCTTTCTTCCACTTCTATGGATCTGTTCAACCCTGAAGTGATTTGGCTAAGGAGATGTCAATTAAGCCTTCCATTTAATGGTATGGAAGGATGACTCATGCAGCCAGTCTCTTCCCTGTTCAATTCACATGAGCCCACTTTTCCGTAAAAGAAGAAACATCTTTGCAATCAAAGAAGGGATATTAACTAAAGCGACTATGTAAAAGCTGGGAGAAGACACGCTGATCTGTCAATTCCACTTCCATCGGAACTTATTTTCTACACGTTAAGTCCCACCTTGTGCTTGATACATGATGAACTCTTCATTCATGGCATCGTGCAATTCTGGCTGTTCAAAATTCTCCCCACCTGGCCCCAAATCCTCTTCAAATCAGACTGGTTAAAAATGGTGCTCGTGTTAATCCTTAGAAGATTGTAAAGTGAGCACAAAAATGCCAAGCTTTATTCTAGCTTTCTTTCCACCAAAAAATTCTCCATTTCATCCACTCTATTAATCTAGGCAACCGAATCTAATGCCACCTAGTGGCTAGTTTCTAATATTACACTATCCACCTAGTCAAAACCTGTACAGTACAGGTAATTCTCGAGTTACAATCATACTTTTAGTGACAGTTCAAAGTTCTTCAGTTCAGTTCTTGAATGAGAAGCGAAACGTCTTCAAGGAAAAACGAAGAAAGTCCAGTTGCCTCTTGAAAAAGCACCTTTGGGACAACCATGACCTGGATGACTGAGAATCTCCACAGATATTAACTCCATGTTTCTATGGGTTCCTTCATTCTTGTCAGAAGCTAGGTCTAGGCTATCTTTTGGTATCACCCAAACCACCTACAGTACATCTCAACAACCTGGTGCTGGCCAACACTGTAAGATACAGAGCAACCTTCCTGTATTCGAAGTCCTCCAGATTTGTTGGACAACCAATACCGGTATTGAGGGAGTCATTGGACATCATGGCTAGTAGAACCAATGGGAGATGAAGCCAGCACACATGGACTTTACTAAGTTGAAGCATCTAGAAGTGAATCTACATGGTGTGTGGATTCCAACTTTCAGAATCTTCGGTAATAGCCATACTAGTTCGAGAATTACGGGAGAGAGAATCCCCACATCTGGATGGTGGCCAGCTTGCAGAAGTTTGGACTGAAATGGTCATAGTGGGCTAAAATGCTCTAGAACCAGATTCCTGCATTGTAGTATGGAACTTGACCAGAAGATTGCCATGGTCTCTTCTTGTGCATACATTCCAGGATGCTACTTGAAAAAGATCAGAGCTTGGAAAGAAAATTATAAATAGGAAACAAAGCAAATCAGGAACAAGTAGCAACAAGAATGCCTGAAAATTAAGTGTTCTGACCTAGGCTTCCCCAGCAGCACGAAGCCGAATCTTCGTCCTGATAAATCCCTTTTATTTAATTTACAGTGGATTCCTCTCCAGCAAAATCTTTCCTCTCCCACAGTCTTTCAAGACAGTTCACAATTACCGACCTTTATCAGGCTTGGAGAGTGGCCAGGCCGATATCTTTCAGATGTCGCAATACTTGGCAAGAATGCAGGAATGAACTAATTGTCTCCTGCAAACTCCACTCCCCTTTCACTCCCTTTGGGAGAGGCCTTCATCGTCCCCCTGTGGCCTTACTCCCAAGTCGACCCTTGTTCTTTAGCTGTTCCCTTCGTCCGGCAACTCTGCACATGCGCACACTGGGAACAGGCTCCAGCTGTTCATCTGCCTCACTGATGTCTGGCTCCGAAGGCAGCTGATAACTGGCATACGGCCCTGGCCCCCTCTCTGCCTCCGACGCAGAGCCCTCATCAGAGCCTTCCCCAGACTCCAGGACTGGCCCATGTTCCTCCCCAACCTCCTCACTGTCCGAATCTGCTGCCAGATCCGCTGGCAGGCCACAACATTAAGACTCAAATCAGACCGAGTTGGGAGTGAAAACAAATTTAATTGGTCGTCGTTCTTTCAAACCTGACCATAAATTATGACCCCAACACTGCCTTTTAGGACAGAGGCTTTCTCTTAAAAGGGCTCCTGTGACATTCAAGATACTCCATGTAAAAAAACCATACCAGTGACAAACCAACTCTGAGTCAAGATGTCCAGTGCATAGAATTTCTTTGCTGTAACCCGGAGAAGTCTCCCTTTAGCAGCCAGGCGAAAAAAGGAGGAGGAGTAAGTAAAACCAATGCATCTGAACCAGACATCCATTCTCACGTCCGTCTCGTCTTCTGTTTCTTGGCTTGCCTCTTGATATCCTCGAGGCCTCCTGTATCGGCCCCCGCCTGTCCCAGAGCGCACACCCCTTGGAGACGGCTGGTTAACTGAAGCAGCAAGGGAATCAACTGAGGGAACAGAAAAACAGGCTACATTTTAGTCCAGGGAAAGTGGAATTCTACGCAAAAGACCAACATGATACTATTATGCAAGTCATCAACCCTCGTTTACAAAGCAGTGAGGAGCTCCTTCTGGTTCACCAAGCGTGCATTAGAATGTGAAGTCTTTGGTGATCTCTGAGCTTGATTGCTTTCTTGCAGACGTTTCATGGCCCAACTACCGTATTTTTCGGAGTATAAGACGCAGTCTAAATCTGCAGCGATTTATATTTCGCTGTCTTCCTCAACCTGGCTACTTTGGGGTTTTAGTCGACCTGAGTCTGGGGAAGGTTGAGTAACCCGGTTGAAGGCCACTTGTGGGGTCCTTGCCGCTCTCTGAGCTTGGTGGGGGGCTTTTTTGGAGTATAAGACGCACCTTTTCCCCCCAAAAAAGAGGGTGAAAATCTGGGTGTGTCTTATATTCCAAATGTAGCCCCGCCCGGCTTCTCAGACAGAGGTTTCAGAGGCTGAAAAAAGCATCAGAAACGAAGCTTCAGAAAAGAAGCCCCCAAACAAGAGCTTCAGAAAAAAAGCCCCCAAACAAAGCTTCAGAGGCTTTTTTTCTGAAGCTCTGTTTCGGAGGCTTTCAGAGGCAGGAAAAAAAGTTTTTTCTGAAACAGAATTTCAGAAGTTTCAGAGGCAGAAAAAAAAGCAAGGCACAGAGCTAACAACCAAGGAACCTGTTGCTAAAATTCACCTCTGGTAACAGCTGATTGGGGATATTCCGGGAGGCCGATCTACCTGCCAATCAGCTTTTTTCTTATTTTCCTCCCCAAAAACTAAGGTGCGTCTTATACTCTGGTGTGTCTTATACTCCGAAAAATATGGTAGATAACATCATCGGTGCAAGAAGGGATAAGAAACAGAGCAAACTCCACTTTCTTCTAGCACTGAGAATGTTACCTAGCAGAATCATGAAAGATCTGCATTTTGGTGACGTCGGGGTCGATGGGTGGGGCCTCCTGCCGGTTTTACTACCGGTTCTATAGAACCGGTGCGAACCGGGGGCAACCCATCACTGGTTCAATCCATCTGGCTCCCTAGCTCAGTAATCCCACTACCCTAGACAAAATCATCTATTCCCGGGAGGCCACACCACTCAACCAACAGACCCACCATTCAGGAAGGTCTCCACAAGGTCACCCATCTTCTCCATCCCAATTCTTGGATGTGTGGCAAGCCAAGAATAAAATCAAGGTTATTTTTTTCCCCCATTGGTGCCCTTTATTAAGGGTTGGGCCCAGACAGCTCCCCACCACACGTTTTTCTCACCCCCTTTTAAAGCTACCCAAACTAGATGGTTTAGGCCAGTGTTTCTCAACCTTGACAACGTCAAGAAGTTGGGGCTTCAACTGCACGCTTGCTGGCTGAGGAATTCTGGGAGTTGAAGTCCACACATTTTGAAGTTACTGAGGTTGAGAAACACAGATTTCACCAACTTTCAAACAGCTCTTCTTCTTCAGGATGTATTGTTAAGTTTGGCAAATAAACACATGCATTGAAAAGCACCAGGAATGAAGTAGTATCGCACACTGAGAATTAGCTGGTGCCTCTGATTGGCCCAACCTACGAAAGACAATGATCTCAACCACAGTTCATCTATCCAAACCTCAACCCCAGCATCAAAGTGTTTGTAAGGTAAAGGTAAAGGTTCCCCTCGCACGTATGTGCTAGTCGTTCCTGACTCTAGGGGGCAGTACTCATCTCCGTTTCAAAGCCGAAGAGCCAGCACTGTACGAAGATGTCTCTGTGGTCATGTGGCTGGCATGACTAAACGTCAAAGGCGCACAGAACCCTGTTACCTTCCCACTAAAGGTGGTCCCTATTTTTCCTACTTGCATTTTTTAACGTGCTTTCGAACTACTAGGTTGGCAGAAGCTGGGACAAGTAACGGGAGCTCACCCCGTTACGCGGCACTAGGGATTCAAACCATTGAATTGCCAACCTTTCGATCGACAAGCTCAGCGTTTTAGCCACTGAGCCTCCACGTACAATAAGTGTTTGTAGCTTGGTACAAAACAAAGGGAGGCCATCCTAGCAAAATGATGCTCATTGGATCCCCAAGGAAAGGAAGCAACTCAACGCAAAGCACAGCCACAACCACACTGACATAGTCACAAAAAAAACCGTATTACCTTGTCATGGTTATAGCCAGCTAACAAAAGCAGCAGAGTCAACGGAAGAGCGATGTAGGATCCTTGGGCAATATCCTGCTCTGGCAGTTTTCTCTGAAAAGGAAGATAGCTGTAGTCTTAAAATACTTTTGGTAGTTAAGGGCCCAGAAAAATCTCCACCTTGCCAGTGGTGTTACCCATAGAAATCAACAAAAGACATCATATCTGCTAGGTGCAAAGAATCAGGACCATCCGTTAAGGTGCAATTCAGAAGATCTATTGCTTAAGTCTATAGACAAGAATCTATTCAACTAGAGTTCAGCACTAAATTAGCACCAGATAAGGGTCAATGGAATTCAAGAGAGGGTTAAACTTGGATCACTTGTGGGAACGTAATGATTCTAGGCTGATGACAAGCTTAACTCCACCACCACCCCAGCTCTGCCTGCCCTTCTCCTACAATATCATATCGACTTTCTTTGCCTGGATACGCCGTGGTTTGGTGTGAATGAATCTCCATTGGCTAGGTTCATCTAACCACGGCGAGCCACAAATCATGGCTGACTTCCACTTCTCTCTCTCTCTCTCTCTCTCGAAATTTGCAGAACCTTACCGTAGGATTAAAAACCAAAGTGATGTGCTTGTGGTAGCCGATGGTGGTGAAGGAGACTTGAGGTAGGGTGTAGTCATACTGCGACTTGGACAGGGTAGAATCTAAAAGCACCATGTAATTCTAGCAGGAGAAGAACGAGAGAGGGAACGGAGAAAGGGAAAATGAAAACAAAATAACATCTGCTTAACAAGAAAGAAAGGAAGACAACAGAATCTGAATCACATTCGGATGTTCTTCTAGGTGGGCATTTACTGCACCACCCGAGCTGATTTTGCATCATTTCGACAGGTCAGTCAGTTTGTTTTGTTTATATCCTGCCTTGATTCAATTTTTACAAATACCTCAAGGCAGGGAACATATCCAACATCCCCCTCTTCTTCCTATTTTTCCCACCACAAGTCCTGTGAGGTGGGTTGGGCTGAGAGAGGGAAGGATTGGCCCACAGTCACCCAGTTGGTTTTCACGCCTAAGGCGGGACTAGAACTCTGTCTTCTGGTGTTTATTCCAAAGTCACCCAGTCAGCTTTCATGCCTAAAACGGGACTAGAACTCTCAGTCTCCTGGTGTTTATTCCAAAGTCACCCAGCCGGCTTTCACGCCTAAAGCGGGACTAGAACTCTCAGTCTCCTGGTGATTGGCCAAAGTCATCCAGTCGGCTTTCATGCCTAAGGCGGGACTAGAACTCTCAGTCTCCTGGTGATTGGCCAAAGTCATCCAGTCAACTTTCACGCCTAAGGCGGGACTAGAACTCTCAGTCTCCTGGTGTTTATTCCAAAGTCACACCAGCCGGCTTTCAAGCCTAAAACGGGACTAGAACTCTCAGTCTCCTGGTGTTTATTCCAAAGTCACCCAGCCGGCTTTCATGGCTAAGGTTGAATTCACAGTCTGTTGTTTTCTAGCCCAGTGCCTTTAACCACTAGACCAAACTGGCTCTAATTTCTATTTCTTTCCAAAATTCAGGATTGCAATGGACAGCAAAGGGAAACTCTGCCTTATCTGCAGCTCCCAAGTCCAGATTTTCTGCGGTCTCTCCTATGGGGAGAAACCCACCCAGGTCCATACCAAGAACTCCTCTTCCTCTGCAGATGTTTTAAAAGACAACGGAGTGAAAACGGAAGGAAACGATGCTCCTGCTCCCCTCTGCAAAAGACGGAGCCTATTCCTCAATAAAAATTCCTTACAGATTTTTTTCCTTCTTCTTCTTCTTTAGGTACAAAGATGATTATTACCTCTCCATCCCGGAGCAGAGGTGGAAAATGAAAGAATAACGATTGGCCGAGCGAGACCGTATGAACCGGATTGTCCAGATTTTCGCTTTTGTAAAGTTTCACCTGGGGAGAAAAGAACACACACACACACACACACATGGTTATTGTTAAATGAGAGGTAGAGGGTAGCCAAATGCATTAATACATCGGCTGAAATGAGCATCAGCGCATCCATAAAACACAATATAATTAGCTTTGGTTGGAGATGTGCAACTACAGATAGTCCTTGACTTGTGACTACAATTGAGCCCACGATTTCCGCTGCTAAGGAAGACAGTCAAGTGTGTTTTATGTCCCATTTTATGACCTTTTTTGCCACGGTTATTTGCACTAGCAATACCACTTAGACTTATATACCGCTTTACCGTGCTTTTACAGCCCTCTCTAAGTGGTTTACAGAGTCAGCCTATCTTGTTCCCCCAACAATCTGGGTCCTCCATTTTACCCACCTCAGAAGGACAGAAGGCTGAGTAACCATGAGCCGGTCAGGATCGAACTGCTGCCAGTCGGCAGAGTTAGCCTGCAATACTGCATTCTAACCACTGCGCAACATGGAAGGAAGGAAGGAAGGAAGGAAGGAAGGAAGGAAGGAAGGAAGGAAGGAAGGAAGGAAGGAAGGAAGGAAGGGCAATAGCACTTAGACTTCTATACCGCTTTACAGTGCTTTTACAGCCCTCTCTTAAGCAGTTTACAGAGTCAGCTTCTTGCCCCCAACAATCTGGGTCCTCATTTTACCGACCTCAGAAGGATTGGAGGCTGGGTCAACCTTGAGCCGGTGAGATTTGAACTGTCGAACTGCAGCTAGCATCAGCTGAAGTAGCCTGCTATGCTGCACTCTAACCACTGCACCGTCTAAGTGAATCACTGCAATTCTGAAGCGAATCTACTTTCCCACTTGACTTGGCTTCTCCAAAAGGGGATCACATAACCCTGGGGGGACTGTCATAAACTCGAGCCAGTTGCCGAGCGTCTGGATTTTGATGACGTGACCCCTGGGGATGCTGCAATGGTCATAAGTGTGAAAAGCAGTATGTCACCTTTTGTTCCAGTGATGTTATAACTTCAAACGGTCACTAAATGAACAGCTGTTAAGTTAAAAACTAGCTGTTTTGGGATCTGGCACAGATGTGCTTAGCTGTAGTCATCAGCAACTCCTTAAAAAAACTTCATTTTTTTTCTCCCTCCAATGTCTAGTTGCAATTTGCAAGTTCAGTGATTGCTCCCGTGCTGGATCAGAAACAGCAAATAGCTGGATATTTTTATTCCCAGTTTTGTTGTTGTTAGTTGCGAAGTCGTGTCTGACCCATCGTGGCCCCATGGACAACATTCCTCTAGGCCTTCCTATCCTCTACCATCCTCTGGAGACCATTTAAGCTCATGCTGACTGCTTCAGTGATTCCATCCAGCCACCTCCTTCTCTGCCGTCCCATTCTTCTTTTGCCCTCAGTCGTTCCCAGCATTAGGCTCTTCTCCAGGGAGTCCTTCCTTCTCATTAGGTGGCCAAAGCATTTGAGTTTCCTCTTCAGGATCTGGCCTTCTAGAGAGCAGTCAGGGTTGATCTCCTCTAGGACTGATCGGTTGGATCGCCTTGCAGTCCAAGGGACTCGCAGGAGTCTTCTCCAGCACCAGAGTTCAAAGGCCTCCATTCTTTGGCGATGATCTGTCCCCGTACCCACACACACACAAACACAGCCAGCCGAGGGTTAAGGAAACACTTTGGAACGCACCCAGGTCTTATCTCCCACTTGGCAGCGATAGACACACCGTCTGCCAAATGCCTTTATTTTCACAAACAGAAAGATAAGGTACTTAACGTGCAAAAAGTCCAAGCAGAAATAATATTTCTCTCCGCAGTTCCGGACGAGGCTTTAGTGACTATCCAAGGTTTACTTTTGTTCGTCACAAGGATCACTGACCACTACCCTCTATTATATAGTCTCTGGGGTGTGGTCCAGTGACTCAGTTCTAATCCCTAGCACGCCTCCTAAGCTGCTGCAAACGTTTATCACGCCTTCGGAGGCGTGCGTCCAGGAATGATGTTTCTTCGTCACTCTGATCCGAGCCAGCTGTCTCCCTACTGATCTCCTCTCCCTCGGCCGGCACCTGAGACAATGCCAGAGGGGAGGGGCCTGGAGAGGGAGGCCTGGCTGACTCCTCTTCCTCATGCTCGGAGCTTTCTTCCTCCGATGGGACAGGCTCAGAGGGCGGGGCCACAACAGGCACTTAGCCTTCCTTATAGTCCAACTTTCAGAGCCATCCATTGCAACTGGGAAAACCATCGCCTTGACTATACGCGCTTTTGTTGGCAGGGTGATGTCTCTGCTTTTTAGTATGCTGTCTAGATTTGCCATAGCTTTCCTCCCCAGGAGCAAGCCTCTTTTAATTTCTTGGCTGCAGTCCCCATCTGCGGTGATCTTGGAACACAGTATTCCCAGTTTAGTGCAGTGGTTTCCCCCCCCCCACCCCTTACTGCACCCTGAAAAAAAAAAAATCTAGACAATTCCACCCGTACTTAACTCACCCATAAAGTAGGGAGGTACTCGGAAGGGGTGATCACATTTCCGCTCAGATCAAATTGATTGATTTGGCGAAAAGCCACGATGTTCACATTGTCAACGTCATCGCTGCCGACCTACAATTTGGGGGTGGAGGAAGGGGAGAAAGGATTACGGGTCGAGAAGGAGAAGACTCACGAGAACAGGAGTATCCTACCCTACCCTACCCTACCCTCTAACTCCTATTCTGTTCTGTTCTATTCTGGAACATTCTTTTGAACAGTGGTCATGATTTCCTAAATCCATTTGTTTATCCATCCATCCATCCATTCATTCATTTGTTCATCCATCCATCCATCCATCCATCCAATTTATAAAAAGAACAGAATACCTGAATAGCAGAATACTGCGGAAGAGCTCTTTCGATGTGATCGTTGCCTTCGGCTTTCAGTTGAATGTGATACAGGCAGGACGGCTTTTTTATGTATAAAATTAAGAAAAACAACGTGGATTTAACACTCCCACGGTTAAGCGTTGTCATTATGACGTACGCAGCGGCTTTCGCAAAGGCCACTGACTTAACTGAATCACAACTTGTTGAAGAAGACGTTAAGTAGCTGGATTCACCTGATGCTAATCCACAAATCCATATTTTCTAATTAAAAGAAGCGAGTTTACCCAGCATATTATGGCTCAGTAAGATGAGTAAATTCAGGCTTTGGAGTTACAACACCCCCCAACCCCCCTTAAAAACTGCCGGTGGCTTAACTCAAACCCAATAGGAGCTTGCACCAATTCTGCTGTACTCACCAGCAGACCCCGTAGACGGAATCTCCCCTCTTCATCCGTGATGGTGTCTTCTCCGTAGATGGCACACTCCCCCTGTCCTACCGCTTCCACCGCAATCCCTTGCTCAGGTTCCCCGTTCAGAGAAGAAACGGTGCCGTAGCAGCTAGAGAAGAGGAGGAAGGTAAGGCTCAAGTGACACCCTTGAATTAAAACTTGGTGCGGTGGTTAAGCTGCTGGCCTAGAAACCAGGAGATGGTGAGTTCTAGTTCAGCCTGAGCCTTGAAAAAACCAGCTGGGTGACTTTGGGCCAGTCACCAGGACATGTTGAGTTCTAATCCCGCCTTACACACGAAAGCCAGCTGATTTTGGGCCAATCATCAGAAGACAGTGCGTTCTAGTTCCACCTTAGGCATGAAAACCTGGTGACTATGAGCCAATCACCAGAAGACGATGAGTTCTAGTCCCACCTTAGGCATAAAAGTCAGGTGACTGTGAGCCAATCACCAGGAGATGGTAAACTTCTAAAAGGTAACGGTAAAGGTTCCCCTCGCACATACGTGCTAGTCGTTCCCGACTCTAGGGGGCGGTGCTCATCTCCGCTTCAAAGCCGAAGAGCCAGCGCTGTCCGAAGATGTCTCCGTGATCATGTGGTCAGCATGACTCAACGCCAAAGGTGCACGGAACGCCGTTCCCTTCCCACCAAGGGTGGTCCCTATTTTCCTGCTTGCATTTTTTATGTGCTTTCAAACTGCTAGATTGGCAGAAGCTGGGACAAGGAACAGGAGCTCACCCCGTGACGTGGCACTAGGGATTCGAACCGCTCAGAGAGGGCTGTGAAGGCACTATGAAGCGGTATATAAGTCTAAGTGCTATTGCTATATTCCTACTCTCTGGTTCAGATAATTCCACCAAATTCAGCCCCAATTTTCCAGCCCTGAGCCCTGAACTGGCAGAAGTTCACATTTACTGACCTGTAAGCCGTACGGTAACCAACAATGGCGATTTTAAGATTCTGGCCCTCCTGAACTTCAATCATCTGGGATGAGGGTTCGAAGCGAAATTCTTTCATCATTGGCTTGAAGTAGTACTGCCCAGGACTCTGTGAAAGGAGAACCATTCGTTGATTGTTATTCCCCTCCTAACATCCCAGAATCAGAGAGGTTTAATTATTATTATTATTATTTTAATTAGATTTATATGCCGCCCTTCTCCGGAGACTCAGGGCGGCTTACAATGCATTAAGCAATTATTTATTATTCAATGAAAATCCTGATCCCAATTGTGGTTGTAAATCAAGGATTACCTGTACTGTAGTCTCAAGAGTCACTAAGGCTCTACTCCCGTGATGGCGAACCTGTAGCATGCAGTGCCCTCTTTGTGGGCACGCGCACCGTCGCCCCAGTTCAGCTCTACCGCGCATGCGTATGTGCTTCCCGCCAGCCACCTGGTTGTCAGGTCTCTGCCGCGCATGGGGGTGGGTGGGGTGCATATGGTCGGGGCATGTACAAAGGAGGTGGAGTGCATATTCGGGGACCATGTGCACATTGCATTTGGGGGGGTTAGGGCATGCGCACACGCACGTATTCGTACATTCGCACTCTGTCCGGAAAAGGTTAGCCATCACTGCTCTACTCCATCCAAACACGACTTGGAGGCCATCCAGATTGCAAATTGTACCGAGAGTCGTGGTGGCGCAGTGGTTAGAATGCAGTATTGCAGGCTAAATCTGCTCACTGCCAGCAGTTTGATCCTGACTGGTTCAAGGTTGACTCAGCCTTCCATCCTTCCAAGGTCGCTAAAATGAGGACCCAGATTGTTGGGGGACAAGAGGCTGACTCTGTAAACCGCTTAGAGAGGGCTGTAAAGCACTGTGAAGCGGTATATAAGTCTAAGTGCTATTGCCCTTCCTTCCTTCCATCCATCCATCCATCCATCCATCCATCCATCCATCCATCCATCCATCCATGGTGTGCAGTGGTCAGAATGCAGTATTGCAGGCTATCTCTGCCGACTGCCAGCAGTTCGATCCTGACGGGCTCAAGGTTGACTCTGCCTTCCATCCTTCCGAGGTTGCTAAAATGAGGACCCAGATGGTTGGGGGACAAGAGGCTGACTCTGTAAACTGCTGAGAGAGGGCTGTAAAGCCCTGTGAAGCAGTACATAAATCTAAATGCTATTGTTATTGCTATTTCTCACCATCTCCTAACCTAAAAGTCTATCTGGCTGGAGGTCGTGACCGCTGTGGGGCAACCTTTCGGAAGGAGAAGCAACTGGGTGGAATTCTCCCCCCCCCCACCTTTGGTGACCTGGCCGAAGCTGTAAATATAAAAGCCGTACCAAGTTGGCGAACGTCAGCATGCCGTTGTCCTGAGTCAGGAGGTTGGAGCGGAAGGTACCACCGCTGAGCGAAAGGAGAACTCCTGCAAGGGGATGACCATCTTCAGATTTAATCTGTCCAAACGAAAAACGTAAGCGACGTGCTATCAAAGCTGGCTCAGTGCAGCCTCAGTGGTCCAGGTGAAAGGATTAAATCTGACTTTTTGAAGGAAGAGTGTTAAGGAATACGCAAAGTCACCCTTGAGTAGCAAGGGCGTGCGCATGAAAGCAACTGAGAGTCGTTACGAATAAACACAATCAACACACAGATACAGTGGGTTGTGTTTACTTTCAGGAAATAGTAAGGCACAGTCCAATAAACAGTCCAGGTCATACACATATAAAGCAGGAGATAGCCAAAACGACAGTCCGGGGATAATCCAATAACAAAGTCTTCTTACCAGTCGTCGTAGTCATTCACAATAAACAGTTCTTCTGGATTTGCAAACATTAGCATGCAGAGATATCAGAGAGCAAGAACAGCAAAGAGAACAAACCATGTTTCTAGCTCCCTCTTAAGGACATTGGCTACAGAGCTAACCAATCAGGACATAGTATGATGCAATACAGCAGTCTTAAAGCTACATCGATGGTTTATATATTGCCAACCCAACAAGGTAGGTAATACTCATTTCCTAACATTCTCCCCTTTGGGTAGGACAACAAAGAGTGAAGAGAAGAACATAGTAGCCACACGTCTTGACACTGAACAAGGGTTCACCCAACAGCAGAGATGGGTTTCGCATAATTTTACCACCAGTTCGCCGCGCGCCGAAAATGTAAGTGAGCGTGCGCATGTGGCATTTGGTGTATGTGCTTTGCTCATGCACGTGGCTTGCACACATGCATGTGGCTTAGAAAACGTGGCTAAATAGGATGGCATAGCACCAGGGCGGGGGGCAGGGACAGGCTGAATACCAGCACTGCCCAACAGATCTCCTTCCACTCCGTAGTATGGTGGGCTCTTATTTGAAGATCTTCAAATAGGACCTAACTTCTCCATTTCTGGCAAGGAAAAGCCAAGGAAAAAATGGAGAGTCTCAGACATCCAGGTCATGGTTGTCCCAAACCAGAAAGTCCAGTTGCCTCTTGAAAAAGCATCTTTGGACCAAGGGAGAATATCAGAATATCTGTAGGTCAGGGTTGAACTGTGGTGTCCTTGGTGCTTTCTGAGCTTGATTGTTTTCTTGCAGACGTTTCATGACCCAACTAAGTAGCATCATCAGTGCTAGTAAGGGTGTGGCACTCACTCTCAAACCCCACTCCCTTCTAGCACTGATGATATTACCTACTGTATTTTTCGGAGTATAAGACGCACCTACCTTTTTTGGTGAGGAAAAGAAGAAAAAGAAATCTGCCTCTGAGCAATTTTGTCTCATTGCAGCAAACAGCCTGCTTTACTTTCATTTTCGCTTTTCAGCACAGCTTGATTAGCACAAGGAAAAAGAAAATCTGCTCCAGCAATTTACCTCTTTGCAGCAAGCAGCAGAGCCCTGCGCAAAACAGCTGAGAGCAAATCAGCTGAGAGTCAGGAGGCCCGATCCAAACAACTTGTGCTAATTAGGCTGTGCTGAAGCTGAAAGGAGCGGTTTTTTCTTGCTGTTTGCTTGCAAAGAGGTAAACCGCTGTGATGCAGAGGGCAAAGGGTGGGGGCCAGTCGGTGGGCGGGGCTACATTCGGTGTATAAGATGCACCTAAATTTTCACCCCCTTTTAGGGGGGAAAAAGGTGCGTCTTATACTCTGAAAAATACGGTAAATCGCTGCAGATTTAGACTGAAAGAAAACTGTACTACCTCAATTTAAGAAGTTTGAAAAGGAACCTATCCAGCCCCAAACATCTGCTTGACACTAAAATTGTGATCCGATTCCAATTGTGGTCATAAATCAAGGACTACTTTTACTACAGTCTCCGACAACATATCCATTATCCACCCCCTGCTCGGAAGACACAACCCAAATAGTCTAAAAAAACGGGGGGGGGGAAGGGGGGGGGGGGTAAAGCAAGCAAGGTTTTTTTCCCAGAAGATCTGGAGAAGGTTTACCTCAAAAGTGACCCCGGCAAGAGCAAAAGCTTTGAAATCTCCAACGGTCTCCTCCACGGCGCTCAAAATGAACCCTTCTTTCTGAGCAGTCACGGTGTATTCCAAATCGCTGTGAAGCGGTCCCACGCTTTTGGGGGGGGGGGGGGGGGAGAAGGAAGACAAAGCAGAGAATCTCAGTTGACAAGGGAGGAACCGGCTATCCAAAACAACCCATCATGAGGCAGGCAACACAATTTCCCCCGAAGTCTTCCAGATGAGATTCATCTTCATAACCTGTAAAAGCCAACTCATCAAAAGCAGTGGTTTCCTTCCCCCCTCAAAACTTTTTGGGCACCAGGTACCGGTTCCGTGGAAAGAGGTTTTTCCGCAGATCGGAGGGGGTTGGGTTTCATGTGCTGCCTGCATCCCACGGATGGGGCTTCGCTTGTTTGCACAGCCCGGTTTCTTTTCTTTCTTTTTTTAAGTCAAGCTTTTAAAATTTATATATACCTTATTTTTCGGAGTATAAGACGCTCCGGACTATAAGACGCACCAAGAAAAAAAAATCTGCCTCTGCCTCCCAGCAATTTGCCTCCTTGCAGCAAACAGCCTGCTTTAGTTTCATTTTCAGCACAGCCTGATTAGCACAAGAAAAAAAAAATCTGCTTCCCAGCAATTTGCCTCCTTGCAGCAAACAGCAAACTTTAGTTTCCTGCTTTAGTTTCATTTTCATTTTCATCACAGCCTGATTAGCACTAGAAAAAAAAAATCTGCTTCCCAACAATTTGCCTCCTTGCAGCAAACAGCGGAGGCCTGCGCGGCAATCGGCAATGGCAATCCCTGCAGCCTGAAACAGCTGGTGGTCGGGAGGCCGATCCAAACGGCAATCAGCTGCTTGTGCTAATCAGGCTGTGCTGAAGCTGAAACGGGCTGTTTGCTGTTAGGAGGTAAATTGCTGGCAGGCAGAGGCCAAAGGTTGGGGGCCAACGGGTGGGCGGGGCTACATTCAGTGTATAAGATGCACCCAAATTTTCACCCTCTTTTAGAGGGGAAAAAAGTGTGTCTTATACTCTGAAAAATACAGTAAGTATTTTGAATACAGTGTATTGTCCTGATATTTCATTTTACAGAAGGGAAAAAAGAAAAAGTAACAGATATACTGATAGTAGTAATAATAATAATACACATAATGATTCTAACCATATTTATAATTATATTAGCTTATTTATGATCCTATTAATTATATTAGCATACATACATAGTTATAAACAACATTCGTATTTTACTTACACATAACAATTGTCAGATCCCTAAAAGTGATACTGCCATTCAATTGGAGGAAGGGAGAGACTTGGATTCGATTTACTAGCATGGCCTGTGTCAACAGATATTTTACAACCTATATCCTGGGGCCAAAGAGCCCTGAGATCCCCTTTACCTGGAGGAATTTTTATGATAGCCATGTGGGTTGCCTCACTTTAAAGTATAATGGTGGGAATGCATGTTTGTTCGGGTTCTCAGAGGAAATAGTAAAGGAAACAGCTTCACGCTTGTGTATTGGCTAAAATCTGCAATCTGACTTAAAGGGAGGGGTCTCTACTGCTTTAATCCTACTTGTCTTGCCTAAGGCTATTCAGATCGTGCTTTATCTGGATGGCTGTCACTTCTGCTTAATAAAAGGTCTCTTTTGAACAACCACATTTCAAGAGTTTTTACTTTCTTAAATTGGACGGAGAGGCGATCCTTACAACAATGGTCTTTCTTCATTTAATTTCTACCTCTTTATCTCTAACCCTTGATAAAACCCATTCCACGTTAAATAATACTCTGTATCTCCTTTATCTTTTATTTTCAATGTCAATCTATCCATCTCTGCACAATCCAATATTTTCCACGGCCCCATTTCTGGGCATGTCGCGGACCCAGTGCCGGTTTACGGACTGGGGGTTGGGGACCCCTAATCTAAAGGACACATTTGGCAATGGTTGAAGGGGAAGGAATATCAACTACTGCCATCTATGAACGTAGAATAATTGGGTTGGGAAGGACCTTGGAGGTCTTCTAGTCGAACCCCCTGGACTAGAATTTACCTGTAGGAACCTTTATCATCTGTGAAAACCGTGATCAAGGGGGAAGGCGCTCCTTTTTCAGAAATTACGATCTCAACCCCTTCCAATTCGGGGTGAATCTGTCCTTCCAGGAAGAGACCCGCTTTGCCGTATATCTCTATCAGCTTCCCAGGACAGCTTTCTGAAACAAAGGCAGGGAGTACGATGGTGGTGAAGAAGTTGCAAAAATTTAGGCGCGAACAGGAGTGTTAATAGGAATTGCCAGCAATCCTGCAAGCTTCACTATTAATGAAACACACTGAAAATTAATTGGGGAGGAGAGGGGGGATTTGTTGCAAGGGAACGTCCATTCAAATTATACTATGGCTCATCCAAAGAGATAAATTCGGATCATTTCACAGGTGAGAAATCTTGATCTGTGTAAAGCACGTTGTCCCTCCATCTTCCCTGAGTCTTCACGCCGCCCAGTTTTGGGTCGACGTTCGGGGCTCAGGACCCCTTACAGCACCCCGGAGTTAGGGGGAGCTGGTTGAATTTTTTAAAGGAGATTCGGGTTAATGTCAGGGTTCCAAGTGACACCCCCAACGAAAGAAGACTCCGAGGCTTGAGTTTCCTCAAAGTTCCATTTTATTAGAGATGTCACATTGGCACATCTGGGAAAACCCGAATCTGAAAGCTCCCAGGTTTTCCCCACCCAAAGGAAAATCCAGGTCCCTGCCCAACACCCACATGTCCATCACAAGGTCCAATCAAAGCACTGTCTCAACTGGAGATGCCTCCCAGTTCCAGCCCTCCAGGTGCAGGGCAAGATGGCCTTGACTCTCTGAGAAAGGAATGTTATTATGACTACATATCACCCTTGCTCCATACAATCCCCCCTCCCAGTTTCCCACAGTAGTAAATGTGGCAGGCCTGAAGATCCAATGCAAAAGATGGCTTCCAGGCCTGACACATGTTGCATCAACGATGCACTATTTACTCCCCCACACATTGCTCTTACTCAACAATCCAGGATGTTCTGATTTGCCTTAAAGGCTACAGAAGATGAAAGGGGATCACTTCCAAATAGGAGAGATCCTGTGGTTAATGGACAGTACATGCATTATCTAGTGAGAGGAGAAAGCAACAGAGATGGTTTGAAAATGTTGTGGTCCGCCAGCAGCCTGTGGAGCTGGCAGTGGAGTCGGACAGTGAGGAGGCTGGGGAGGAACATGGGCCAGTCCTGGAGTCTGGGGAAGGCCCGGATGAGGGCTGTGCGTCGGAGGCAGAGATGGAGCCAGGGTCATCTGGGAGCGATGCACGGACTCCGGAGCCTCCAGAAGCGGATAGCAGAGAGGCCGAGGAACAGGAGGAGCCTGTTCCTAGTGCACGCAAGCGAAGAGCTGCCAGAAGGCAAGAGCAGCTAAAGCAAAAAGGACAACTCGGGAGTAAGGCCAGGAGATGATATCCAACATAATAGTTCCTCTGCCTCTCTGCTGTCCGACTCTGGAGGCTCCGGAGTCCGCGCATCACTCCCAGATGGCTCTGGCCCCATCTCTGCCTCCGACACAGAGCCCTCATTCGGGCCTTCCCCAGACTCAGGACTGGCCCATGTTCCTCCCCAGCCTCCTCACTGTCTGACTCTTCTGCCAGCTACGCAGATTGCTGGCGGACCACAACACTGGAATATATCTTTAATGGTGCAAATAATCTGCTTTACTTTGGCAAGAATCTGTCTACAGGTAGGAACAATAAAAGAAGCTGCTTAGAAGTAACTCTTTGTCTTTCTTGGGTTTGGGAGAATGACACTGTCCACTTTTAACCAGTGATCATTCTTTCAGATTTCTAGCAGAAGGAATTGTATTTTTCCTGATTCCCTGCTGTCCCACTTGAGAGAAGCCTTGAAAATACTGCGGAATAACTGTCAAGACTTACCACCGCTGACCACCGTTTCGATGGAAGGAGGGTAGAAAAGAAGTTCTTTAGATGATGGTGTCACCGTGATTTTCTCCCCAGATCTACAAATCACACAATAAGAGGGTTGGACCTTAAGACTATTTAGTCCAAAATTTCCAAAAGACTTGTTGTACAACTCCTAGTAGCTCTAAATTCATAGCTAGTGAATGTTTATTTATTACATTTTAAATTACGAAGTCCAAAAAATGGCAACAGCATCCGAAGCCACATACCTGGTTTAGTCTAAACTGTCAGAAACAAGGCAATTTGAAGAAACCCCCTTTCAACTACTCTAGGGAAGCTCCTTCACAATCAACAGAGACTGTGAATATAAGAGACCATGAATTCTAGTCCCACATTGGCCATGAAAGCCAGCTGAGCAACTTTGGGCCAATCACCAGAAGATGGTGAGTTCTAGTCCCAACCTTAGCAATGAAAGTTAGCTGGGTGACTTTGGGCCAATCACCAGAAGACGGTGAGTTCTAGTCCCAACCTTAGCCATGAAAGTTAGCTGGGTGACTTTGGGCCAATCACCAGGAGACGGTGAGTTCTAGTCCCAACCTTAGCCATGAAAGTTAGCTGGGTGACTTTGGGCCAATCACCAGGAGACAGTGAGTTCTAGTCCCAACCTTAGCCATGAAAATTAGTTGGGTGACTTTGGGCCAATCACCAGAAGACGGTGAGTTCTAGTCCCACCTTGCCATGAAAGCCAGTGAGCGACTTTGGGCCAATCACCAGGAGCCTGTGAGTTCTAGTCCCAACCTTAGCCATGAAAATTAGTTGGGTGACTTTGGGCCAATCACCAGAAGACGGTGAGTTCTAGTCCCAAACTTAGCCATGAAAATTAGTTGGGTGACTTTGGGCCAATCACCAGAAGACGGTGAGTTCTAGTCCCAACCTTAGCCATGAAAGTTAGCTGGGTGACTTTGGGCCAATCACCAGGAGACGGTGAGTTCTAGTCCCAACCTTAGCCATGAAAATTAGTTGGGTGACTTTGGGCCAATCACCAGAAGACGGTGAGTTCTAGTCCCACCTTGGCCATGAAAGCCAGCTGAGCGACTTTGGGCCAATCACCAGGAGCCTGTGAGTTCTAGTCCCAACCTTAGCCATGAAAATTAGTTGGGTGACTTTGGGCCAATCACCAGAAGACGGTGAGTTCTAGTCCCAACCTTAGCCATGAAAGTTAGCTGGGTGACTTTGGGCCAATCACCAGGAGACTGTGAGTTCTAGTCCCAACCTTAGCCATGAAAACTAGCTGGATGACTTTGGGCCAATCACCAGGAGACTGTGAGTTCTAGTCCCATCCCTAAACCAATTGAGGAGACCTTGGACCAGTCACTCTCTCTCTCTCCCCCTCTCTCTCTCAGCCCAACTCACTCACAGGGTTGTTGTTGTGGCGACAATAGGAGAAAGACATTCTGTTGGATATGTTCAATATATTATTTGTAAAAAACCATAAAGGCAGAATGTAAACAAACACACACACACACACAAAAGGGTTTTCATCAACACACGGTCCGCGTACCTTGCCCAATAGGAAAAGTCATAGTGGAATGGCCCCAAGAGCTCCTCCACCACTTCCTGCACTGGTGGCTTAGATCCTTCTTCCTCTAGTCCTTTCTTCTCTCTCTCCTGCCGGCGAGCCTCTATTTCAGCCCGCTGCTGCTCCTGACGTAGCTCTTGTTGGGATTTCAATGGCCCAAGCACCAGATCAGGTTCACTGTCAATTGAAGACCTAAGAGGGGGGGGGAAATGTTGCCTTGTGAAAAGCCACTGCAGCTTCTTCAATCCTTGAACTCAACTGTTTCATCTTGACGCATCAAGGACTAAACGGAACTGTTGTGGCCCGCCAGCGGCCAGCAGAGCTGGTGGCAGACTCAGACAGTGAGGAGGTTGGGGAGGAACATGGGCCAGTCCTGGAGTCTGGGGAAGGCTCTGATGAGGGCTCTGCGTCGGAGGCAGAGAGGGGGCCAGGGCCGTCTGACTGTTGTCAACTGCCTTCGGAGTCGGACATCAGTGAGGCAGAAGAACAGCTGGAGCCTGTTCCCGGTGTGCGCATGCACAGAGCTGCCAGGAGAAGGGAACAGCTAAGGAACGGGGGTCGACTCTTACCGAATGGTAACCATCACATCCATCAGTTTGTCCGTGGTAATTGTCCCAAGCACATGGTGACGAATTGCAGTCAAGGTCAAGATACTTGGAGCAGACCTGGATCAATAACCCAACCAAAAAGTGGAATTACAAGAAAAACTTACTCAAGAGTTACCTCACATCAGACTTTGGATACAAGAAGCCATGGCCTTATTGGCAGGAAACCTTTGGAAACCTCTGTAGGCCTAAGTGGGTCACAACAACCCCTACAGGTTACAGAAATTTAGAAAGGAAAACGTTATTTCGCTCCAGTTGGGTTTCAAGTCTAAAACTATGGAAAGAGACTGATAAAGCTTATCGAAGTCGTTTTATAGTAAAAGAAACTATTTCTGAAGTTGGGTCACCTTGTCTAACCCAAAGGAACATTTGGAGACGGATGAGGTTAGGGCAATTCTCATAAAATGGCTACTACAGGGAGGCTCATCCTTATCCATAAAATGTCAGCCAGGGTGGAGCTACGTTGTTCACAAAAATTGTGGCCAAGGTGAGCATGGCCCATTTCCCCACAAGGCAAGATGGCCTCCCCCATCTTCTGAGGGTGAAATGTTTTAGAACTGTGTGATGGCGAATCTGTGGCAGGTGTGCCAGAGATGGTACGCAGAGCCCTCTCTGTGGGCACACGCACTGTCGCCAGCTGCTCTTCTGACTTCTGGCGCGCCAGCCAGCTGGTTTTCAGGGGTGCCGGAGCGCCAGAAAACGGCCAAAACCCAGGCCATTTTCAGGCTGTTTTTTGGGCCATTTTCCAGGCCATTTTCAGACTGTTTTTCGAAACAGCCTGAAAAACGGCAAAAAACCAGGCATGTGCGCGCCGACCAGCTGGTCTTCACGGGTGCCGGAGCGCCAGAAAACGGCCTGAAAATGGCCAAAACCCAGGCCATTTTTCGGGCCATTTTTCAGGATGTTTTCAGGGCCATTTTTCAGGCCGTTTTTGGGGCCGTTTCCTGGGCCATTTCCCAGGCCATTTTCAGACCGTTTTTCGAAACAGCCTGAAAAACGGCAAAAAAACCAGGCATGTATGCACCGGCCAGCTGGTCTTCAGGTTTCCAGTGCTCCAGTACACGCACATGCATACACGTTCCAGTTTGGGCATTCGCTTCCCGAAAAGGTTCGCCATCACTGTTTTTAGAACCCACAAAGAAGCAATCGGCCCACAACTTCACACGCATCAAAGCAACCCTCAAACCGCTTCCTTCGGACGACTCATGATGGGGACACCGTCCCAAATATTTCCCCATCAACCATGCTTACGTGTCATAGGTGTAATATTCGTGTTCAAATCGGTGGCAGGAGCGGGGTGTAACTTCATACACACCTGGAGAGAGGATGAAGAAAAACATTGCCTCATATTTCAAAATCGTTCCAGCCTGCGCGAAGCTGGCAAAGGAGTTGGACTAGTTTTAAAAAAAATCCAGCAGAGGTAGAGGCCGTGGGAAGGAAATTCTTCAGAGATTCTGCCTTAACTGGCATGATGTTAAGTCTGCCTGGGAACTTATTTTTTTTTAAATAATATTGATTAAATTTCCAAAGATTAAAATACACAGTACAAAAAGAAACATAATACACAAAAAAAGCAAGAAAAACACACACACACACACACACACAAAATATATAAACAACCAAAAACAAACATATCAAAATTTCAATACTAATAACTACTTTTCTGCATCGGTATCTCTAGCCTATTTAATCTCTTTACACAAATTCTACTTCTAAATATCTCTATCTTAAACTTACATCTTTATCTAAATTATCTTGACTTCTATTTACAATTCGATCTCCTAACAAAAACATCCCTTAAGTTTTATGTTTACTCTCCAACCAGGAATACCATTTATTCCATATTATATTCGGTGTCCTCCCTCTCCTTCATTTCCATAGATAATCTGTCCATCTCTGCACATTTGTATATATATTTTTTTATTATGATTTGATCCGGAGAGGTGTTTGATTGTTTCCAATTTTGTGCTATCACAATTCTACTTGCCGTTAGTATGTGTAAGATGATATATTGTATACTTTTCTGCATTTTCCCTTCCAGAATACCCACAAGAAAAATTCCGGCTTCCTTAAAATCTTCTGCCCTGTTATTTCATCCAGCCATTTTTTAATCTTGCCCCAAAATTTCCTAATCTTAGGACAAGTCCACCACATGTGGTAGAATGTCCCTTGTTTGTGTCCACACCTCCTTTTTTCCCCCCAGCCTTTTTCAAGGTTTATCTTTTTACCTTAACTTTTTCTAAAATCCAGAAAAGTTTTGTCAGTTACACAAGTTTTGAGTTTTGTCAGCTACACATAGACAGGGTCAATGGTCCGACTAACAAGCAAACACTCTCGGGAGGTTTGAATTCCCAAAAGGAACACATTCTTGGGTACACCATTTGGGTACTGAAGAAAAAAAACCAGCTCTGGTTTTCCCGTGCAAATCCTTGCCTGGTTAAACAGAAGTTTCCCCTTCTCCCCATCCCTGGGTGATGACATTGTCCAATAATGAGACGTCCTTTTGTTATGGGAACAGTCCATCTCCTTCTCAAGCACCTACAGCGGTGACCTTGATGGCTTCCATGCTCCCACGGTCTCCGCATACCATCTCGGCATTCCATTTCCCCTTTCCTTCCCTCTAGTTCATTGCAACTTGAAAGCATTAGGTTTTGAAAAGAAGCCAAGCGGTTCATCACTATTTCCAAACTATTTCAACCCACAGGTTCTTCTGCTGTTCTCTGATTATTAAATATGACTTGTTCATCCAGATATTGCATCAAACTATAGTTAGTCTAATCTAGCTTTGCCCGAAAACCTGCAAAATGTTCCTATTTCTTTACAGTTAAGAAAAACAGAAGGTCTTCTGCACACGCACCTCTTCTGTGCATGCGCAGAGGCTTCTATACATGCGCAGAGGATCAAAAACGGGACGTAATGACATCCCGGCGGGAGGACAGAGCCTCCCGCTGCCAGCGCTACCAGTTCGCGCGAACCGGATAGATCCAGCTGCATTTCACCGCTGGTCTTCTGCCTTTTCTTCTTCTTGACCTCCACTCCTTTCTGCTCAACTGTCATCTTAAACAGAAGGCATCAAGTCAACTTCAACAACGTATGGATCAACTCGTTTTTTTTTTTTTTCCTCTGATCTGGTTCAGGTATCGCCTAAACCAGGGTTATCTGCTGAATTAATCAGGAATGGCCGGCCCTCACAACGCACAGTCAAAATGTCACAATCCAAAACCTGTGCTTTAGAAGCACAAAACGTGTGCCTCTCATTTTTACGACAATCCCTTGACATATTTTTGCCTCCAAAAATATCTTCTCCTGTTCATCTTGAGCTCCAAAATGCGCTGCAAAGAAACTGCTTTCGTTTTCAACTTGTCTCTCAAGGATTCCTACCTGGTTTGGAGAGGCAGAACCTGTTCACACCTTTGGACAGGTTGTAAACACCAACATTTTCCGGTCCGTTTCCATCTTGGTAGAATTCCTAAAGAGCATTAGAATCCCAGTCAAAAGATGGAGAGAGAAATAAGCTTGAAGGCCTAAGCCCAGAAGACATTCGTGAACAGGTAGTCCTCGACTTACGATCGAGCCCAAACTTCCTGTTCGAACTGCTGGCTGTGGGCAGAATCAGCCTGCAATATTATATTCTAACTACTGTGCCACCAGGGCTCCTAATAGCAATAGCACTTCGACTTACATACCACTTCACAGTGCTTTACAGCCCTCTCTAAGCGATTTACAGAGTCAGCCTATTTTCCCCCAACAATCTGGGTCCTCATTTTATCCACCTCGGAAGGGTGGAAGGCTGAGTCCAACGTTGAACCTGGTGAGATTTGAACTGCCAAATCGCAGGCAGCCAGCAGTCAGCAGAAGAAGCCTGCAGTACTGTACGCTAACCACTGCTCCACCAAGGCTCATGAATAGTTACAAACGTTTAATGAATTTGATTTGGTTACCTACCAAGGTAATGGCGTGGGAAAGAGAACATCGCAGCATGTAACCGGTTTGGCGGAATTCGATGCCCGATACATCTTCCTCCACAACTTCTATCTCCAAGGATTTATTCTTCCAACACCAGTCTTCTTGGATGATGCTCACTTGAAATTAAGGGGGGAAAAATGGATCATGGAAAGGGAAGCCTCACGAATCAACTTGGTTTCTAAATAACCAACATTGCTTAATCATGCACACCCAAAGATCAGCCATTTGAAAGAGAGTAATGCTGAAAACAACACCTGCCCACAAAAGTGCGTATAGTCAAGGCGATGGTTTTCCCAGTTGCAATGTCTGGCTGTGAAAGTTGGACCATAAGGAAGGCCGAGCGCCAAAGAATTGAGGCCTTTGAACTCTGGTGCTGGAGAAGACTCCTGCGAGTCCCTTGGACTGCAAGGTGATCAAACCGGTCTGTCCTAGAGGAGATCAACCCTGACTGCTCTTTAGGAGGTCAGATCCTGAAGGTGAAACTCAAATGCTTTGGCCACCTAATGAAAAGGAAGGACTCGCTGGAGAAGAACCTCATGCTGGAAATAAACAGAAAAGGAGTCTGATATAATCACTGTGCCAAAAAGATGTAAGGACATGCAAGATTCTTACTTTTGTATTTGCCCGGCAGGACATTTTCAAAGGTAAAGGCCAAGGAGGTTGACTTGGCTGTAAGTTGGAGGCTTCGTTTTTCTCCTGGCCGAAGGATGGACTGAAGTATCACCATCAATTCCCCGCAAGCATCTGCGGGAAAGAGAAATTAGGAATCAGAACAGATGAGTCATAAAACAGATGGCCAGGTGAATTCTGGCTACCTTTGGATTCCAACTTCTTGGACCATCAGAAGGTGACCATCAAGATAGTGAACCCAACACAACAGAAACCTAGAGTAGGGTAGGGTAGGGTAGGGTAGGGTAGGGTAGGGTAGGGTAGGGTGTAGGGTAGGGTAGGGTAGGGTAGGGTAGGGTAGGGTAGGGTAGTAGAATAGAATAGAATAGAAATAGAATAGAATAGAATAGAATAGAATAGAATAGAATAGAATTCTTTATTGGCCAACTGTGATTGGACACACAAGGAATTGTTCTTCGGTGCTTAAACTCTCATTGTACATAAAACCTGTAAATGATAAATCATGATCATAGTCATCATAAAAATACATTCATCATAAATCATAAGATACCACACAGTGATAGAATCAACATAAATTGTACTAGGAAACTTTCAGAGTGCATACAGTGTTGACTATGTGAGACAACCCAGGAGCAAATACAGTAAACAGAAGTTTGTATTTAAATAGTGGTTTTATCTATAAAGAATATATACATACATGTACTTTAGTCAGACCTCAAACAAACAGCAATCAGCAATTACAGCACGGAAGCACACACGGAGAAAGAGATACGCCCCAACAGGGCCGCTGCTTATTACAGCCTCTTAAAGTGATATCAGCCCAAAAACCTTGCTGACTCATTCCTAGCATTACATCATTGTAGCAGCTGATCAGCTCTTAAATCATTACCCTGACAAAACTAAATAAAACAATATAAATCGTAAAGATACATGCAACAAAGTTATAAGTCGTATGGAAGGACAGGTCACACTCTGTGTTTTTCATGGACCAGGAGGGAAAAATAGCTTACCCAAACAAGTGATCTTCCCGGAAACGGAAGCCAAGAACTGAGAGAAGATCACGTCCAGCACTGGCTTGGAAGCCACCGTAACAGGAAATACTTTGGGCTTTAAAGCGAGTCCTGCTCTCGCTTCTGCGTCGGGAACAATGACCTGCAAGAAAGCAACACAGGAGTCCAGGAGAGATTTTGGAAAAACCAAACACCCAATTACAAAAATAAAACTTCTAGGCCAGTGTTGATGAACCTTTTCAGCACAGAGTGCCGAAACAGGAGTGCACACACCGGAAAATGTAAGAGCAGCCGCCCGGTGCGCCAGGAAGATGATCTTCTGGTTTCCAGCGCACGCATGCGCACCTGCCACTTGGTCTTCTGGTGAGCATGCACACACGAAGATCAGCTGGCTGGTGTGCATACGCGCACCAGAAACTGGAAGATCATCTTAGATGCGCACCGGGAGGCTGTTCTTACGGTTCCTGGCACTCTCGTGCAAGTGAAAACCAGCTGGGCAGCACACTGGAACCCAGAAGAGTAATGGGCGATGGCTCACGTGCCAAGAGAGATGGCATCCATGCCATAGGTTCACCATCACAGTTCTAGGCCTTTCCTATCAGCCAATAGCTCTTTTTGGTGATGTTTGCCACAAACACTGCAATCTATTCTACTTTTTTTACCTATTGTCTTAGGACCGCAGATGATTTTCCATCTTCTGTTACTGCAATCAAATGCAAATAGCAAGACTCCCACTCACTTCAACATAGCAGACCCTCACGTATGATAGACAAGGAATCCTGGCTTAAGAAATTGCACGCAGCCCATTGATTTCTATATTCAGAAAAAGCTGGTAAACAAATCAGGAAGGATGCACAGTGAATTCCCCGGAGCCCTCCAAACCTCAATCCTCTTTAGTCCCAGACCCTACTAAGAGATTGTGGGAACTGCAGTCCAAACGATGCATAATTGCCTATCTACCCCTTTCCCCTCTGGAGGAATCCAGAATCAGAAAACATTTTGACTGTCGATGGTGCAAAAACAAATGGAATAACAACAATAAAATCTAGATGAAACGAAGAAAGGAACATGGTCCAAAAGATTAAAAGCCTCAGTTTCCCTGGGTTTTTTTTTTTTTTGTTTTTTAGTTTAAAAAAGTATATATTGATGTTAATTGTATTTAGAGTGGTAAAATTGCAACAGAGAAACCGACAACATCAGATAGATGAGTGTTGTGGCTCCGTTGCCTGAGCCTGGGCTATCGACAGATGCAGACTCTGAGAGTGAGGGAGAGGAGTTGGCAAGGCCTCCCTCTCCAGGACCCTCCTCTCTGGCAATGCCTCTGGAGGACAACGAAGGCCAAGAGATAGGCTCAGAGCCAAGCACGTCCCCGCAGCCACAGGTGGACAGCAACGAAGGAGTTAAGTGCTGGCTGGACCCTCGGCAGAGGCGCAGGGAGAAGCGTGCGCAGCAGAGGGGAAGGCGTGCCAGAGATTAGCTGAGTCACTGGACCACACCCCACAGGGTATAAATGTGGGTGTGGTGGCCGGTTCAGTTTGTGACGAGCAAAAACTAGAAATAATCCATGATCTCTGCGTTACTGCACTTCTGCCTGCCTTGTCGGACTGCATTTGGACTAATCCTTGTATTGCTGAAACTTTGCCTGCTTTATCGGAATGCTTGCAGTCTAATCTTTGTTTTGTGTGAGTAAAGTCTGAATTGGCAGCTAGCCACTGGGTTGCTGCCAGCTTTATCTTCAAAGACTTTGTCGTGTGGCTTATTAACTCCAGGCCATCTGTGGGGGTGCGTGTGTGGGACGGGGACAGAACAATGAGAAAATAAAAGACCGACAGCAAAAATATCCATTTGCAAAGTAGAAACAAGCAATTCTTAAGCTAAAAAAACCTTCCCTGTTTCTAGTATAAAAATCCCAAGGAAACAAGAGCAAATGCGTTTGTAACAGAAAAAAAAAAAAAGAACAGAAAAGCAATCGTAAGCAAAGAAAACAACAGAGACTGTAAATACCTGGAGAACATATAACCCTGGTCTCGCCTTGAAACAAAACCCACCACGAGCATCTGTTTCGGTAGTCATCAGCACAGCCTTCTCTTTATCCTGCGGCCACATGTTCACTTTGTATTTGGTGATCTGCTTGATCGAATCTGGGAAGCGGGTCACGGAGATCTGCCCACAGACGCTGAATCTGTGTTTGTTTGTTTTTTTAAAAAACCAAAGGAGAAACAAATGCAAAATTCACATGGTGGCCTGAAAAATTCAGTTTAAGCAAGGAGACTCTTAAGGGACACTCACTCCGTTACTATGATATCAGCCAGCTGTGGGGTGTTGGGAGCGATCTTCACCGTGATGGTATCGAAGAAGAGATGGTCTTTGTGAGCCTGGATGGTGTACGTGCCGGTGGTGATATTTTCAAGGCGGAAAGAACCATCCGATCGGGTCGTAACTGGAATCAGAAAAAAGGAACAAGCAGGCAAGCGTGAGAAAAATAAAAGTAATCTATCCATCTCCAACGAAACGGGGACTTAAAACTTTCAGAAGTCTTATTGACTTTGTTGGCTACAGGTCGAGAATTCCAAATGATACCCAATTTCCCCAAAAATAAGACCCAACCAGAAAATAAACTCTAGCGTGATTTTTCAGGATGCTTGTAATATAAGCCCTATCCCCCCCCCCCAAAATAAGCCCCAGTTAAGATTGTCAGCCAGATGGGTGCATTTAATAACGTATTTCCTCAAAAATAAGACCTAACCAGAAAATAAGCCCTAATGTGTCTTTTGGAGCAAAAATTAATGTAAGACCCGGTTTTATTTTTGGGGAAACACGGTAGTAAGCACCTCTTAAAGCCTTTAAACCCCCCAATTTCTTCTAAGTCTTTGCAACAACACTGCATTGCCTTTTATACAACTGTTGCTGCTGTACAAAATCTTTCTGGGGTGTCCAACCTTGGCAACTTGAAGACTTGTGGACTTCAACTCCCAGAATTCCCCAGCCGGTACATGTTTATCGGAAATAGTATAGGTTCTCCTGCTTAAGCAGGGGGCTGGACTAGAAGACCTCCAAGGTCCCTTCCAGCTCTATTCTATTCAAGTCCACAAGTTGCCAAAAGTTGCCAAAGTTGAAGATCCCTGATCCAGGTCAATATCGAAACTGGTACCCACCTTTAATCTGGCTATTCAGGATCACGGTGGCATCTGCTACCCCTTCACCCTCGGGGCTGTTCAAAATCCTGCCCGTGACTGAGAAGCCCATGACGTGGAAGACCGGCTGAAAAGGATGAACAGAATTCGAACCTTGCGTTCTGACCTAGGTGTTCCCAAACCACGAAGCAGACTCCTTATCCCAACAAAAAAATCCCTTTTTATTAAGTTACTGTGAATTTCTCTCATTCACGCTCAGCAAAGTCTTTCAAGGGAGAATTTACAGTCACAAACCTCATCTGGCTTGGAGAGCTGCCAGGCCGATATCTTCAAAACTTGGCAAGGAGTCTCGGAGAGTCACGAACCAATTAAGGGAACTAATTGTCTCCTGCAAACTCCACTCCCCTTTCGCTCCTCTTTTATTCCCTCTGGGAGGGGCCATTCATCGTCCACCTGTGGCCTTACTCCCAAGTCGATCCTTGTTCTTTAGCTGTTCCCTTCGTCTGGCAACTCTGCACATGCACACACTGGGAACAGGCTCCAGCTGTTCCTCTGCCTCACTGATGTCAGACTCCAAAGGCAGCTGTTAACTGTCAGATGGCCCTGGCCCCCTCTGCCTCCGCCGCAGATCCCTCATCAGAGCCTTCCCCAGACTCCAGGACTGGCCCATGTTCCTCCCCAACCTCCTCACTGTCCAAATCTGCTGCCAGCTCCACTGGCCGCTGCGAGCCACAACATCCTGTTGGACTTTTATCGTCTCTCCCCTTTCCGAAAGAGTTCCAAACATCCATTTTCCCAAAGGAGGGCCTTTGCAATGGAATTTATGAAAGGGCACTAATACATCTTTCTGGCAGAACCTACCTCAATTTTGAGACTATCGTGCTCCACGACAAAATCCAATTTGGAAGGAGCGACGTCGAACGTAATTCTCTCCCCCCTGTAAAAGGGTATCTGGAAGGAGACAGCAATCCAGAGCTTAAAATGTCTTTTAATGTTCAAATCCAATCTAGTTCCTCCCCATCCTATTGGATATACATCTGTATATATGGCCAAACCAGAATCCTTTCCTATGCATAGTTAGTACCTGGGCTAGAAAATCTAGGTTTTAGGGTTGGTTGGTTGGTTGGTTTTTGGGTTTCTTGGTCCATGACTATCTTATCTTTCTTCTTTTCTTATATATATATATATATATAAAAGAAGAAAGATATATATATATATGTCTGTGTGTGTATGCTCCAGCATAACTCTGGAACGCCTCGAGCAATTTCAACCAAACTTGGTACACAGATGACTTACTCTCTGGAAAAAAAATACTGTGGGGGTAAGACACCCCTAACACCCCTCCGGGGGGGAGGGCGGTTCTGTTAAGATACAGCCTGTTGTGCCTTAAAATGACTTCTACTGTACTGCCTGAAAATGGCTTCTACTGTGCAGCACAGTGGAGTTGCCATGGTAACAGCTTCACAGTACTCCACAAAGAGGCTCCCTCTGGTAATGGGGAAAATCCAACATTAGAAATTGGTCCAGACATTTTCAACAAGGCTTTGATTATTCTTGAGGACAAATGTATGACCATGGTGATTAATTTAATTTAATTGTCGCCGAAATCAGGGCTCAGGGTGAAGTTGCTCTTCCTGTCTAATGCATGCACAGAAGGTAAAAAATACATTATTTCCTGGTTAAAACCAGGAAGTAATGTCACACAGGTGGGTGAGCGGAGGTTCGCTTCGCCATCGCTACCAGATTGCTGAACCACCGGCCAAGATCACTACCAGATCAGGCGATCCAGTCCGATCCGGGAGCATTTCACCCGATTGGGATAAATAAATACCCGGGCAACGCCGGTTTAACAGCTAGTCTGGAATAAAATTAGTTTACTGTGCTGTCAACACTCCAGCTTTCTGAGTGAATCTGTCTGGAGAGAACTGATTAGTTCCACACCGAGTAAAATTTACTATCAAAGGAGGGAGTGGGGGGAGCCTTTCTCACTAATGTATTATAATCAGATTCACAGACTGATGGAAACTAAATAATTCAAGCCCTAACCATCCTAACCGAGACCTCAGAATGATTAAGGCAAGAGTCTGCGGATATAAGCAGTTCAGGATTTTTTATATATATTACCACTGGGACCAATTGCCAGTTTATTATTCAAAATTTATTAGCCTTCCAACTCCAGCGGATTCTGGGCGGCGTCCAAAACTAGAGGGGAGGGAAAAAAAACCCCAGCTGAAAACATTCCATCAGTTTTAATAACTATAAGCACGGCTAACAGATTTCTTGCTGAGCTCGACGCGGCTACATTAACGCAGAAATGTATTTCCTAGGTGGAAATAATGCGTCTGATGCCTGACACCCCACCCCCAGCAGATTATTTCCGTTTGATTTCAGCATTATTATCAATATTGCACGTCAGAGGAGTCCTGCTGGGGGAGAGAAAAAAAATCCTCTCCAAATTAAAGTTTCTAAAATCCTCCGCTAATTCTGGAAGGGAATCAATCGATGCTTTCCCCGCTACAAGGCAGGATTTAGAGCGGACTGCATGCCGGAAGCACAATCGGAAGCCGCTGAGCTGTTGAGGAAAATCTGGTAGCTTACTCACCACGGCGTATTTGCCACTCGGCAGAGACTGGAAGGTAAAGGTACCGTCCTCTTTGGAAATGACATTGCAAAGGTAGGCGAGAGAATCATCTCTTGCCGGAAAACCATCAACTGGGGAAGAATTGCAGCCCATAATGTCCTGTGCAAAGAGATAGTATTAATCCCTATAGGTTGCCCCTCGAGTTATGGCATTAATCCCAAAGGGGATCTTCGAGTTACGACATTAATCCCTACAGGTAGAACACTAATCTCTACAGGGAGGCCTCAAATTATGACATTAATCTCAAAGGTAGTCCTCAAGTTATGACAATACTCCCTACAGATGGTACAGATGGTCCTCGAGTTAGGACATTAATCCCTACAGGTGGTCCTTGAGTTATGACATTAATCCTTCCAGGTGGTCCTTGGGTTATGACATTAATCCCTCCAGATGGTCCTCGAGTTAGGACATTAATCCCTACAGGTGGTCCTTGAGTTAGGACATGTTGTGGCTCCGTTACCGGAGCCTGTGTCATCGTCAGGAGAGGACTCTGAGAGTGAAGGGGAGGAGTTGGCAAGGCCTCCCTCTCAAGGACCCTCCTCTCTGGCAATGCCTTCGATGTCCGCCAAAGGGCAAGTGATAGGACCAGGGCCAAGCACGTCCACACAGCCACAGATGGACAGTGATGAGGGTAATGAGTCTTGGCTGGATCCACGCCAGCATCGCAGAGATAAGCGTGCGCAACAGAAGAAAAGGCGTGCCTGAGATTAGGCTGAGTCACTGGACCACACCCCACAGGATATAAAAGGGAGCGTGGTGGCCAGTCAAACCTTGTGACGAACAAAGCTGAAAGCTTCCACGCCATTCTGCATTGCCGGACTTTTGCTATAGACTTTGCTGGATTATCTCTGGACTTGATTGTAATTATTGAGCTGTTTCTTTTGATGTATCAGAAGTGGGGAGAAGTTATCTCTCCTCTTCGTAAGTAATAAACTCTTGGCAGGCAGCCACTAGGTTGTTGCCAAGTTCCCGTTATCATAAGGAAAAGGATTTTGCCGGCTGGTTTGGTCTTTAACTCTTGAACGTCTGTTGGTGTGTGTGCATGTGGGACAGGGACAGAACATCACATTAATCCCTACAGGTGGTTCTTGAGTTAGGACATTAATCCCTACAGTTGGTCCTTGAATTGCAACATTAATCCCTACAGATGGTCCTCATGTTATGACATTAATCCCTACAGATGGTCCTTGAGTTATAACATTAATCCCTACAGTTGGTCCTTGAATTACGACATTAATCCCTACATTTGATCCTCGAGTTACAACATTTATCACTACAGTTGGTCCTTGAGTTATGACATTTATCACTATAGGTGGTCCTCAAGTTATGACATTATTCCTTACAGATAGACCTCAAGTTATGACATTAATCCCTACAGATAGGCTTCCAGTTACGACATTAATTCCTACAGGTAATCCTCAAGTTATGACATTAAACTTTACGGGTAGGCCTCGAGTTACGATATGAATCCCTACAGACCCAGAATGGTACAATCCGTTCTGCCAGCCGCAACAGGAGCCCATCATTAATGGGTTCCTGAACAGACTCAGCCCGACGAGTCTTCTTTCGTGGAACTGCCTTCATCAAGTACTACCAGGAACACAAGGCGGAGAAAGGAACCGATCGATGACGGAGCTAATTCATACTAATAGTTCTGATTCGTAACATCTTGACTGACCTCCTTTGCCACCGAAGAGGAGAAAAGGAGAAACATGACGCCTTTCATCGGCTCGCCATCACTTCGGACAGATCCGGAGACATTATACCCGGCCACAATGAGTGGACTGGAAGCGTACGCATTGGAGCTGGTGACCCGAACAGTGGTGGTGGCCTGAAATATCAAGGGCAACAGGTGAGAACCCAAAACGATACAAGCAGCGGTGAAATCCCCCTTGTTCTATCCGGTCCACCAAACCGGTAGCGGCCGCAGCGTGAGGCTCCGCCCACCCACCAGGACGTCATTACCAGGGGAGGGGTTCTAAAATTTTTTACTACCGGTTCTGTGGGCGTGGCTTATTTTGTGGGTGTGGCTTGATGGTCATGTGACAATTCTTTAGGATTTAGTAGACGTACTGGTCTACCAGGCTTTTAACTGCTTGCAGAGCTGTACCGGTCTACTCATTTGTTTTTGGAGGCACTGGTCTACCCATTTATTTTTGCAGGCACTGGTCTATTCATTTGTTTTTGGAGGCACTGGTCTACTCATTTGTTTTTGGAGGCACTGGTCTACTCATTTGTTTTTGGAGGCACCGGTCTACCCATTTGTTTTTGGAGGCACTAGTCTACTCATTTGTTTTTGGAGTCACCGGTCTACCCATTTATATTTGGAGGCATCCGTCTACACATTTGTTTTTGGAGGCACCGGTCTACCCATTTGTTTTTGGAGGCACCGGTCTACTCATTTGTTTTTGGAGGCACTGGTCTACTCATTTGTTTTTGCAGGCACCGGTCTACCCATTTGTTTTTGGAGGCACCGGTCTACCACCACTCTGCCTTTTAACACTGATCAACTGTAGGGCGGCCTATTGAAGCCCTGCAGCAAGAGTTTAAACAATTTTTTTCCTTCTAGCCGATCAGCTGGGACTCAGGAGGCAGCAATAGATTGGGGGTGGCGCCAAATAAAAAGTAAGAATGTGGGGGGGACGGGGGGGCGGCAGGGCAGAACCGATTTGGTGACGTCATATTGTCACGGCTACTAGCTCGGTGGAACTGGGCCGAACAGGGAGGAACCCACCACTGGTCATTACATCCCCTTTTTAACCATCTGCGCATGTGCAGAAGAAGCATGCGCAGGTAGTGTGCGTGTGCTCCCGTGCATGAGCACACCCAAACCAGTAGTGAAGATAAGTAGATTCCACCGCTGGATACAAGATACATCGCTGTATCAACTCCTGGTGGCACAGTGGTTAGAATGCAGTGTTGCAGGCAAACTCTGCCCACTGCCAGGAGTTCGATCCTGATGGGGCTTAAGGTTGACTCAGATTTCCATCCTTCTGAGCTCGGTAAAATGAGGACCCAGACTGTTGGGGGCAAGAGGCTCTTTGTAAACTATTTAGAAAGGGCTGTAAAAGCACTGTGAAGCGATATATAAGCGCTATTGCTATTCGCCTGCTCAAAGAAAACATGAACAGAAGGAAGGTCTATGAGTTTTGTTTTGTTTTTTTAAATCTAATCAAGATATGGATAGCATCTCCTTAACCCATTCACTTCAGAGTGTAATGAGCAGCTCCAGGCCAATAAAGATCCAGAAGACTGTCGTGTAAACAACCAGCTACAAACTTCCCCATTATCAGGGAAGAGATCCACCACTGCATTAGTCCACAGGAAGGCAGCTAGGAACAAAACTGAAAAATCTCCATCTCGATACCCTGTTTCCCCCCAAAATAAGACCCAACCGGAAAATAAATCCTAGCATGATTTTTCAGGATGCTCGTAATATAAGCCCTAACCCCAAAATAAGCCTCAGTTAAGACTCTCAGCCAGATGGGTGCATTTAGTACTGTATTTCCCCCAAAATAAGACCTAACCAGAAAATAAGCCCTAATGCGTCTTTTGGAGCAAAAATTAATATAAAACCTGGGCTTATTTTCGGGGAAACACAGTAGTCACAGGGATACACTGGCTCGATACGCAAAGGAGTTTCAGCTGCGGGAATTCTCGTGACCCCGGTTGCTTTCGTTTCATTAAATCTTGCTCAAGGCAACTTGAGAGAACTGAGCTGGGAAAGAATCACTTTCCCTTTGGGAATTGGCTGAAGAAGCTAACAGTCCCGCTTATTACCTCTTTCAGAGTCCAGGTGGGATGAGAAGCGAAGACTTCATATTCTCCAGGAAGCACTTTTAAAAAGGCATACCTGGAAAAAAAAAAGAAAAGACACCAAAATAGTCCATGTGGAATATTCCTATTCATTGAAATAAAATTCAGTGGATAAAATTCACCTCCTCCTCCTCCAGTTTTGGGAACCAACAGCACAATAAAATCCGTGTTCCCAGTTGGCTATTCTCTAGAAGAACTCAAATTACTACCTATGCATTCCTACCGAATGTTTTTCCTACACCTTTCTCCATCGAGATCAGGGGTGTCAAATTCGCATCATCGCATGACGTATCGCGACTTTTTTTTCCCCCTTCGCTAAAATGGGGGTGGGCATAGTTTGACACCCCTGATCTAAATCATTGTTTTTCAAACCTGGGAAACTTTTCAGATGCGTGGAGTTCTGGCTGGGGAATTCTGGGAGAACTAAAGTCCACACATCCTAAAGTTGACCAGGTAGAGAAATACTGATCTTGAACACATCTCCTAAACCTTTAGCTATTTTCACAGCCAGGTTAAGAAAGAAAAGGGGGGAAACGCAACAGGTTGCCGATACCGTTCAATTCTTATTTTTTTTTAAGTTTTTATTTTAAAAAATATATATAAACATTCCATCTTCTCTTAAACAGTGTGTCATCTGAGTACAAATATCTTTTGTGCATTAACCATCAAAATTTACATCATTAACTACATTGATACTAATTTTCTAATCTTACAATTATAATATATTAAACAATTGAACATAGTAAACTTATTCATTTTCCCCTAACATATCTTCTAATAAGAATATAATAATAATGTTAAGCATAATAATTCTAATGATCATACTAACAATTATATTGTTTGCATCTCTATCTTAACATATTTTCTACTCTTCTTTAATTTCCTTCTTTATTTCCAACTTCCATTTTTATTCTCTAACCATTGATAAAAGTAATTCCCATATCATATAGAATAGAATAACAGAGTTGGAAGGGACCTTGGAGGTCTTCTAGTCTAACCCCCTGCTTAGGCAGGAAACCCTACACCACTTCAGACAAATGGTTATCCAACCTCTTCTTAAAAACTTCCAGTGTTGGACCATTCACAACTTCTGCAGGCAAGTTGTTCCACTGATGAATTTTGGGTGCATCTTATACACTGAATGTAGCCCCGCCCACCCACCGGCCCCCACCCTTTGGCCTCTGCCTCCCAGCAATTTGCCTCCTTGCAGCAAACAGCCCGTTTCAGCACAGCCTGATTAGCACAAGCAGCTGACTGTCAGTTGGATCGGCCTCCCGACCATCAGCTGTTTCAGGCTGCAGGGACTGCCATTGCCATTTTCAGCCTCCGCTGTTTGCTGCAAGGAGGCAAATTGCTGGGAGGCAGAGGCAGATTTTTTTTTCTTGTGCTAATCAGGTTGTGCTGAAAATGAAACTGAAACAGGCTGTTTGCTGCAAGGAGGCAAATTGCTGAGAGGCAGAGGCAGATTTTTCTTTCTTGTTTTCCTCCCCAAAAAAGATAGGTGCATCTTATACTCTGAAAAATACGGTAATACTCAGTTTGTTCTTTCTCCTTAATTGCCAGCGTTAATCTGTTCATTTCTGTTCAATTCTTGAGAAATGGGGTTTACTGCAAATAGTTCTGAGATCGCCAATAAAATTCACACTCACTTCCCTCCGGGTTGAGTGGTTGTGGTCTGTAAAGTAACTCCTGTGCTGGGACTTCTGAGCACAACAAGGACGCCAGCGGGACCCAGAGACTCACCTTTGCTAAGAACCTGCAAGGAATGAAATCAACCACCTTTCAGCTTTCAAGAAAAAAGGCAGTAAGTTCAACCACGTTTAAATTTTAAAAAACAAAATACGTATCACCCAAGAGAAAGACACCACAAAAAACTTATTGAGCCTGTTGAAAGAAACGTCCATCTGGGTTCAGTTCCAAGTGGGGAAGAAAGACACTGGAAACATGATTTTTAATGGTGGACAGGATCACGTGGTTTTTGAGGTCCTGGGGGAAAAGGGAAGAGATGCTGAGAGTGCCTTTTTATACCCTCTCTGGGCTTTTGAATTTGAGCTCGTGTTCCGATTGGATGTCAGACTCCCATGGGGCCATGCAGGGGCAACTCTGTAGGCTATCCTGAGTCCCAGGCTTGGTTGACTCTTGCTGGGTGATGATGTAATGAAAGAGGCTTTGGGCAATTCCTGCTATGGCTCTGCCTAAAGGAGGTAAATCTTTGTTATGTAGAACAGACTGGCCCAGGCCTTAATGGCCCATTGACAAAGGTGTGTAGGGGGGGGCGCTGAGTTTCTGCCTCCCTTTTAGGGGAAACATTCTGCCCTTTTGATATTTCCCAGAATATTTCATTCTTCTAGGAGCGGGGTGGGTGCTAACTTCCTACAAGACTTAATGATAATCTTCAAGCACAAGTTACAAACCGGTCTTAAGAACCAAGCAGGGCTGTACAGTGTAGCAAGTTAGCACCCACCCCTCTCCTAGAAGAATGAAATACTTTGAGAAATATTTAAAAAGGCAGAATATTATATTTCCCCTAAAAAGAGAAATAGAAATCTTAAAGGAAATGGAAACTCAAGAGCCACGGTTCCCTGCCCCCCAAGCAGGTACTAACCTGAGGCCAGCTTTTAGAAATGCAGATTTGTCAGTGTATGAGAGTTCATGAATTGGAATAGACATGGTAACAGGTCAGCCAATGGGGACTGTTTAGTGACCCAGACGGCTCGGAGCCTGAGCGTGGCTTAGCTTGACCGATTTGTATATAATTGTTGCTTTGTCCTTGCAATATAGCCTCTGTATTATATAGCTTCTGTGATTATATTGATTCTGTACTTCTGGATTCTGAGTTCTGGTTCTGGCTTCTGCCGTATGGGTATTGTATACATGCATCATGCTTTATATTACTGTATATAAAGAAGTTTCTTTTATACATGAATCCTGCTGAATTATTTACTCGTGTGCTGGTTGGATTGCTGCAAACTCTAACAAGATTTGGTAATCCCTTCAAGGCGGGATATTTTGAAGGAAGGCTGAATTAGGTAGAATTGTAGGATCAGCCCTCACACAAGATCCAAACCAGGAAAGCCATTAAGACACAACAGGAATGGTCCAACACCTTTTCAGGACACAAGCCTCCTCAATACATCATGTCAGAGCCCAGGTGTCAGGTTCCGTAAAGACTGGAAAAATAAACCTCAGCACGCAAAAGCAGTAACCAAGTTTGTTTATCCTGATATCGGTACTAACTGACCACCTTAAAGTGTTACAGAAAGGAATCTTTGTTGGAGCGGAGGCTCAGTGCTCCCCATCACCTTTTTAAGCAGCATACAGTTCCACCCCAGTGCAATCACTCAATTATCCCATTAAGCCGTATCCTCCCTTTCCCTCCCCAATCCATCACAGGCCGCTTCAGTTGTTCCGCGCTGCTCCGTCTTTCCTTATTTTATTATTTATTTTATTTTATTAAATTTCTATACCGCCCTTCTCCCGAAGGACTCAGGGCGGTGAACAGCCCACAAGATAAAACACATAAATACAAAAATTTAAAATAAATTAAAAACGAATTAAATAATTTGGCTGAATTTAAAATACCCCATAATTTAAAACAAATTAAAATTTACATTTAAAAAGGGGAGAAGATTTAGGCCAGGCCAGCTTGATGAAATAAAAAAGTCTTAAGCGCGCGACGCAAGGTGCACAGATCCGGGATCCTCCATATCTCCAGGGGGAGCTCGTTCCAAATCGTAGGTGCCCCCACAGAGAAGGCTCTCCCCCTAGAGGCCGCCAGTCAACATTGTTTGGCCGACAGCACCCGGAGGAGCCCCTCTCTATGGGAGCGTACTGGCCGGTGGGAGGCTATTGGTGGTAGCAGGCGGTCCCGTAGATAACCAGGTCCTAAGCCATGGAGTGCTTTAAAGGTGGTAACGAGAACCTTGAAGTGCACTCGGAAGACCACTGGAAGCCAGTGCAGCTCGCGCAGGAGAGGTGTTACATGGGAACTCCACGTCGCTCCCATAACCACCCGCGCGGCCGCACTTAAAGTGATAAAGGTTGATAGACTGCTTCAGTGCATGACCCTGACGTCATCTAGCATGCGGCTGGGAAATCGAAGTGAGAGGCATGCCTCGGGGCTGACATCCCAGGACAGCAGGCACACATGAAGGGTTGTTGGCGAAAGTGTGCAATTCCATCACGAGTGGCAGCCCCAAGTACTGTCAGAGGTCTGAGGCTGACACCAGGCTTCAATCAAACTTAATTCAGACAACCTAAAAAGTTAGTTATGACCCCTGCATAACCCCATGGGAGTCTGACAACCAATAGAAATACATTTCTTGCAGAGGAACAGGAAGCTCAAGGGCAAGGCCCAAGAGAGGGTATAAATACCTCTCTCTCTCTCCCAACTCCAAGAGGTCTGCTGCCCAGGACTTCAAGCCCATGTGGTCCTGTCCATCAATAAACCATCTTTCCAATCAGCCTCCATGTTTCCTGGGTCTTTCCCTCCACTTGGAACTGAACCCAGATGGATATTTCTTCCAACAATTGGCAACCTAAACACAGGCGACGGTCAAAAGATAAAAATTTTTAAAAAAGGAAGCCCTTACCTTCCCATTTACTGAGAAGCCGGTGAAAACAAAATTGATATCGCCTCCTTTGGTGCAAATGTCGTTGACGCCGTCAACATGGATGTCCACGCTCGTTGGCTCTGGAAAGGAAGATCAAAACCCTCAAACGTGTGATTCTTTCCTGCTAAAGACTAGCCGAATCCCTAGCGCCGCGTAACAGGGTGAGAGCTCCCGTTACTTGTCCCAGCTTCTGCCAACCTAGCAGTTCAAAAGCACGTAAAAAAATGCAAGTAGAAAAATAGGGACCACCTTTGGTGGGAAGGTAACAGCGTTCCGTGAGCCTTTGGGGTTGAGTCATGCCGGCCACATGACCACGGAGACATCTTCGGACAGCGCTGGCTCTTCGGCTTTGAAACGGAGATGAGCACCGCCCCCTAGAGTCAGGAACGACTAGCACAGATGTGCGAGGGGAACCTGTATCTTAAGACTAGCCATTTGGTTTTTTTTTTTACAAACAATCGAATTAAAGAGTTCAGGTCTGAACTCTTGTTTTCGCCAAACCCAATTCTTACAGCCACCTAGAGCAGGGGTCCCCCAACCCCCAGGCCATGGCCTGTTTGGAACCAGGCTCCGTGAGTGGTGGGCCGGTGTGTACGCACCTGAGTTCGATTTGCACGAGCAGTGGGCCCGGCACACGTGTGTACAGGTGCGTGCTCAACTTGCACAAGTCTAGCGGCGTGTGCATATGCGTGCACACTTGAGATGCGTGTGCACATGTGCCTGCCAGGCCGCTGTCCACGTGGCCCGGTTCCCCTCTCCACCCCAAAGACTCCAAGCCGCAAAGATTGGGAACCACTGACCTACAGCGCAATCCAATCCATGTCTACTTAAAGTAACTCTCACTAGATTCATTATAGCTTGTCAACTGATAAGAAGGCATTAGAATTCCCTCTTGGAAGCAAATGAGCATAGAAAGCAGATTTAGGTTCTGAGCATAAATACTTCTAATCGGTTCAGGCCTTGGCACTCTCTGTTATGACCTAGGCTCACTGAGTCATTACAAGACACAATTAGTCCCAAACAAACCTATTTATTGTAACAGCTGAGAATTACGTTCATTCTCAGCTGAGTCCCAATTAGTTCCAAAACAAGTCCTTTGGAATTAGTCCTTCGGGATAGTCACCAACCTTTATCTCCTTTGACACCCTGCCAAAGGCCTTACTTGGCAAAGCCCCACAAAGTTCAGAAACAAACAAAAGATGCCGACTGGAAACAGAGTTAGCAACGTTGCTTTCCTGCAAAAGGCCCAAGTGCCTCTGTTTCTCTTTTAAGCCTTATGGGAGGGGCCAATCATCTCCTGGCCTTACTCCAGAGTCGTCCCTTTTGCTTTAGCTGCTCTTGCCTTCTGGCAGCTCTGCGCATGCATGCACTAGGAACAGGCTCCTCCTGTTCCTCTGCCTCTCTGCTGTCCGACTCTGGGGGATCCGGAGTCCGCACATCACTCCCAAATGGCCCTGGCCCCATCTCTGCCTCCGACACAGAGCCCTCGTCCGGGCCTTCCCCAGACTCCAGGACTGGCCCATATTCCTCCCCAGCCTCCTCACTGTTTGACTCCACTGCCAGCTCCGCGGGCTGCTGGCAGTCCACAATACTCTCTGAACCTGGCTATTTGCCTGCAGACGTTTCATTACCCAACTAAGTAACATCATCAGTGTTAGAAGGGAGTGGGATTTGTACGTAGGAGGAGGAGGAGGAAAAGGAGGGGGCGGGGGGAGGAGGACTGTGGGATCCTTGGTGCTCTGAGCTTGGCTTTTTGCTTGCAAACATTTCATTACCCAACTAGGTAACATCATCAGTGTGTGGGAGGATGGAGTTTGCTCCCTGTTTATATGCATGAACTATCTGCAAGCAAAGGTCAATAAATGAAACGTCTATAAATATCTATTCATCCATAAATGAAACATCTGCAAACAAAACACCAAGAATTCCAGAGTTTAACCCTGAGCTACGCAAAGATTCAGAAATGGTAACACGGAAGTAAAACAAAAAAACTCACAACTGGATCACTTTCAATGAAGTGTGAATACACAATCACAGCCCTTGTAAAATGAAATAAAAGGTTCTAAAATGGTTTAGACTTCAGATATTGGGCATCTTGGGATGGGCTTCGGTAAACAGCAACTAACGAACATCTATGTTTATTATAACATAGTTTATAAACAAATAACACAACTGCGATAAGCTTCGAATCGACTGGACCGTTTTCTATAAAAATAGCAACTTACCAAAGCTCCACCCTAGGGGAGGCTCAATTTTAAGGACAAAATCCCCCTAAAAGAAAAAAGAAAAACAGAGAAAAAAATGTAGTTATACGGTTCTGCGGTTCAATCCTTTATCATGAATTGCATCACGGTAGGGCATGCCGGTTTGACAGCCGCGGATAGAAAAATATTACCGAGGGTGGTGAGCACAGCATAAAACATTGTGGGCCGTCCCCCGATACCACTAGATGAGACGGCTAGGGCTCGCTGCCTTAGGAGAGTGAGGAAAATCCTCAGGGATGACTCTCGCCCTGGTCATCACTTCTTTACCCTCCAACCATCCGGAAGGAGATATAGAAGCATAGTCCGCCGCACAAACAGGCTGAAGGACAGTTTTTATCCATGGGCTGTCTGACTTCCTGAACGCGAAATAACATCATGAGTAGAGTAGAGTAGAGTAGAGTAGAGTAGAGTAGAGTAGAGTAGAGTAGAGTAGAGTAGAGTAGAGTAAATAGAATAGAATAGAATAGAATAGAATAGAATAGAATAGAATAGAATAGAATAGAATAGAATAGAATAGAATAGAATAGAATAGAAATAGGGTAGGGGGTAGGGTAGGTAGGGTAGGTAGGGTAGGGTAGGGTAGGGTAGGGTAGGGTAGGGTAGGTAGAATAGAATAGAATAGAATAGAATAGAATAGAATAGAATAGATAGAATAGAATAGAATAGAATAGAATAGAATAGAATAGAATAGAATAGAATAGAATTCTTCATTGGCCAAGTGTGATTGGACACACAAGGAATTTGTCTTCAGTGCATACGCTCTCAGTGTACATAAAAGATACGTTCATCAAGAATCATAAGGTACAACACTTAATGATAGTCATAGGGTACAAATAAGTAATCAGCAAACAGTATCAATATAAATCGTAAGGGTTCAAGCAACTGCGTTGTATGATGGACTGCAGGGCCGGCGCAACATATAACATGTTCACGCTGGTGCAATAGGACTGGGTTTTTTGTTAATATGATTGGGTTAGGGATTTTCTGTCTTCACTGTGAGTTGTGTTGTGTTGGGGAGGGGGTGCACTGAGGGAGCTCAACCAAACTCATTGTACACATGTTGTGCACTGACAATAAAGGTTTGAATCTGAATTGAATTTGAGTAAATACTGACAGGCAATATTGTTGGTTAAGATGTTGGACGGGGGCAAAGAAAACTCCCAGTGGAGTCCCTGCTTGGTCACTGACCTACCTACAATCATAAACTCTAAATTTCAACCCGTTTTAAAATCTTATTATTTGCCTTTAGAAACCTTTGCTTAAAAAAATATCTATAGCTTTCATGGTGGATTTTCACCGCCCCCAGGGACTCATCCCTCATCCGCAGCCAGCAGAGTGGCAAAATGTTAAAATGGAAGAAACCAGTAGGATTTTCTTTAAAGACAGTCATGAAACATCACACCACCCAATTTAAATGATTAGATAGCCTCTCACCTTATCATACAGAGGAATCATAAAGTAACCATTATTTGGAGCGCAGTCTGTCTGGTACTTCAGAGTGCCGTGCTTGGTGTACAATTTTATCTGCAGAAGAAACATCGAGAGGGAGGGGGAAAAAACATTAATTATTCTGGAAAAGTTGTTGATTTATGATACTTAAGTCCTGCTTGCAATGGAAAACAACTCTTGGCCTGGCCAATTGACAGTATCTTGCCAGGCTATAGTAATCTATAGCAAAATAATATTTTACTATTTTATAGTAAAATAAAAAAACGGAGTTAAAAAAAAAAGAATCCAAGCCAGAAAGGTGGTTGAATATCTCTTTATTTATGCGTAAACAAGGAGAGGCACTCCACAAATAATAAGCGAGCAAAAAAAAAACCTTTAAAAGGTAGAAAACCATCTGAAGTTTCATAGAATAGAAGAGTAGAGTAGAGTAGTAGAGTAGAGTAGAGTAGAGTAGAGTAGAATAGAATAGAATAGAATAGAATAGAATAGAATAGAATAGAATAGAATAGAATAGAATAGAATAGAATAGAATAGAATAGAATAGAATAGAATAGAATAGAATTCATTGTTGGCCAAGTGTGATTGGACACACAAGGTATTTGTCTTTGGTACATATGCTCTCAATGTACATAAGGAGAATAAAATACATTCATCAAGAATAAAAAGATACAACACTTAATGATAGTCATAGGGTACAAATAAGCAATCAGGAAACAATCAATATCAATATAAATCGTAAGGATACCAGCAACAAGGTTACAGTCATGCAGTCGTAAGTGGGAGGAGATGGGTGATAGGAACGATGAGAAGGTTAATAGTAGTGCAGACTTAGTGAATAGTTTGACAGTGTTGAGGGAATTATTTGTTTAGCAGAGTGATGGCGTTTGGGAAAAAACTGTCCTTGTATCTAGTTGTTCTGGTGTGCAGTGCTCTATAGCGTCGTTTTGAGGGTAGGAGTTGAAACAGTTAATGTCCAGGATGTGAGGGGTCTGTAGATATTTTCACAGCCCTCTTTTTGACTCCTGCAGTATACAGGTCCTCAATGGAAGGCAGGTTGGTAGCTATTGTTTTTTCTGCAGTTGGAAACCCATCCCAAAACGTCTTAAAAGCTATTCCACTCCAATTAACCGGAGGCTCTCATCTCAAAGGAGGCTACCGGTTTCTTTTGCCGTAAACGGAAGAGGTCTTGGGTTGTGCCAAGTCCTGTTGCATTTGAACTCTTGTGCAAACCAGCCAGTGTGGTTTGGAGAAAGAAAAAAGAAAAAAAACCCAGGATTTAATAATCCCTTTGCATTACAGGTAGTCCTTGACTTACCACCTTTCATTTAGTGAATGTTCGAAGCAGTGGTGAAATCCAAATTCTTGGTACCAAGTGCCCCGATGACAATGGATGTCACTGTTACATGTTTCGTCCATAGCCGTGTAGTTTCGATGGCTAGGTTGCGATATTTTGTGATTTTTTTTTCCCAGTTCTTTTCCTTCGACTCTTTACGTCTCCTGGTACAGCGATGTCAATAAACTTCTACGCTTTGGCCCTCAACAACAGTGATATCTGGCATGTTATGTTCCAAATGATGATCCTTCTGTATTATTATTATTATTATTATTATTATTATTATTATTATTATTATTATTATTATTATTATTATTTATGGCCTACCTTAAGACAATTGTCAACAGGCATATGCAAAATGTATATTACTCGTTTATTTGTATCTCCCCTTTATTATCTTTACAAATAACTCAAGACATATCCAATATACTTTCCTCCTCCTATTTATATTTTTATAAATATTAAGACTTAAGACTTTTCTATTCCAGCAAGCTGGCCTGGCCTAAATCTTCTCCCCTTTTTAAATGTAAATTTTAATTTGTTTTAAATTATGGGGTATTTTAAATTCAGCCAAATTATTTAATTCCTTTTTAATTCCTTTTAAATTTTTTGTATTTATGTGTTTTATCTCGTGGCTGTTCACCGCCCTGAGTCCTTCGGAAGAAGGGCGGTATAGAAATTTAATAAAATAAATAAAATAAATATATATATATATTTTTATATATATATATATTATATATATATATATATATATATATATAAATATATATATATATATATATATAAATATATATATGTTTTCTCAGGTTTTCGCGGGTGTTTGTATGTAGGTCTTTGGTTATTCGGGTCTTCTCCCACGTAAGAAGGAAGCTTGCTCCTGGAAGCACGAAGCCGAGAACACCAGCCTGAAGATGACGAATGAGACTTCGTCGAAACGTCGCCAAGACACTTCCAATTTTACGTGGGAGAAGACCCGAATAACCAAAGACCTACATATATATATATATATATATATATATATATATATATATATATATATATATATATATATTACATTTTATATAAGTATATATATTATATATCTATTTATATATCTGTTTATATATATTATATTTATTGTTTTTAATGTTAATTATAATTGTTTTTAACGTTTTAACTTTTAATGTTTTTATATATGGTTTTTAAATGCATTGTAAGCCGCCTTGAGTCTTCGGAGAAAGGTGGCATACAAGTTGAAATAATAAATTAATTATATATATATATATATATATATATTATATATATATATATATATATATATATATAATATATATATATATATATATATATATATGTACTTATATTACTTCTAATTTACCTTTTAATATTATTTTTTAACATTTTTTTTAAAAAATACCCTTCATCTTTCCTTTGCTCCCTCCGTCCAAGACCCCCCCCACTGTCCTACCTAGCAGGGCGGGCGCTCACCTCGATCAGGGAGTAATTGATCTCGACGTCGGACCTGACGAAGCCCCCGCAGCCCACCACGATGTCCTCGGAGCCCCGGCCCCGGCCCAGAGGGCTCCGCACAGCGCCCACCACCAGCAACCCCACGCCGGCGACGACCACCGCCGCCGCAGCATCGCCGAGCCGCCCGTCGTAACACGCGGAGCAGCCACAGAAGGGCCGGCCAAGCGCTGACTCAGGAAGAGGCGAGGCGCATGCGCCCGTCCGCCCGCGCTCGATGGTTCCTTCTCAGAGGGGGACAGAGCGGCGAGACGGAAGTGAGCGCGCCGGCCAGGAAAGCAGGAGGTTTACTTTTTAGGGCCGTGCTAGGCAGGAGGCGCTTTTCGTCTCGGTTGCTTCGGAGGCTTCAAGAGAAGGGAACTTTAAAAAAAGAAAGAAAGAAAGATTTACAGAGGGGAAAGCGTTGGGCTTTTGCAATTTATGTATTTCTTTATTATATTTCTACAAAGCATTGGGCTTTTGCAATTTATGTATTTGTTTGTCTGTTTATTTGTTTATTATATTTCTACAAAGCATTGGGCTTTTGCAATTTATTTATTTGTCTGTTTATTTGTTTATTATATTTCTACAAAGCATTGGGCTTTTGCAATTTATGTATTTGTTTATCTATTTATTTGTTTTGCTTCAAAGTGTTGGGCTTTTGCAATTTATGTATTTGTTTATCTGTTTATTTATTATATTTCTACAAAGTGTTGGGCTTTTGCAATTTATATATTTATTTGTCTGTTTATTTGTTTATTATATTTCTACAAAGCATTGGGCTTTTGCAATTTATGTATTTGTTTATCTATTTATTTATTTTTCTACAAAGTGTTGGGCTTTTGCAATTTATGTATTTGTTTATGTTTATTTATTATATTTCTACAAAGTGTTGGGCTTTTGCAATTTATTTGTTTGTTTATCTGTTTATTTGTTTATTATATTTCTACAAAGTGTTGGGCTTTTGCAATTTATTTGTTTGTTTATCTGACTGTTTATTATATTTCTACACCTCTCATCACATCTAAGCGACTCTGGGCGCTTTACCGATTTAGAATATCTTTATTGTCACTTTGAATGTACACCAATCGGCATGCATAAAAATGAAATTTCGTTGCATACAATAAAAAGAATAAAAAGCATAAATTGATGCTTTTCATTGTTTTTTAATTTCTGAGTTAAATGTAACGAACTCTAAATAAATTAGAGTTAAAAACAAACAAACGTGAGGCATGAAAAAGTTAAACAAGCAAAAGGAGGACCCGCAGTTTTGCAGCTTTGCTCACGTCCTGTCTTGAGTTTGCGCCCTTCAAATTTATACTGAATAGGGTGCAATTGCTCCCCTCCGCATAATATCATTGTTTGCTTAATCATGGCTTACTGTTGAAATAACTGCCGATGAATGAAATTGCAGAGCATTCAGCTAGATTCAGGGATCAGCAACCTTAAACACTCGAAGAGCCATTTGGACCCATTTCCCACAGAAAAGAAAACACCGGGAGCCACAAAACTTGGGTGGGCGCAGCCAACTCGATGTCACTCACTCCCACCAGTCACATGACACACACCCCCAGCCACACCTACCCAGCCGGTCATTAGGGCAGAGAACCAGTTGTTAAAAATCACTGGGAATCACAAAACCCTTTTAACATCTCTCTCTCCCTCCCTCTTCCCGCTCTCCCCACCTCTCTCTCTGTATCTCTCTATGTCTCTCTGTCTCCCCCTCTCTCTGTATCTCTCTGTCTCTGCCCCGGCCGCTTCTCCATCACCCGCCATCGCCCTTACCTTCTCAGGCCAGGCGAGGACTGACGGAGGGGAAGGCGAGGGGCAGAGCCAGCCAGTGGTGGGATCACCCGACAGGGAGCCACAGCAGAGGGCCCAAAGAGCCACATGCGGCTCCGGAGCTGCAGATTGCTGACACCTGAGCTAGATTATCAGTTGAACATGGCTTACTTCCAGCTAGCTGTTCCTGAAGAGAATCGATGGGCAGGGCCGATCAATAGCTGGATGTGCAGGAGCAGATAATAATGACACAGTGTTTGTGGGGAAATGCACATCAAATGCGGAAGGATTTCTGAACGCGGGGTTGCTAAAAAGACCGCACTGTGCAAGTAGGCTGGGTTCATACAAGCAGCCCATTTTGTCAATTTGCAGAGTGTGGTAAACTAGAATTTATTTATTTATTTATTTATTTTAATTTGATTTATATGCTGCCCTTCTCCGGAGACTCAGGGCGGCTTACAATGCGCTAAGCAATAGCCTTCATACTTTTGTATATTTATACAAAGTCAGCTTATTGCCCCCACAAACTGGGTCCTCTATTTACCCACCTTAGAAAGGATGGAAGGCTGAGTCGACCTTGAGCCTGGTGAGATTCGAACTTACAGTAATTGCAGACAGCTGGATGTTAAATGGTGCCTTTTTAGGAGGCATTAGCCTCCTACTCCACTTAGGCTCCTGATAATCAAGTAAGTTGTGTTCACAACGGGGATGTTGTAATCCAATGAATTGTGTTGGCATTGCAACAAACTGATCCCTAGGATGATGTGAAGCTTCATGATGTCAACACCACAAAGGTTGCATTGTGGTTCTGAAGTCCTTGCATCAGGGGTGCTTGCTTTGCTTGCTTGCTTGCTTTGCTTGCTTGCTTTTTTTAATTTATATGCCGCCCTTCTCCGGAGACTCAGGGCGGCTTACAAGGCGTTAAGCAATAGCCTTCATACTTTTGTATATTTATACAAAGTCAGCTTATTGCCCCCACAATCCGGGTCCTCATTTCACCTACCTTTGAAAGGATGGAAGGCTGAGTCAACCTTGAGCCTGGTGAGAATTGAACTTGCAGTAATTGCAGTAATTGCAAGCAGCAGATGTTAATCTGTTAATAACAGTGCTTTAGTCCACTGTACTAAAACCAGCAGGTTCTGACAGGTTCTGGAGAACTGGTAGTGGAAATTTTAAGTAGTGTGGCGAACTGGCAAATACCACCTCTGGCTGGCTCCAGAGTGGGGAGAGAATGGAGATTTTGCAGTATCCTTCCCCTGGAGTGGGGAGGGAATGGGGATTTTGCAGTATCCTTCCCCTGGAGTGGGGAGGGAATGGAGATTTTGCAGCATCCTTCCCCTGCCACACCCACCAAGTCACGCCCACAGAACCAGTAGTAAAAAAAATTGGATTTCACCACTGCCTTGCATCTATGACAAATATATCCTGTGACCCATATTTGTCATGACATCTACACGGTTGTGTTATTTGACCATCCACAGCCCTTTACTGGGTGAAATTCACAACACAATTGACCACACACACACACACACAAACCTATGCATGTTTATTATTTCTATAAAGAACTCACCATCTCCTGGTGATTGGCCCAAGATCACCCAGCTGGCTTTCATGCCTTAGATGGGACTAGAACTCACCATCTCCTGGTGATTGGCTCAAGATCACCCAGCTGGCTTTCATGCCTTAGATGGGACTAGAACTCACCATCTCCTGGTGATTGGCCCAAGATCACCCAGCTGGCTTTCATGCCTTAGATGGGACTAGAACTCACCATCTCCTGGTGATTGGCCCAAGGTCACCCAGCTGGCTTTCATGCCTTAGATGGGACTAGAACTCACCATCTCCTGGTGATTGGCTCAAGATCACCCAGCTGGCTTTCATGCCTTAGATGGGACTAGAACTCACCTTCTCCTGGTGATTGGCTCAAGATCACCCAGCTGGCTTTCATGCCTAAGGCGGGACTAGAACTCACCATCTCCTGGTGATTGGCTCAAGATCACCCAGCTGGCTTTCATGCCTTAGATGGGACTAGAACTCACCATCTCCTGGTGATTGGCCCAAGGTCACCCAGCTGGCTTTCATGCCTTAGATGGGACTAGAACTCACCATCTCCTGGTGATTGGCCCAAGGTCACCCAGCTGGCTTTCATGCCTTAGATGGGACTAGAACTCACCATCTCCTGGTGATTGGCCCAAGGTCACCCAGCTGGCTTTCATGCCTTAGATGGGACTAGAACTCACCTTCTCCTGGTGATTGGCCCAAGATCACCCAGCTGGCTTTCATGCCTAAGGCGGGACTAGAACTCACCATCTCCTGGTGATTGGCCCAAGGTCACCCAGCTGGCTTTCATGCCTTAGATGGGACTAGAACTCACCATCTCCTGGTGATTGGCCCAAGGTCACCCAGCTGGCTTTCATGCCTTAGATGGGACTAGAACTCACCTTCTCCTGGTGATTGGCCCAAGATCACCCAGCTGGCTTTCATGCCTAAGGCGGGACTAGAACTCACCATCTCCTGGTGATTGGCCCAAGGTCACCCAGCTGGCTTTCATGCCTTAGATGGGACTAGAACTCACCTTCTCCTGGTTTCTAGTCTAGTTTAGTGCCTTCACCACGAGACCAAACTGGTTCTTAATAGCCACACACATGGCTGAGAGAGATTTACTAGCACAAACTTATTTGAATCTGGGTTTTCCTGCCATAGTTTTGGTACAACCACCATTTCTTATCGATGTTCAGTTCAACAGAAAGAAAAATGGGGAACCTCCTTGTCCTTTTTCAGACCTTCCAATGTCTCAGCCAGATGCTGACTCTAACAGGATTTACATTCTCAGCACACATGGTTGATTTATCAACTAAAGCAGGTATCTAAGCCCTGGCATCGATCCTAGGCTGCTTTTCAATTTAAGAGAATCATTTACCAGTCTGGTTTATTGATTAGTTTATACCAAGCCAGGCATCTCTAACCTTCAGTGGACTTTACTACTAAATTCCCGAAGCACTCTTTGTTTAAAACAGCCCATCCCCACAAATGCCCTTCAGTGTGCTTTATTTAATTTGTGTTTCTGGTTTCCAATAATACCACCACCACCCCACTCCCTGTATATTGTAAGCCAAGATTTAGAACTGAACCATTGTGGTTTATTTAACAAAACATGATTAGAGAAATCAGGCCTCCTTACAGTGAGGGAATCTGTCTAAGGTGCAGAGAAGATGATTAGGGGACTGGAGGCTAAAACATATGAAGAACGGTTGCAGGAACTGGGTAGGTCTAGTTTGATGAAAAGAAGGACTAGGGGAGACATGATAGCAGTCTTCCGATATCTCAGGGGTTGGCCCAAACAAGAGGGAGTCAAGCCAGGGATGAAATCCAGCAGGTTCTGACAGGTTCTGGAGAACCAGTAGTGGAAATTTTGAGCAGTTCAGGGAACCGGTAGTGGAAATTTTGAGTAGTTCGGAGAACTGGCAAATACCACCTCTGGCTGGCCCTAGAGTGGGGTGGGAATGGAGATTTTGCAATATCCTTTTCTCAGGAGTGGGGTGGGAATGGAGATTTTGCAATATCCTTCTCTCAGGAGTGGGGTGGGAACGGAGATTTTGCAGTATCCTTCTCCTGCCATGCCCACCAAGCCACACCATGCCCAGAGAACCGGTAATAATAAAATGTGGATTTCACCACTAAGTCAAGCTATTCTCCAAAGCACCTGAGGGCAGGACAAGAAGCAATGGGTGGAAACTAATCAAGGAGAGAAGCAACTTAGAACAGAAATTTCCTGACAGTCAGAACAATTAATCAGTGGAACAACTTGCCTCCAGAAGTTGTGAATGCTCCAACACTGGAAGTTTTTAAGAAGATGTTGGATAACCATTTGTCTGAAGTGGTGTAGGGTTTCCTGCCTAAGCAGGGGGTTGGACTAGAAGACCTCCAAGGTCCCTTCCAACTCTGTTATTCTATTCTATTCTATTCTATTCTATTCTATTCTATTCTATTCTATTCTATTCTATTCTATTCTATTCTATTCTATTCCAAGGTGAACTGGATTTTTCAAGTTCTAGTTGACATTCTTGCCATAGGCTTCAGAAACAGCGTTAATAGAACTCTGCCCATAGTGAATTTAGCATGAACATCTATTTTGTAGACCAGCTGCAACTGGTCATGCTTTCCTCCATATTTGATCTATGGATTTGTTTTTTTACCTGTGGTAGAGGAGGAACTCTGGATGCCGAGACACCAAAAAGGGTGCGGAGAAGATCAACAAAAGATGATTAGGGGCCTGGAGGCTAAACCATACGATGAACGGTTGTGGGAACTGAGTATGTTTAATCTAATGTAGAAAAGGATGAGGGGTGATATGACAGCAGTCTTCTGATACTTGAGAGGCTGTGAGAGTGAAGATTGTTGTTGTTAGTTGCAAAGTCGTGTCCGACCCGTCGTGACTCCATGGACAACGTTCCCCCAGGCCTTCCTGTCCTCTACCATCCTCTGGAGTCCATTTAAGCTCACGCCGACTGCTTCAGTGACTCCATCCAGCCACCTCGTTCTCTGCCGTCCCCTTCTTCTTTTGCCCTCCATCGTTCCCACCCCACTCCTGGGACCAGCCAGAGATGGTATTTGCGGGAAGCATTAGACAGTGAAGATAGGGTAGACTTATTCTCCAAAGAAGCTGAGGGCAGGACAAGAAGTAACGGATGGAAGCATATCAAAGAGACACCCAACCTGGAACTAAGGAGAAATATCCTAACGAGAACAATTAATCAGTGGAACAGCTTGCCTCCAGAAGTTATGGATGCTCCCATCACCAGAGGTCTTTTTAAATAAGAGATTGGACAACCATTTGTCCAGAACGGAATGGGTTCGTCTGCTCAAGTAGGGGGGTTGGACTAGAAGACCTCTAAGATCCTTTCCCAACCCTGTTATTCTATGTTCTAAATCCCCACCCCCTGGAAGGGGCAGAACTCCACATGGAACCAAAGAAGATAAATATCACAGAATGACAACAGGCAGAAATCAGATCTGCACAAGACAGAAGCCTCATCCACTGATACGATGACCTGGGTGCATGGGTTATGTCGTTCTCAGCAGAACCCAACAGCTGGATTGGGGGTGAGCAGAAAGCAGTTCTCCTTTCTGGCTGTTGATAGATATATATGGGTTTCATTGTGGGTAAATTGAACATGCGTAGACACTGGATAAGTCTGGCCCAAGCGACGGGCAATGAGGATTCTGCCCTGTTCATTTTTCACGTACAAATTTATGCGTGCCCACTCACCGGTAAGAGACTCCGTCCATCTGTTTCTCTTTCTTTATTCAAGCTTATTTTTTTCTTCTTTCAATTCTTATTTCCTAGTTCCTTCCTCATGTCAGATTTGGAGGTAAGTAACAGAACAGAAGGGACGCGGTGGCTCAGTGGCTAAGACGCTGAGCTTGTTGATCGAAAGGTCGGCAGTTCAGCAGTTCGAATCCCTAGTGCCGCGTAATGGGGTGAGCGCCTGTTCCTTGTCCCAGCTTCTGCCAACCTAGCAGTTCGAAAGCAAGTAAAAAATGCAAGTAGAAAAAATAGGGACCACCTTTGGTGGGAAGGGAACAGCGTTCCGTGCGCCTTTGGCATTGAGTCATGCCCGCCACATGACCACGGAGATGTCTTCGGACAGCGCTGGCTCTTCAGCTTTGAAACGGAGATGTGTACCGCCCTCTAGAGTTGGGAACGACGAGCACATATGTGCGAGGGGAACCTTTACCTTTAACAGAACGGAAAACCGATCTGGGGAATGGTGAAACTGTGCCTTTGAGACTGGATGCAAGAGAGGAGTGGAAAAATAATAAAAAATCAAGAAACTTTGGACTTCTGGACGTTCTTCAAAAATGCTTTTTGGCTAAAACTGGGAAAGAGGAGGACATTATTAAGAGAGACAGAACTCAGAAGGATTCCTGCGGTGAACAAAAACAGGAAACAGATGGAAACTGCAAATGTTGTAATAAAAAGGGGACCTAATAGTTCCTTAACCAAGAAAATTAGGAGAAAAGAGCCTGGATGTTTGACCATTTAAATGTACTCCGTAGGTCTTATCTGAAAAAAAAAAAAGTGTAATTTTCCCGCATTGCTTTTGAACTTTTCTGTTAAGAAATGTCCTTCTTTGGGTTTTAAGTCCGTTGGTGTTTTGAAATTGGTTGAACTGGTTGAACTGCTTTATTAATAGCCTTTGTGGGTGGAAGCTAGCTAGACAAATACAGAGTACACGTTTGGAGCTCAGCAGTTGTGATTTTGCAGTTTGTGATCTTGTGTTTTCGTAGAACGGGAATCAGACACGGGGGATGGATCTCCCATGGTTAGCAGCCTGTTTCCAAAACACCGTTGCAGTTTGGATCCCTTGCATCTATCTATGGATTTCTTTCCCCTTCTATTATTTTTACCTTCAGAAAAACCGCAGGGGATATATCAGGATGTCGGCTGTCTTCAAAGCAAAAATGGTAAGGTTCAAATCCGGAAGAAGGATTCCAGCCATCCATAAAATAAACAATGACGGATTCTTTGTTTGTTTGTTCCATTTCAAGGGGTTCCCATTTCAGTCAATGAGTCTGGATGGCTTACCGTTCATAAAATATATTACAATTAAATTTTTTTAAAAAAAAAAACATTTTAAAACATAAACAGTGAAACTGGTAAAAACATCTAATTCAATCTAATTGTGGTTAAACATCAGTGGTGGAATTCAATTTTTTTTACTACCAATTCTGTGGGCGTGGCTTGGTGGGTGTGGTGTGGCTTGGTGGGCGTGGCTAGGGAAGAATATTGCAAAATCCCCATTCCCTCCCTACTCCTGGGGGAAGGATATTGCAAAATCTCCATTCCCACCCCACTCCAGCAGAAGGATATTGCAAAATCCCCATTCCCTCCCTCCTCCTGGGGGAAGGATATTGCAAAATCTCCATTCCCTCCCTCCTCCTGGGGAAGGATATTGCAAAATCCCCATTCCCTCCCTCCTCCTGGGGGAAGGATATTGCAAAATCCCCATTCCCTCCCTCCTCCTGGGGGAAGGATATTGCAAAATCTCCATTCCCACTCCCTCTGGCGCCAGCCAGAGGTGGTATTTGCCGGTTCTCTGAACTACTCAAAATTTCCACTACCGGTTCTCCAGAACCTGTCAGAACCTGCTGAATTTCACCCCTGTTAAACATCCAATGAATCCATTTGTGGTTATTATCCTTATTCTGTTCTCTTTCCACCTAGAGTGGTCAAGCACAAATAAGAATGATAAAGCGGTAGAAGTATAGTTTAAAATACAGCTAGTCCTTGACTTACGAATTGGGACCAGAATTTCCATTGCTTAAGCAAGGCAGTTGCTCAGTGACTCGCGTCGGACTTCACAACCTCTTGGCCGCAGTCGTTGAGCAAACCACTGCCGTTGCTAAGTGAATCATGTGGCAATTAAGTGAATCTGGATTTACTTGTTTGTTGGAAGCAAGATGGAAAGTCACAAATGGCAATTGGATGACTCCTGAAACCCTACAACTGTTTATAAATACGTGATGCAGTGGTGAAATCTGAACCGGTTTGCTACTGGTTTGCTGGCCACGCATGCACGATGCATGCCAAATGTGCACACTGCACACCAAACACACACTGCACACATGCATTTGCGGTATGGGCCAAAAGGAGGCTTGGGAAGGTAAGTAGAACAGCGAGCGGGGGATCAGCTGTGCCGCATGATTTAGCTTTGCTAGAAAGCAGAATTTCCTGCTTTCTAGCAAAGCTAAACCGCGCGGCCCAGCTGATCATCAGAAATACCGGTTCAGAGGAACCAGTAGCTTTTTTTAACTACCGGTTCAACTGAACCGGTAGCTTTTTAAACTATCGGTTCAACTGAACCGGTAGGTTTTTTTTACTACAAGTTCGCCCGAACCGGTCGTTTTTATCACTACCGGTTTACCCGAACCGGAGCAAACCGGTAGCATTTCACCCCTGACGTGATGGTTCCCAAACACGTGAATTTTGATTACATGGCCATTGGGATGCTACAATGGTTGTTAAGTTTGAGGATTGGTTGTAAGTCACTTTCCCCAGTGCCATTGTAGTTTCCAGCGGTCGCTAAACGAATGATTGTAAGTTAAGGACTCTCTGTAATGATAACTATGTAACAACGTTGGAAACAATTGGATCTCAAATTTTTCTGACTGTGCCCTTTTCTGTTTTGTTAGATTCTTGGCTTCGTCTTGTTAGTGCTGTGTTTCTCCATCATCTTGTACCTCCTGTGGGAAGCTAACCGAGGGGTTTCACCAGCACCCGGGCTCATCATTAGCCCTACAATTCAACTGGTCACCATGGTGAGAACAATTCGTTTGTCTCTATTTGTCCCACACGCTTCTTTGCTTTAGAACTTATGATCACCTGAAGGAGAAACTTGATATTATTAACCATAATGCCGGCAATTTCCGTTACCCCGGTGCGCCTTGCCCAATTAGAATCCAAGCCAGAAAGGACTACTTCCGTTTTTACTTGGAAACCGTTTCTGGACTTTGTGCTTGAGGCGGAAAAAAAATGAAACTTTGATTTGGGATTTTACTGACTAGATAGAATTTGTTGTTATACAAATGGCTAGTTTATACTATTTTGTAAAAGTAAAAAGTTGAGGCTTGGTGTTATTATTTTATTTTACTGCACCAGAGTCAGAAGTCAATACCTTTTTTCCCCTCCTTTTTTCTTTCCTTCTCCTCTCCCCTTTCCCTCTTTTATTTTTCCTATTTGCTTTTGTATTTTATATTATAAACAAATAAAAAAACGGAGTTTAAAAAAAAGAATCCAAGCCAGAAAGGTGGTTGAATATCTCTTTATTTATGCGTAAACAAGGAGAGGCACTCCACAAATAATAAGCGAGCAAAAAAAAAACCTTTAAAAGGTAGAAAACCATCTGAAGTTTCATAGAATAGAATAATAGAGTAGAGTAGAGTAGAGTAGAGTAGAGTAGAGTAGAGTAGAGTATAGAGTAGAGTAGAGTAGAGTAGAGTAGAGTAGAGTAGAGTAGAGTAGAGTAGAGTAGAGTAAATAAAATAAAATAAAATAGAATAAAATAAAATAAATAAAATAAAATAAAATAAATAAAATAAATAAAATAAAACAAGAATAAATAGAATAGAATAGAATAGAATAGAATAGAATAGGAATAGAATAGAATAGAATTAGAATAGAATAGAACAGAATAGAAACAGAACAGAATAGAACAGAACAGAAATAGAATAGAATAACAGAGTTGGAAGGGACCTTGGAGATCTTCTAGTCCAACCCCCTGCTTAGGCAGGAAACCCTACACCACTACAGACAAATGGTTATCCTACCTCTTCTTAAAAACTTCCAGTGTTGATGCATTCACAAGTTCTGGAGGCAAATTGTTCCACTGATTAATTGTTGTAAGAGAAACCGCTTGACTTTATGTGAAATACCTTCGTTGGGGAATATTCTGGAGCCCTGCATTCTCCATGGTTGATCTCTGGTTCCTCAAAAACCGATTGGAATCCAATCGTATTTCACATAGGCTTTATATTTAATATTTCTCTTCCATTTTAGGTCCTCGTGGTTTTTCTCACCCAGATGGAACGGATGAAAGGGGTCCAATCTTCGGGCGTCTTGATGGTCTTTTGGCTCCTGTCTCTCCTCTCTTCTAGTGTCTCTTCCAGCTTCAAATTGCACCAAGCAATGGAAGGCGTAAGTCTACCTTGGGAGGTAGTCCAGAAAGAAGCACAACAACACAGGTGGTCCTCGACTTACGACCAGAATTGAGGCCAGGATTTCCATTCTTAAGCAAAGCGGTTGTTAAATGAGCCATACCTAAGTTTATAGCAACAAAATCTTAAGAGTTTGAAAGTGCAGGTGGTCCTCGACTTATGACCGCAATCAAGCCCAAAATGTAAGTCGTTAAGTGGAACATTTGTTAAGTGAGGTTTGCCCCCATTTTACGACCTTTCTAAGCACAGCTGTTCAGTGAATCGTTGCAGTTGTTAAATCAGTCGCACGGTTGTTCCTGTAAGTCAATCTGGTTTCCTCGTTGACTTTGATTGTCACAAAAGGGGATCAGGTGACCCCAGGGACACGGCAACCATTATAAGTATGAATCAGTTGTCAAGCATCCGAATGTAAATCACATGCCCACGGAGATGCCGCAACGGACGTAAGTGTGAAAAATGGTCGTAAGTCACATTTTTCAGTGCCATCGTAACTTTGAGTGGTCACTAAAAATGAACTGTTGTAAATCGAGGACTACCTGTATGTCTCTCCCCTCTCCCCTTTACAGTCCAAGAAACTAGGGAGGGTTTCTTTTGAGATGTTTACCACTTCCCATTCCTTCTGAAGGCTCAGCTGCCTCTTATCTAACCATTGACTAGTCTGCAGCTCTTCCTTCTGTGTACCCAAAGTCATGGCCATAGATCACTACAGGCAGGGGTGGGTCCTAAAATTTTTTACTACCGGTTCTGTGGGCATGGCTTATTTTGTGGGCATAGCTTGGTGGGGGGGTAATGTGACTGGGTAGGCATGGCCAACTTTTTTTTTTATTTTACTTTTAAAACCATTTTTTGTACAACCTTAAGAGGTTGCAGAAAAAATGCTTTTAAAAGCCTCTGACGATCAGGCAACTCAGCTGGGATCGCCAGAGGCTTTTAAAGGCATTTTTTTTTCCTACAACCTCTTCGGCTGAAGTGGTTGCAGAAAAAAATGCTTTTGGAAGCCTCTGACGATCCCAGCTGAGCCACGCGATCATCAGAGGCTTTTTTTTTTACTTTTAAAAGCATTTTTTCAGCTGAAGAGGTTGTAGAAAAAATGCTTTTAAAAGTTAAAAAAAAAGCCTCTGATGACGTAGGTGGGGTAAGTGAGTGGCGACCGGGCCGGGGATTGGTTCAGGGGCATGGCCAGCCAATGTTATTACCGGTTCTCCGAACTACTACAAATTTTTATTACCGGTTCTTGTGAACCGGTGCGAACCGGGAGCAACCCACCACTGACAACAGGGTTATTAACAGAGAGATATATGCAATTGGTGGTCATTACAAAAATAGGAACGGTGGCAGACTTTCAATTTAAACTTTTTTTTTTTAACACAGGGATTCCACAAACAGCCTTTTCAGCATCTGACTTCATACATTTACTTTGCTCTGGTTTTATCGGAACTGGTGTTGTGCTGTTTTACGGATCCCCCACCTTTCTTTTCCAAAATTAGCAGTGACTCAGTAAGTAGATGAATTTTGAATTGTTCCTTTATAGAGCTTGGAATAGATTTTAGTCTCGTTGGTACATTTGAAAGATTCTAGACCCGTGATGACGAACCTAGGGCACGCGTGCCCAAAGCGGCACGCAAAGCCATGTTGCTCGGCACGCGCAGCCTTGCCTGTTTGTCTTCTGGGTTTCTGGCCCACATGCGCACGTGACAATCAGCTGTCCTTCGCGCACGCGGCAGTGCCGAAAACTGGTGTACACATGTGCACCAGCCAACGGATTGTCAGGTACGTATGCGCGCGAGAACCCGGAAGTTTGGCTTTCCCGGAGCGCAGTGTCGATAGGAGCACTCGCACATGTGCTAGACGTTTCCGCGCGGGTTCGCCATCACTGTTCTAAACCTTAGCACTTATAACAGAAGGACTGATGAGTTCTTTCCGAGTTTTCTCTTTCCCTCCCTCTCTCCCCCCTCTCCCTCTCCCCCCCAATAGATTTTAAAAGTTTGAATTTGTTGTTGTTTTCAGTATTTCCAAAGCTCATCATCTTAACATCCATTCCTTATACAACAAAAATGTGTAAAAATGACTGTGGAGTAAATGCTGAGCTCAGGGTGGTTTGAAAATTCCAGTCAAAGCAAGATTCATCTTAAACGCACACAGCTAGCAGTCCATTGACTATTCAGATTGCATTAAGTCTGTTCAAAGTTATGTTGAATCAACGCATTACAAAAAAGATGTTGGGACTTTAGAAAAAAAATGCAGAGAATAACAGCTAAGAAGATTAAAGGCCTGGAGGCTAAGGCATATGAAGAACAGTTGCAGAAATTGGGCTAGTCTAGTGGGACATGGTGGCTCAGTGGCTAAGACGCTGAGCTTGTCGATTGAAAGGTCGGCAGATCAGCGGTTTGAATCCCTAGCGCCGCGTAATGGGGTGAGCTCCCATTACTTGTCCCAGCTTCTGCCAACCTAGCAGTTCGAAAGCACGTAAATAATGCAAGTAGAAAAATAGAGACCACCTTTGGTGGGAAGGGAACAGCGTTCCGTGCACCTTTGGCGTTGAGTCATGCCGGCCACATGACCATGGAGACATCTTCGGACAGCACTGGCTCTTCGGCTTTGAAACGGAGATGAGCACCACCCCCTAGACTCAGGAACGACTAGCACATATGTGTGAGGGGAACCTTTACCTTTAGTCTAGTGAAAAGAAGGACTAGGAGTGACATGATAGCAGTATTCCAGTATTTGAGGGGCTACTACAAAGAAGAGGAGGTTAACCTATTTTCCAGAGCACCAGAAGGCAAGACAAGAAACAATGGATGGAAACTAATCAAGGAGAGAAGCAACCTGGAATTAATGAGAAACTTCCTACCAGTGAGGACAATTAACCAGTGGAACAGCTTGCCTCCAGAAGTTGTTGGTACTTCAACACTGGAGGTTTTAAGAAGAGACTAGATAGTCACTTGTCTGAAATAATATAGGGTCTCTTGCTTGAGCAGAGGGTTGGATTAGAAGTCCTCCAAGGCCTTCTTGTTGATTGATTGATTGATTGATTGATTGATTGATTGATTGAATCCAATCTGAAGGGATATCATAGACTGCTTTGAAGATGAATTTTGAAGATAGGTTTGAAGAGCCATTGAAATTTCTATTGAATCTCTTGGTAATTCAAGAGATTGCCTAAAATATCCAAGAATTTGCTTTATCCAACTGTTTACAGCCATTGTTCTCTGCATTGATGAATGCAGATTTGACAATTGTCCTTTTCTTTCAACATTCGCAGAATCCTTGTCCTGAATCCGGAGCCTCTTTTGTTTCCAAAATCACATTCTGGTGGTTTGCTCGGTAAGAATTCAAACAATATTGCCCCTGGCTTTTAAACGACAAGCGATGGCTGTCTGATCCATCTGTTCGACTGAGCAAGATATTTTGCCGAGCCTTTTCCCCTCTCCAAGTTAAAGCCAGGCTGCCTTCTGCTGTTAATCAAAGCTGCTCTCGGAACCCAACATCATTACGGGGAGTTGACAGTTAATATTATGCCTCTGCAGAGAGGCAGTTTGCAGAGAAATCTGGGCCTTAAATTAAGGAGCTGCAGCCAAAAAAACTACGGTTTTTATTTTTTTTCTTTTTATGGCCGAAAGAGCCCAAGAACACGGTGCAGATATAATTTCAACATTTGACCGAAGGTAAACAAGAGAAATGTTCCATGGTACTCCAATGCATCTTGCACTTTTGATAACCAAAGCATTGCAATTGTCAGGGTTCCAGTGGATGCCCTAATTAAATCATGAGCCTCAAGCCAAGCTTCAAAAGAAATCCAGTTATTTATTAGGAGCTTCATCTCCGCACGTTCCCAAATGAAGCCAGCTCTGACCCCACTTAATTTACAGCCCCAATCATGACCCTGTTTCCCCCCTCCACTCAGAGTGTGTCATCAATCACATTCACCAACGGAGCAATTTCGAGGCTTATAGAGATCACTCCCCTCCAGCCACCGTAGGTAACCCTGGGAGACAGCCTTGAGAAAGATATGTCTGAAATGTACTCCTGTCTTTGGCTGCCCGAACCGGAGCAAACTGGTAGCATTTCACCCCTGCATTTTTTCCTGTTTTGTGATTTATTTTTTATTTTCTACAGGCTGATCTGGAAAGGCTACTGGGCTCCATTACAGCCAGAAGACCTGTGGTCACTAGCAAAAGAGAACTCCTCTGAAGAAATCATGGACAAGGTCAAAGATGCTTGGGATAAACGTTGTCCAAAAACTGAACAGTAAGTTCCTCGAGTTTATGTCCATTTTTCTTGCTTCCCCTATCTATTTAGGAAATCTGCAGGTAATCCTCAACTTACAACCATTTGTAGAGCGACCGTTTGAAATTACAATGGCACTGAACAAGTGACTTACGACTGGTCCTTGCACTTACAACCGTTGCAGCATCTCCATCATCAATAAAATTCAGATTCTTGGCAACCAGCAGTTTGAAACCCAACGAAAAATATAATGAAATATAAGAAAGCCGGCCTTGTCACTGCGTTTTTGTATTTACCAGCTGAGCTCATATTTCTGGACTGTCAGACTTTCCGTAGCTTGCCAAGTCCTTATCAGTAACTGATACTACGCGTGTCCGCATTCTTTTCTTTCTACTTCTCACTTTTCTTTGTTCTCTTGCCAGGAGAGGTCCGGCTGCAGAGAGGTGGCCGGCAGGAACGTTGCCAAAATGTAATTATTTAGATAGTTAGATGTTTTATTTTCTTTATAACAAATAAATGAGTTTAATTAGAAAAATATACCTTCGGGGTTTATTTTCTTACAAAAGTATACACAAGGAAAATGCCACGATCCACGTCTCTAAATCAAGGTGCGATTACCCAAAAGCAGAATGGGATTAATTAGCACCCTGATACGCCTCGCAAAAGAACAGTAGTGAATCCAGTGGTTTTTCATGCTACATTCATGGGGTGTTTTTCCCCTGTTTTTTAAAGTTGTATTTATTTTTTTGTTTGTTTATTAAATTTTTATGCTGCCCCTCTCTCCTATAAGGTGATTCTGGGCAGCTTTTTGGCTCTAGGTTTCTTCCTATTCCTTTTTTAATCGGATTTTTCTTATGTGGAGAGACTTAACATTTGGCAAAATGCTGAGAATGACACTCAAAGATGCTCGCTGTTATGTATTTCCTGTAGAATGACCAAATTTGCGAGACTTAAAAGAAGGCCAACCCAGAGAGAAAATGCAGATGAGACTGCCATCTTGCTCCAACCGGAAGCTAGCAAGAGCAAAGAACTTCTAAAAACTTTCTGGACTGCTTTTGGAACTTATTTTCTTCTGGCGACCCTCTGTTTGATCACCTGTGATGTCTTCTTGTTTTTGGTTCCAAAGACACTGAGGTATGTGGACATTAAACTTTTTTTCCCCAAAGGTGGATTAATAAAGTTCTTTGCAGGTCATCTAGTCCCATCTTCTGTCTGGTCTAGAGTTTACCCAGGAAACTAGCTGCTATCAGAGTAAATAATGGATGAGAAAATAGTCACATACCAGACACACCTTGGCAAACAGGATCATGACATCTTCAGTTGAAAGGATCAGGTAACGAAGGTTGGAAAAGATAAGTCTCTATTTGGGATTTTGTCAGGGTAATGATTTAAGAGCTGACCAGTTGCTACAATGATGTAATGCTGGGAATGAGTCAGCAAGGTTTTTGGGCTAATAGCACTTTAAGAGCCTGTAATAAGAAGAAGCCCTGTTGGGACGTATCTCTCTCTATGTGTGTGCTTCCATCCTTTAATTGCTGATTGCTATTTGTGTAAAGTACATATATGTACCATAATTTTTGGAGTATAAGACGTCCGGACTTTAAGATACACCTACCTTTTTTGGTGAGGAAAACAAGAAAAAGAAATCTGCCTCTGCCTCTGCCTCCCAGCAATTTTGCCTCGTTGCAGCAAACAGCAAACAGCCTGCTTTACTTTCATTTTCATTTTCAGCATAGCTTGATTAGCACAAGAAAAAAAACCCTGCTCCCAGCAATTTACCTCCTTGTAGCAAGCAGCAGAGGTCAGGGCAAAACAGCTGAGAGCAAAACAGCTGAGAGTCGTGAGGCCGATCCAATCAACTTGTGCTAATTAGGCTGTGCTGAAGCTGAAATGAGCTGTTTCTTCTTGCTGTTTGCTGCAAGGAGGTAAACTGCTGGGAGGCAGAGGCCAAAGGGTGGGGGCCAGTGGGTGGGCAGGGCTACATTCGGTGTATAAGGTGCACCTAAATTTTCACCCCTTTTTAGGGGGGGGGAAGGTGTGTCTTATACTACGAAAAATACAGTATATAGCCGCCCATCTCACTTTTACGTGATGATAATCCTGATAAGAAAAATCCAACCGACAATCAGCTGCTTGTGCTAATCAGGTTGTGCTAAAACTGAAATGGGCTGTTTGCTGCAAGGAGGCAAATTGCTGGGAGGCAGAGGCCAAAGGGTGGGGGCCAGTGGGTGGGCGGGGCTACATTCTGTGTATAAGGCACACCTAAATTTTCACCCCCTTTTAGGGGAGAAAAAGGTGTGTCTTATACTCCGAAAAATACGGTATATATTCTTTGTAGAAAAAACCATTATTTAAATACAACCCTCTGTTTACTGTATTTGCTCCTGGGTTGTCTCACATTGTCACACTGTGCACACTCTGACAGATTTTAGGGTCAGGCATAAAGAATCAGGACTATAGGTTAAGTGGCAGTTAAGAAGGTTTATTGCTCAAGCCTATATAGAACAATCTAGTCAACTAATAATCATCACTAAATTGGCACTAGATGAGACTCAGCAGAATTCAAGATGGATTGGACTTGGAGTTTGTGGGAACATGCTGATTCTAGGCTGATGACTCACTTAACTCTGCCCCCCACTTCTATCTGTTCTTTTCCTACATTTAGAGATCCCTGGCCTGCATTATGTTCTAAAAATAAATTACATTCACCTAACACGATTAACCTGGTGGCTAATTTAACACATTGCCTTGGCTTTGACGATTCATTGAACCATACACAAATTTCCAAGCTAACCAAAATTAAATGTGCCACGTTTTGTAATTTTACGTAGACGCCACTGTTAGGTCATATTTTGCTAGTCAAATCAAGTCAGATAAAGCCATAATTTAACTTGGAAGAAGAGAACTTTTTAAGATCCTAACGGCACACCATTGTCCTAAAGGTTTATGGGTTGTTGTTGCAGTTCTCGTTCTTGGATAGTAGAATTACTTTGATTCTTCTTGCAGTCTTTTCCTAGATTTTATCAATGACCAAGAAGCTCCTGTTTGGATAGGTTATTTCTATGCTGCTGCGATGTTCCTTTTGGCTTGTCTGCAGACACTGTTTGAGCAGCGGTACATGTATATGTGTTTCATTCTGGGCATGAGATTAAAAACAGCCATCACAGGCCTTGTTTATCGGAAGGTAAATCCTGCTCTTTGTCGACCTATTTTTTTTTTTAACTCTGTGGTGCTTCTGGGAAGTACACCTATGTTTTGTCCCCCGTCCTCACACAGACAAATGCAATATCAAACACGCCTACCAATAATTTATTGTATAAACAGACCAGAATTCCTGGCAGATGAAAGTTCTGGCAGCTAACTGTAAAACGCCTGCCCAGTCCAATTAGTACTACCAAAAAGCAGGAGAGGCCTTATCTGCAATCCGTTTCCAGATCGACAAATTATCCACAAGAGTTTAGTCCAAAATATATCTGAGCCAAAGTGCAGGATTCACAATGTGACTCTTTAGAGTTTAAACTTTTGTCCGTCACAAAGCCTGCTGAGCAATCACGCCCCCTTTTATCCCTTGTAGGGCGTGGCTCAGTGACTCAGCTCAATCCCTGGCCCTCCCATGCCTCTTCCTTTGCTGCGCACGCTTCTCCCTCCGACGCTGCCTGGGATCAAGCCAGGATTCATCATTATCACTTTCTATCAATGGGTGCTCCGAAATGCCTTCCTCCTGGCCCATCCGAGGCTGTTCCTCCTGGCCTTCGGATGGAACCCGAGGCATTGCCAGAGAGGAAGGTCCTGGAGAGGGAGGCCTTGTCAGTTCCTCCTCCTCACCTGAGTCCTCTTCCTCCATGAGGACAGGCTCTGGAGTCAGAGTCATAACAATCTAGGCCAGTGATGGCCAACCTTTTCGGCACCGAGTGCCAAAAAGGGAATGTGCACACCCGCTCATTAGGGCCACAACCAGGAAGAGAAGCTGCCCAGGAGACATGTGCACGCCGGATAAGATACTTCCGTTTTCCAGCACGCACATGTGCGCCATCCAGCAAGGCTTCCGGTTACTGCCGCGCATGCGCACGCTGGAAAACAGAAGACCAGCTCTTCCAGATTGATATCAGACATACTAGATAGACCCAACCAAGACATCAGCTCTATGACATGATTACTTGTATTAAATGTCTGTTTTAGGAGAAGAGATTCCTATTAAAAAGAAGATTTGGTTTTCGTCCTGTAGATCTTGGTCCTGTCCAGTGCAGCAAAAAATTCAACATCTGTGGGTGAGATTGTCAACCTGGTATCTGTTGACGTGCAGAAGCTGATGGACCTAATTATTTATTTTAATGGGACTTGGCTTGCTCCTATCCGGATCGTCATCTGCTTTGTCTTCCTTTGGCAGGTAAAAAAAAAAACACAACTCTGATTGTCTATGGAGATTCTCAGTCATCCAGGTCATGATTGTCCCAAAGGTGCTTATTCAAGAGGCAACTGGACTGTCTTTGTTTTTCCTTGAAGATGTTTGCCACCAGTATTAGAATACCGATAGTCATTCGTTTTATAACAGCACTGAAAAAAAGTGACTTAGTACCAGTCCTCACAATTAAAACTATTGCAGCCTCCCCATAGTCATGTGATCAAAATGTGAGTGTTTGGCAACAGGCATGAATTTAGGACAGTTGTAGAGTCCTAGGGCCATTTCCATCCTCTCCAGATGGTTCCCGACAAGCAAAGTCAATGAGGCACAGCCGGATTTGCTTAGCGACTGCACAATTCACTTACCAACTGCAGCGATTCGCTTAATAATAGGAGCCTTGATGGTACAGTGGTCTAAGCACCCTGTTATTAACACAGCTGCCTGCAATTACTGCTGGTTCGAATCTCTCCAAGGCTCAAGGTTGACTCAGCCTTCCATCCTTTCTAAGGTAGGTGAAATGAGGACCCAGTTTGTGGGGGCAATAAACTGACTTTGTATAAAATATACAAAAGTATGAAGACTATTGCTTAATGCATTGTAAGCCGCCCTGAGTCTCCGGAGAAGGGCGGCATATAAATCAAATTAAAAAAAAAAAAAAAATAACCATGCAAAAAAAACAGTCATAAAATTGGACACAAGTCACTCCACAACTGCCACACTTAGCAAGGGAAATTTTGGTGCCCATTGTGGGTCGTATGTCAAGGACTTACCTGTAGTGCAGTTGGGTTTGAACATTGCCCTCCCAAATGCCTTTTTAATCCATAACGATGCAGTTCACACACTGTCGTGAAGCCTATTCATCATTACATAAGCCATATCTTGATATCCTCCATATAGTATACAGTCATTTTTTATATATCACTCACAGATCTGGAGGAGTTTTCCTCCTTCAGATGTGAAATAGCGACAACAATAGCACTTAGACTTATATACCGCTTTATAGTGCTTTTACAGCCCGCTCTAAGCGGTTTACAGAGTCAGCCTCTTGCCCCCAATAATCTGGGTCCTCATTTTACCCACCTCAGAAGGACAGAAGGCTGAGTTGACCTTGAGCCAGTCAGGATCGAACTCCAGACTGCAGGCAGAGTCAGCCTGCAATACCACATTCTAACCACTGTGCCACCAGGGTTCCTAATGCAACATCCAATCAACTACAGAAATAGCAATAGCACTTAGACTTATATATCACTTCACAGTGCTTTACCGCCGTCTCTAAGCGGTTTACAGAGTCGAGCATATTGCCCCCAGCAATCTGGCTCCTCATTTTACCAACCTCAGAAGGATGGAAGGCTGAGTCAACTTTGAGCTGGTCAGGATCAAACTGCTGGCAGTTGGCAGAGTCAGCCTACAATACTGCATTCTAACCGCTGCACCACCAAGGAAGGAAAGAAGGAAGGAAGGAAGGAAGGAAGAAAGGAAGGAAGGAAGGAAGGAGAAAAGGAAGAGCAATAGCAATAGGACTTAGACTTACATACCGCTTCACAGTGCTTTACAGCCCTCTCTAAGCGTCTTGCCCCCAACAATCTGGGTACTCATTTTACCCACCTCAGAAGGATAGAAGGCTGAGGTGACCTTGAGCCAGTCAGGATCGAACTCCAGACTGCAGGCAGAGTCAGCCTGCAATATTACATTCTAACCACTGTGCCACCAGGGCTCCTAATGCAACATCCAATCAACTACAGCAATAGCAATAGCACTTATATACCACTTCACAGTGCTTTACCACCCTCTCTAAGTGATTTACAGAGTCGGGCATATTGCCCCCAGCAATCTGAGTCCTCATTTTACCCACCTTGGAAGGATGGAAAGCTGAGTCAACCTTGAGCCTGGTGAGAATCGAACTGCCGAACTGCTGGCTGCCGGCAGTCAGCAGAAGTAGCCTGCAGTACTGCATTGTAACCACTGTGCCACCACAGCTCTTATATTGATATTCAAATAATTGAATTACTTCTGGGGTCTGCTTCACCTGGCCACTAGATGTCTCCATTAGCTCATTAAAAATGGTGAAAAGCTCAGCCAAAGGAACAGATTTGGGTCGTTAATCATCTTTTTCATGAATATTTCAACTCCGATGCCATTTTCTTACTGTTCAGTAGAAAGAGATGCACAAAAATAATCTGCCTTCTCTTCATTTAACATTCTGGTTTCTGCATCCATTAGCTCCTCGGACCCTCTGCCTTGTCTGCTGTTATCATATTTTTAGTTCTCTTACCTCTGAACTTTGGGATCAGCAAGAAGAGAAGGCAGCTCCAGGTATGGGGCCTAAAAATCTTTGGTTTTCTGGAAAATAAGTAATGTCAAGTTTCCGAAAGATGCCCTAATTAATTCATGAGCCATGATCCAAACTTCAAAGGAAATATAGTCATTTATTAGGAGCAACATTCCGGCAATACTGGGATGCAGTTACGACTGATCCCACGTAGATTTACGTTCCCCTATGACCCTGTCTCTCCCCTCCTCTCTGGCCATGTCATAAATCACATTCTCCAATTAACCACTTTGGCTGGCTGTGAAACCTAACACCCTCCTTCTGATTGCGGTCAGAAAGAATGTATGGAATTCACTTCAGTTCTCCGTCCCTCCTGCTCATGGCAACTTGAAAGCTTTGCAAGTTGACAAGTAAATTTAATCAGAGTGGGCTTCAAAAATTTTAGCAAGGGGTTCTCTGCCCGGTTGTGAGCATGGTGGGCATGGCTTAGTCAGCCTCCTGCACCACGGGGGTGGTGGTGTTTGCCCTCCCCGGGCTCCAGAAGCTTTCGTCAAGCCTCCGGAAGGGTGAAAATGGCCTCCCCAGGCTCCGGAGGCCCTCTTCCCGAATGTCTGGTAGGCCCATTTTTCACCCTCCCCAAGCTTCGCCTTGCACTTATCTGCATCCAAAACGGACCACGTGGGGACTCCTGGGAGAGGCAGGGTGGGTGGGGCCAGCCAGAAGTGGGATTTGGGGGTTCTCCGAACTGCACAGATTCTTAGCTAAAGGTTCTCCCAAACCCCTAAGCACCCACAGCAGCCCACCTCTGAATTTAATTCCTCCTCCTTAGTTTGACCTTGTATCCTCTGGTGACTTAACAAAGATGTTGGCCAAGAATTCCTACAAATGGTAACTAAAAGCCACCCTAGTCAGACATCTTGGGAGTTGTAGTCTGACACATCTGAAGGACTTCCAGATGGGGGGAAACGTTGACAAAAGACCACAATTCCTACCTCAGAACATTGTTTGTTTCATTGTTCTCTGTGAGCAGAGGAGAATCAGAAATGACTGAAAAAAAGTTGTTGATGGACACACATCTTTAATTTCATATCATTTGTGGTGATTATGAAATTTTGCTTTGGGTTCTAAGCAGGGGTGGGCTTCAAAAATTTTAGCAAGGAGTTCTCTGCCCGGTTGCTGGGTGGGCATGGCTATGGTGGGTGTGGCCTAATTGGCCTCCTGCACCACAGCAGGGGAGTGCGTTTTTGCCCTCCCCAGGCTCCGGAGGCTTTCCTCGAGCATCCGGGAGGACGAAAACAGCCTCTGCAAGCTCACATGGTTTGAGTTCCTGAACAGAAAAGGGCTGAGATGCTGAGTGTGCCTTGGTTTTATGCCCTCTCTGAGCTTTGAACTTCCTGGGGCACAGAAAGAGTATCCTGATTGGTTCTCAGACTCCCAGGGGGTGGGGGTCTTAGCTAGCCTTGCTGGCTGATGTAATCTTCCCAAGTGCCATATGGGGAGTTTCTGTTGCTAGATGGGTCCTATTGTGTTGCAGATGATGGTCCATTGACAAAGGTGGGGGGAATGAGTGAGCTTGGCTGAGGCCTTAATGGCCCATTGACAAAGGTGGGGGGACGCAGAAAGCTGCTTTGTCTTTAAAACATGTTTCTCCATTTCTCAACCAGGGAAACATAATATTCTGCCCCTTTCAATATTTCCTAAAATATTTCATTCTTCTAGGAGAGGGGTGGGTGTTAACTTCCTACACAACCAACCAAGATCAAACACATGCTCGGGGGGGGGGTCATCTTCAGAACTTGTGAAATGCAAAAAATGGTCAGGGCTGAGCAGAGCTCCATGTGCGTTTTGGTCTGTGTGTAATATTGTGAAGATTAGAAGTACTACTAAGCATTACAATTCCAATTTTCCTGTTGGTGCTACAAACTTAAAATTCCATCTTTCAGGAAGCTCAGATAAAGTACAAGGACAGCCGTGCAAGGCTGACCAGCACCATCCTCAGTGACATGAAGGTCCTCAAACTTCATGGCTGGGAAAAGACATTCATAAGCAAAGTGCTGGGCATCCGAACTCAAGAACTTCAAGCTCTCAAGATGTCTCAGTTCCTCTTCTCCGCTTCTCTTGCGTCTTTCCAGTCATCTACTTTTCTGGTGAGCCATTGCAGATTGACCTCCCCAAAAATGGCATATGGTTTTGAGAGGGTTTCATCCAGGGTTGAAATCCAGCAGGTTCTAAACAGGTTCTGGAGAACCGGTAGCGGAAATTTTGAGTAGTTTGGAGAACCGGCAAATGCCACCTTTGGCTGGCCTCAGAGTGGGGTGGGAATGGAGATTTTTCAATATCCTGCCCCCAGGAGTGGGGAGGGAATGGAGTTTTTGCAATATCCTTCCCCTGCCACGCCCACCAAGGCACACACCACGCCCACCAAGGCACGCCCATAGAACTGGTATAAAAAAAATGGATTTCACCCCTGGTTTCACCTCTTTTCTGGTTGCTTCTCTACAGATTTCATTCATCAGCTTTGCGGTCTACACGTTGTCAGATGAGACAAATGTCTTGGATGCTAAGAAAGCTTTTGTTTCTCTTAGCTTGATCAACATTCTCAATACTGCTCATTCCTTCCTTCCCTTTTCCATTAATGCTGTTGTGCAGGTGAGTTGCTCTTTGGCTACGTTGCGTCTGTTTAAGTGGTGGGTCATCAGAGGTGGGTTTCAGCAGGTTCTGACCAGTTCTGGAGAACCGGTAGCGGAAATTTTGAGTAGTTCGGAGAACCGGTAAATACCACTGACCCCGCGCCCATCTATTCTCCGCCTCCTGAGTCCCAGCTGATCGGGAGGAAATGGGGATTTTTCAGTAACCTTCCCCTGGAGTGGGGTGGGAACGGAGATTTTACAATATCCTTCCCCTGCCACGCCAACCAAGCCACGCCCACCAAGCCATGCCATGCCCACCAAGCCACACCATCATTCCGGGTACTCCAGTTCTGCATTTCCAAGTGGTCTTCCTGTTAGGCAATTGTTTCAAGCATGTTGTCACCCCCGAATAAATCATCTTGCTCTTTCTCCATGTTCTTCTTCCTGATGGTTGGCCTGGAGATCCCAGAGCAAAGGAAGGAGGATCTAGAACTACCGTCCAAAAATGATCTAAATGCTTGAGGGCACCTTGGTTTTTTTCCTAGACCAGAACTCACCAAATTCTTCAGGTCATTGACCCCTTCATGAAGTTTAAGATTGTCCATAGACCTCCTCCCTAAGCATTTGCTTTGGAAAATAATTTAATAAATACTACTTTAACTGATAGTACTACAAACAACAACAACATAATAAATAAATAAGGCCAGTAACATCATGTGGCTGATGGAGACAACTAAAGGCCACTCTTGTTGGCAGATGATCATCCAACTTTGAGTATTACTGTCTCGCCATTAATCATCTCATCTCTAGGTCTACAGACTGGGTTGGACTTCTACAGAAACCCCAAGAACTTAATTGATCTCAGTTGACCTTTTATGTTTTATAGACCACCTACTGACCTCCTAGACATTTACTGGCTTCCTTTTGACCTCCAATTATTTATTGACCACTTGAATGGTCTCGTTGATCCTTGGGTCAACTTTGGAGAATCACGTCCAAACCTTTCCTGAATTGCATGGTGTCAACATGTATTTTGTTCTAGGCAAAAGTTTCCATCCATCGCATAGCTACCTTTCTTTCTCTTGAAGAATTAGATCACGCTCAGGTGGATGTTGAGTCTTCGGACCGCAGTAAGTATCAGCTTTGTATATCCTCCCAATGGATGGTCTAGAATTTCCAATCAGTGTAAACACGACTGATTATCCTGAGAATTAAAGCCTGTTCATCGATACGTCATGCAAATTGGGTGGGACCAGATTAGCCACTGCAATATTTCAAGGGACTAACCTTTGTGAATAGATGTGAGAGCTTCAAAGAAAGCTGAATAACTAATGTGGTCTGTTAGCCATCGGCCCCTCCAACAGCTGAATTAGAGGAGGCAGCGTGGGAGTCAAGGTCAACATCAGGGCAACCTGGGAGCTCCGAGGAGGAAGAGGGAGTGGAGCTGACAGAGAGAGAGACAGAGGCAGAGCCTGGGTCGTCCATGAGCCCTCAGATGGAGAGTCAACAGCCCCCAGGTCTGGAGATGGCTAATGAAGTAGAGGAGGAGCAGCTGAGTCCTGTGCCTGACGTGCGGATGTGCAGAAGAGAGGAGAGCAATGGAAATCTATGGGCCGGTCCTTGGGAAGGAAGAACTACCACTGCTAGCAAGTCCCCACCCTAGTGATCTGTCCCCGTCCACACACACACACAAACACAGCCAGCCGAGGGTTAAGGAAGCACTTGGAACACACCCAGCTCTTTATCTCCAACTTGGCAGCGATATACATGCCATCTGCCAAGTGCTTTTATTTCCACAGAAAACAGAAAGATAAATACTCAGCTTCCAAATGTCCAACAACAATAAATATTCCTCCCAGCAGTTCCGAACGAGGCTTTAGTGACTATCCAAGGTTAGTTTTGTTCGTCACAAGGATCACTGGCCACCACCCTCTATTATATAGTCTCTGGGGTGTGGTCCAGTGACTCAGTTCTAATCCCTAGCACGCCTCCTGAGCTGCTGCAATCGTTTATCACGCCTTTGGAGGTGTGCGTCCAGGAATGATGTTTCTCCGTCGCTCTCATCCGAGCCACCTGTCTCCCTGCTAATCTCCTCTCCCTCGGCCGGCACCTGAGACAGTGCCAGAGGGGAGGGGCCTGGAAAGGGAGGCCTGGCTGACTCTTCTTCCTCATGCTCGGAGCTTTCTTCCTCCGATGGGACAGGCTCAGAGGGCGGGGCCACAACACCTAGCTCTGGGATAAAAGGCAGGGGGCAGAGATAAATAGGTGTGGCAGACGACTATTCATCTCCCTGCCAGACAGACTTGTTAGCCTGTGAGAGAAACTTATTGCCAAGGCTGCCGGCATTCGTAATAAAGGAACCTTTAGAGTTCAAGTCAGATGGTTTGTCGTGTTTGACAAACATTCATGTGATCCTGGGAGACTGCAACTATCCTAAACACATGTTGGTTGCCAACTGCCTGAATTTAGGTCATGTGACTGGGAGGACATTATGACCGTTGTACATGTGAGGATTTGCTTAAGTCACTTTTTTCAGTGTCATCCTAACTTTGAATGCTTGTAAAATGAATGTTCCTACATCAAGAACTGCCATTATTGTTGTTGAGCACATGATGAGAACTTGACAAAAGAGAATTAAACATATACATACAATTCACGTGATTATATATGAAAACACCTGTTCTTTTCTGACTAATATAGAAAGTAAACCATCATCCCAGAACATGTGCTGATTGATGCATTTTTCTGCTAGATCCAAATCCCATCATTGTCACAAATGGAACTTTCAGCTGGTGCAGAGAAGGCAGTCCATGCCTAAATAGGTAAAATTTGGTGGTTCAATGGGAGTACAATTTTCTCCCCCTCCTTTACAGCTGAAGAAACTAGGGAGGGTCCCGTCCAGTGGTGGGATTCAACTGGTGTAACAACCAGTTCGCTGAGCGCATGCTCAGCTCTACCGTGCTTATCAGCTGGGCTTCAAACAAAGGAAACATAGGTCAGTATAACGCAGGGGTGGGTGGGCGGACCCAGCTGATTGTCGGAGAGAACTGGTTCACTCTCAGCTGATCGTCGGAGCTGCCGGTTTGCCCGAACCTGTCTGAACCGGCTGAATCCCACCCCTGGTTCCATCTAAGTCTTTTGCTTTGCCTATTATCCAGTTATGGGCTATGCTGTCTCTTATCTTATTTTGGGGGAAAATAGGCTGACTCTGTAAACCGCTTAGAGAGGGCTGTACAGGCACTATGAAGCGGTACATAAGTCTAAGTGCTATTACTGTTGCTATTATTTCCAGATCTCCACCTTGAATTTAGTCTGGCTGGTGCCAGGATCTTTCCATCCCACAATACGGCTTGAAGATAACTAAGATGTACCCATTTTTACCTTAACAGGATAAATCTGTCTGTACCTCAGGGCAGCCTGTGTGCCGTGGTGGGTCAAGTGGGGGCTGGGAAATCCTCCCTGCTCTCCGCATTACTTGGTGAGCTGCAAAGGATTGAAGGTTCTGTAGTAATGAAGGTAAAAGCACTTTAAAACAGAATTTATTCAAGGTGTGGTCCGCCTTCTGCAACCCAAGCTCTATCTCAGTGTTTCTCAACCTTGGTAGGATGAAGATGGGTGGACTTCAACTCCCAGAATTCTCAGCGATGGTCTCCTTGACTCAGGAACTCTGGGAACTGAGGACCATTTTGGAAGGTCAACCAGACTGGTGCAATCTGCTTTAGGATTTAGTTTATTTGTGTGAGTGTGTGGTAATTCTAATGTTTCATGTCATAGTTTTAGTAGTTTGAGTCACTTCAGTGGTGGCTTTCTGTCGGGGGAATCCACCATTTTCAAAACTGGGCTTTTGGGGGGGGACGTCCTTAAGACGTTATCATCTCTGTTGGAACTCAAGAATGGCTTGTTGTAGGACCTCTTTTGGGAAACAGATAAACTTTGACTTCAGCAGATGGAAGTTGACGTCCATCTCTCTCTCTCTCTCTCTCTCTCCTTACCAAAATCCACTTTCCAGTTCTGGTGACAATTTAGTGAGCTTCACTACTTTTCTTTTCAAAGGGCACCATAGCATTTGTTCCCCAGATAGCCTGGATACAAAATGCTTCTGTGGAAGACAATGTCATATTTGGGAGGAAAATGGAGAGGACGTGGTACAACCAGGTGGTCAAAGCCTGCGCCCTGCAACCTGACATAGACGGTTTTCCAGCTGGAAGCCAGACAGAAATTGGAGAGAAGGTTCTTGGATCATTACTGTATTATTTATCTAGCCAATTTATCTAGTTGGTCTTCTTCTTCTTCTTCTTCTTCTTCTTCTTCTTCTTCTTCTTCTTCTCCTTCTCCTTCTCCTTCTCCTTCTCCTTCTCCTTCTTCTTCTCCTCTTCCTCCTCCTCCTTCCTCTTCCTCTTCTTCTCCTCCTTCTCCTTCTCCTCCTCCTCCTCCTCCACTTCTTCTTTTCTTCCTCCTCCTCCACTTCTTCTTCTTCTTCTCCTTCTCCTTCTCCTCCTCCTTCTTCCACTTCCTCTTCCTCTTCCTCTTCTTCTCCTTCTCCTTCTCCTCCTCCTCTTCTTCTTCTTTTCCTCCTCCTCCTCCTCCACTTCTTCTTCTTGTTCTTCTCCTTCTCCTTCTCCTCCTCCTTCTTCCTCTTCCTCTTCCTCTTCTTCTCCTTCTCCTCCTCCTCTTCCTCCACTTCTTCTTCTTTTCCTCCTCCTCCACTACTATTACTACTACTACTTCTCCTCCTCCACTACTACTACTACAACTACTACTACTACTACTACTTCTTTGCCTCCTCCTTCTCCACTACTACTACTACCACTACTACCACTTCTTCTTCTTTGTCTCCTCCTCCTCCACTACTATTACTACTTCTTCTCCTCCTCCACTACTACTACTACTTCACCTCCTCATCATCATCATCCTCCACTACTACTACTACTACTACTACTACTTCTCCTCCTCCTCCTCCTCTCCCCCCCCCGAATGAAATAAAGGAACTCCCCTAAATGGTGGACTTGTAACTCATAGGACATCTGCTTTGCACCCAAAGAGTTCCACGTTCTCCACAGGACAAACACAACTTCTGTTTATTTTAAATAAACCTTTGAGCTCTTTTCCCAATCAGCGTAGATTGGGGAAGAGGACCTGGGACCCTCCAAAGGTTGCTAATTCTGTCCCCAGAAGCTTTAGCTTTAGCATGATCTACAGGGAGAGGGATATCGGCAGGTGACTGAGGACTGTTTTTATGCTGCCGTAGGGGATCAATCTTTCTGGAGGACAGAAGCAGAGGCTCAGCCTGGCTCGTGCAGTTTATACGAAGGCCTCAGTTTACCTCCTGGATGATCCCCTCTCTGCTGTGGACGTTCCAGTTGGACAGCACATTTTCAACCAAGTTCTCGGACCAAATGGCTTGTTGAAGGAAAAGGTACTGGGTGTTCCAAACTCTCCTAAATTATCGGAACAGGATCTGATGCAGTACAGAGACTCCTCCCACAACTGAGCCCAACATTTCTGTTGCTAAGCAAGACAGTTGTTAAGTGAATTCCATCCCCCTGTTCTGTCCCCGTACCCCACACGCACCCCCACAGACGGCCCGGAGTTAATAAGCCACATGACAAAACTCTTTGAAGATAAAGCTGGCAGCAACCCAGTGGCTAGCTGCCAATTCAGACTTTACTCACACAAAACAAAGATTAGACTGCAAGCATTCCGATAAAACAGGCAGAGTGTCAATAAAAGGATTAATCCAAATGCAGTCCGATAAAGCAGGCAAAGTCCAGTAACGCAGAGATCATGGAGTATTTCCAGTTTTTGCTCGTCACAAACTGAACCGGTCACCACACCCACATTTATACCCTGTGGGGTGTGGTCCAGTGACTCAGCTAATCTCTGGCACGCCTTCCCCTCTGCTGTGCACGCTTCTCCCTGCGCTTCTGTCGAGGGTCCAGCCAGCACTTATCTTCCTCGTCTTGCTTCCTCTTGCTTTCCAGACTCGTGTCCTGGTGACCAACACCATCCACATTCTACCCAAGGTGGACAACATCATTATGATGGTGAACGGAGAAGTCTCTGAGATGGGCTCTTGGCAAGAACTGATGCAAAAACAAGGGGCATTTGCAGACTTCTTGAGGTCCCAGAACCCTGAAGAAAAAGAAGATCAGGATTTGCAAATTACTACTGTTCCTCCCAAAGGTCATCTATACTTGATGGTTGATACAACTGAGTATTATTATCCATGAATAGACTCATTAGAATTGCAGCCACTTCATGCATTCTTTGGGGATTCTGACAAAACCATTCACACAATTTATTCCAGTATTCTTCAAAGGGCTGTTGCACTGTTACCTTCCCACCAAAGGTGGCCCCTCTTATTCTACTTGCATTTTTTATGTGCTTTCGAACTGCTAGGTTGGCAGAAGCTGGGACAAGTAACAGGAGCTCACCCCGTTACACGGGACTAGGGATTCGAACCACTGAACTGCCGACCTTTCGATCGACAAGCTCAACGTCTTAGCCACTGAGCCACCGCGTCCCTTTGTACTTGATTACAATTCCATATTTCTTTAATTGGATGATTTTGTAAGACAGGTTTGAACCAGATGATTTAGCAAGTGGCTTTATTTGAGAGACATAATCCTCTATGATTTACTATTTACAGCTCCCAAATCAGTGCATTTTCTCAGCATCTGTGGATTATTCTTCTATTGTCTCTCTTATCATGTCTCTTCTGAGACTTTGGTCTACCTTGACTCCACAGATGCAGGAAAGATTAAGAGGATATCCACAACTCCTGTGACCCACCAGGAAACCCCTGGAAAGTAAGTGGTTTGTTTCTTTCTTTGTATCCCAATTTTATTATTATTTTTTCAAATAAATCAAGGCAGAGAACATATTCAACACACGTTCCTCTTCCTATTTCCCCACAACAACAACCTTGTGAGGACAGCTGGGCTGAGAGAGAGATAAGGACTGGCCCAAAGTCATCCAGCTGGCTTTCATGCCTAAGGCCGGACTAGAACTCATAGTCTCCTGGTGATTGGCCCAAAGTCACCCAATTAGCTTTCATGGCTAAAGCAGAACTAGAAAGTCCTGGTGATTGGCCCAAAGTTACCCAGCTGACTTTCATGGCTAAGGCGGGACTAGAACTCTCAGTCTCCTGGTGGTTGGCCCAAAGTCACCCAGCTGACTTTCATGGCTAAGGCGGGACTAGAATTCACAATGTCCTGCTTTCTAGACTGGTGCCTTAACCACTGAACCAAATTGGTTCTCCATCTATCCTATCAGATTCCTATCTGGTTAGCCAAGCGAAGCCAACAACAGTCTTGCAAGTCTGAAAGTACCATTCCCCCCCCAACATCTCCTTTATAGCCTGAGAAACTAGGGAGAGTCTCTTTCGAACTTCTTGCCCCACTCACTGTCTAGCTGCAGGCTATGCTGTCTCTTATTTGACCATTCCTTGACAGCTTCCATTCATCCTGTCTCCCAAGGTCGTTCCCACATTCCATTACATCAGTAACGTTCACTACCTTGTGTTATTTATAAAAAAATAATCAAGGTGAGATTAAAATAAAATAATAATATAAAATACTGTGTTTCCCCAAAAATAAGACCAAGTCTTATATTGTTTTTTTGCTCCAAAAGACGCATTAGGGCTTATTTTCTGGTTAGGTCTTATTTTCGGGGAAATACAGTACTAAATGCCTCCATCTTGCTGACAATCTTAACTGGGGCTTATTTTGGGGGTAGGGCTTTCATGCCTAAGGCAGGATTTGAACTCACGGCCTCCCGCTTTACTAGACCAAATTGGTTCTCGTGGTAGAAACCACATCCCCCACGGTTCTTTCCATATATATATTATTCTAACTGGAAAAACTGACCGTCGCTGAACTCTGGTTACTGTTTGGCTAACCTGGCTTATTGGACTGCTGGCCCTAGTTATTGTTTGGGCTAACCTGGCTTATTGGACTACTTGCAGCCAGAGGCTTCTGAAGGTGCATGTGAGAGCTTTGCTCCAGCACTTGTAGTGAATGTGGAGACATTTGGGGGCACAGTTGGAGCAATATTATTATTATTATTATTTTATTATTATTTATTAGATTTCTATACCGCCCTACTCCCGAAGGACTCAGGGCGGTGCACAGCCAAACAATAAAAACACATACAATACAAAATTTAAAAAATAGAATAAAATCAAATTAAATAATTTTGGCCCCGACAAATTTAAAACCCCAAACTTTTAAAACCAATTTAAAATTGAATATATAAATACTAAAAAATATTTAAAATTTTAAAAATCTTTTATAAAAGAGGGGGAAAATTAGGCCAGGCCGGCCTGGTGAAATAGTAAGGTCTTTAAGGCGCGGCGGAAGGTGCGCAGATCCGGGATCCTCCGTATCTCTGGGGGGAGCTCGTTCCAGATAGTAGGTGCCCCCACAGAGAAGGCTCTCCCCCTGGGGGCCGCCAGTCGGCATTGTTTGGCTGACGGCACCCGGAGGAGCCCCTCTCTATGGGAGCGTACCGGCCGGTGGGAGGCTATTGGTGGTAGTAGGCGGTCCCGCAAGTACCCGGGTCCTAAGCCATGGAGCGCTTTAAAGGTGGTAACCAAAACCTTGAAGCGCACCCGGAAGACCACCGGGAGCCAGTGCAGCTCGCGCAGGAGAGGTGTTACATGGGAACGCCATGTCGCTCCCATTACCACCCGCGCGGCCGCACTCTGCGCCAGTTGGAGCCTCCGGGTGCTCCTCAAGGGGAGCCCCATGTAGAGAGCGTTGCAATAGTCCAGGCGGGAGGTGACAAGGGCATGAGTGACCGTGCGTAAAGAGTCCCGATCCAGAAAGGGACGCAACTGGCGAATCAGGCGAACCTGATGAAAAATCCTCCCGGTCACGGCCGTCAAGTGCTCTTCTAAAGACAGCCGTGAGTCCAAGAGGACGCCCAAGTTGCGAGCCCTCTCCGTGGGGGCCAATGATTCGCCCCCAATAGTCAGTGATGGCGTCAACTGACTATATCGGGACGTCGGAAACCACAGCCACTCAGTCTTGGATGTAAGGAGAGTTAGACCTGTTCTCTGGTTCTGTTGCTTTCATGCCACGCCCCAGGTCATCACATGATGCATCTTTCTTTTCTTTGAACAAAGATCAAGAGAGCCTTTGGCCAAGAGAGACAGCTACAAGCCAACACAGGAAGAAGGAAGAAGACTGATGGCAGAAGATGAGAAGCAGAAGACTGGACGGGTAAGTTAAAGGATCTTCTTCTTCGGTTCGCTGGGAGGGTTGCTCCCCTTTTCGGTATGTTATGGGATTTGTTGGGAGGATGAATTTCACCATTTTACTCAGTGGGGGCCCTTTTCACTTTCAAGCAGTTTGGCCTTTCATCCTTTGGATATTATTATCAATTATAATTCTTCACAGTCAGCCAGATGTTCAGACCAGATTTGGATTTTTTGTCTAGGCATTGGCTCAGTGGCTAAGACGCTGAGCTTGTCAATCGAAAGGTCGGCAGTTCAGCGGTTTGAATCCCTAGTGCCGCGTAATGGGGTGAGCTCCTGTTACTAGTCCCAGCTCCTGCCAACCTAGTAGTTCAAAAGCACGTAAAACAAATGCAAGTAGAAAAATAGGGACCGCCTTTGGTGCGAAGGTAACAATGCACCTTTGGCGTTGAGTCATGCCGGCCACATGACCATGGAGACGTCTTCGGACAGCGCTGGCTCTTCGGCTTTCAAACATAGATGAGCACCGCCCTCTAGAGTCAGGAACAACTAGCACATATGTGCGAGGGGAACCTTTACCTTTACCTTAGAGTTCTTACCAAGGACCTGGGATAGGTAGATCTGGAGGTTTGATGGTGTTACAGATATCATTGCAGGATGGAAGCTGTTCCTAGTAAAGCCGCCTTTTGCAATTGACTGATGGTGTTTTTGTCAATGCCAATCCTTATTCTTATTTCATTCGCTTGATTTAGGTAAAGATTTCGATATACTTGACATACCTGAGAACAGCAGGGTCATTCTTCTGCGTTTATATCGTACTGCTGTTTACCTGCCAGCAAGTTTTCTCGTTCTGCCGTGTCTACTGGCTCAGCCTATGGGCCAATGACCCTGTTTCCAATGGGACACAACCTCATACCCAGCTCCGCGTGGGTGTCTTTTTTCTCCTGGGAGTCACGCAAGGTTTGGCCCACTCCCATCCACCCGTAAACAAAGAAATATTTATTTACTGATTCAATTTCTATGGCCACCCAACTCAACCAAGTGACCAAATATATGAGTTAATACTGTATAACTACTGCTGAAACCTGAATCCAAATAATTGGATTAGTGGTTAGAATGCAGTACTGCAGGCTACTTCTGCTGCCTGCCGGCTGCCTGCAATTTGGCAGTTCGAATCTCACCAGGCTCAAGGTTGACTCAGCCTTCCATCCTTCTGAGGTGGGTAAAATGAGGACCCAGATTGTTGGGGGCAACATGCTGACTCTGTAAACCGCTTAGAGAGGGCTGCAAAGCACTGTGAAGTGGTATATAAGTCTAAGTGCTATTGCTATTGCTATAGTTAACTCTGCTCACTGCCAGTAGTTCGATTCTCACCAGCTCAAGGTTGCCTCAGCCTTCCATCCTTCCGATGTATTGCTCGCCTCTCAGCATACAATGCAACAATATTTTTTTAAAAAGTCATCCCTTGCAAAAAAAATCAATAAATGAATGAATGAATACAGGGGCGTCCACAAAGAAGGGGGGAAGTCTACATGATTTAAAATTAGCCTCTGTTGTTAATCTATGATGGTGAACTATCTTAGTTGTCCTCATAAACACCAGAAATCAGGACCTTAAATTCATTCATGGAAAAGCATTGGCACCAAAGATTTTATTCATTCATTTATTCCAGAGGTGTCTAAAACTGGCAATTTTAAGACTTGTGGACTTCAATCCCCAGAATTCGTCAGCCAGCCACGTTGAAGTCCACAAGTCTTAAAATTGCCAAGGTTGACATCCCTGATTTATTCAATCAATCAATCAATCAATCAATCAATCAATCAATCAAATCAATCAATCAATCAATCAATCTACTGTATTTTTCAGAGTATAAGACACTCCGGACTATAAGATGCACCTACCTTTTTTGGTGAGGAAAACAAGAAAAAGAAATCTGCCTCTGCCTCCCAGCAATTTTGCCTCGTTGCAGCAAACAGCAAATAGCCTGCTTTACTTTCATTTTCGTTTTCAGCATAGCTTGATTAACACAAGAAAAAAAAATCTGCTCCCAGCAATTTACCTCCTTGTAGCAAGCAGCAGAGGTCAGGGCAAAACAGCTGAGAGCAAAACAGCTGAGAGTCGTGAGGCCGATCCAATCAACTTGTGCTAATTAGGCTGTGCTGAAGCTGAAACGAGCTGTTTCTTCTTGCTGCTTGCTGCAAGGAGGTAAACTGCTGAGAGGCAGAGGCCAAAGGGTGGGGGCCAGTGGGTGGGCGGGGCTACATTCGGTGTATAAGGCGCACCTAAAGCTTCACCCCTTTTTAGGGAGGAAAAAGGTGTGCCTTATACTCCAAAAAATACGGTATATAGCTGCCCATCTCACGTTTACATGATGATAATCCTGATAAGAAAAAGACATCTACTGCGTGAAACAGCTGGAATCTTTCATCTCCTGTTGCAGCTATTGGGAAATTCGGGTCGATTGCTGCGGTGTTTTTGGCCGGGATCGTGGCTTCCCGTAAGCTCTTCCAGCAGCTCCTGTTGGATGTTCTCCGGTCTCCAATGATCTTCTTTGAGCAGACTCCCAGCGGTAACCTACTCAACCGTTTCTCCAAAGAAATGGACGCAATTGATTCCATCATCCCGGACAAGCTGAAGTCTCTGCTGAGCTTCCTGTTTAACCTTCTGGAGATCTACGTTGTGATTGTGGTGGCCACACCGATGGTTTTAGTGGCTATTTTGCCTCTGTCAGCCTTATACATTGCTTTTCAGGTGTGTAGCGGTTTCAGGATATATATATATATATATATATATATATATATATGTATGTATGTATGTATGTATGTATGTATGTATGTATGTATGTATGTATATGTATATGTATATGTATATGTATATGTATATGTATATGTATATATGGTTGTGTGTATGTGATGGATGGTTGATGGATGGATGGATGGATGGATAGACGGACGGATAGGCAGACAGACAGACAGACAGACAGATGATGGATGGATGGATGGATGGATGGATGGATGGATGGATGGATGGATAAATAGATGATAGATGGATGGACGGATAGATGGATAGATGGATAGATGGATAGATGGATGGAAGATGGATGGATGGATGATAGATAGATAGATAGATAGATAGATAGATAGATAGATAGATAGATAGATGGATGATAGATGATAGATGATGGATGGATGGATGGACGGATAGATAGATAAATAGATGATGGATGGATGGATGGATGGATGGATGGATGGATGGATGGATGGATGGACGGATGGATAGATAGATAAATAGATGATGGATGGAGAGATGGATGGATGGAGAGATGGATAGACAGATAGATAGATCTAGATCTATCTATCTAGATATACAAATACCCAGACATCTCTTTGATAGAAATAGAAATATAATAGGTAAGTTTCCCTGATGGAGGCCTTGGTGGCTTTTTACCATGCAAATGTTTTCAACCAAAATTTATGCAAGGAAGAGAAAGCCCTGTTCACTTTCCTCCTTCCTTTCCTTGGAGGACATTTTTCCGACAAACAACCTGCTGAAGTACCCAATCTTCTCCTGAAATGTAGGAGAAACCTTTGCATCCTCCCACCTCCCTTGTGCCACCCAGCTAAACCTCAGCTCCCACCCAAGCCAAGCTCAAGAAGTCCAGTAAATGTGGACTTTCCCACTTTAGAAGGGGCTCTTCTTCTCCCTTTCTCTGGGCAGGTCTTTTTTGTCACCACCTCCTGCCAGCTGAAACGCTTGGAAGCCGCGAGCCGCTCACCCATCTATTCCAACATCTCGGAAACCTTTGAGGGGAGCTGCCTCATTCGTGCTTTCAAAGTCCAGCAGCGTTTTATTGTCCGGAATGATATCAAAGTCGATGAAAGCCACAAGGTCTCTTTCCCTGCAGTGGTCGCTGACAGGTATAAAGAGTTTTCCGTGGCTGGAAGGGAGGAAGCACCTTGTTCAGAGGCGGCTTGTTGAAGGTGACAATGGCAGCTCTCTTGGCCTAATGAGACTTGGAACAATGTTTTCCTTCCCTTCTTCTTTTCTCCACCTTACCTTCCTCCCTCCCTCCCTTCCCTTCCCCATTCATTCTCCATGTTCCTCCTTCCTCTTTCTATTCCTTCCTTTTCTTCTCTTCCTTCCCTTCCCTTCCTTTCTTCTTTCTTTCTTTCTTTCCTTCCTTCCTTCCTTCCTTCCCTTCCCTTCCCCATCCATTCTCCATCTTCCTCCTTTCCTTCCCTTCCTTCCCTTCCTTCCCTTCCTTTCCCTTCCCTTCCCCACCCATTCTCCACCTTCCCTTCCTTCCCTTCCCTATCCATTCTCCCCTTTTCCCTTCCCTTCTCCATCCATTCTCCACCTTCCCTTCCTTCCCTTCCCTATCCATTCTCCCCTTTCCCTTCCCTTCCCTTCTCCATCCATTCTCCATTCTCCATCTTTCCTTCCTCCTTCCCTTCCATCCTTCCCTTCCCTTCTCTTCCCCATCCATTCTCCATCTTCTCTATCTCCTTCCCTTCCCTATCCATTCTCCCCTTTCCCTCCCCTTCCCTTCCCTTCCCTTCCCTTCCCTTCCCCATCCCTTCTCCATTTTCCTTTCCCTTCCCTTTCTTCCCTTCCCCATCCATTCTCCATCTTCCCTACCCCCTTCTCTTCTCTATCCATTCTCTATCTTCCCTACCTCCTTCCCTTCCCTATCCATTCTCCCCTTTCCTTCCCCCTTCCCTTCCCTTCCCTTCCCCATCCCTTCTCCATTTTCCTTTCCCTTCCCTTTCTTCCCTTCCCTATCCATTCTCCTCCTTCCCTTCCCTTCCCTTCCCTTCCCCATCCATTCTCCATTTCCTCTTCCTCCTCCCTTCCTCTCCCTCTTTTCCTATTCCAGATGGCTTGCCACCAACATTGAGATTCTGGGAAACACCATTGTCCTCTCTGCAGCTTTACTCGCTGTGGTGTACAAACCCCATCTCAGTCCTGGCATGGTGGGCTTCTCCATCTCCTGCGCTCTTCAGGTAAGCTCAGAATGTGATGGGTCAAATGATCGCCATTTGCAACCTTTCCAGCCGGCTTCCCACATGCGTAGTCAATGTGGGAAGTCAGATTTCCTTAATGACTACAGATTTCAATTAACAACTGCAGTGATTTGTTTAACAACTATGATTTTTTTTAAAAAAAAATAATCATAAAACTGGGCTCGATTCATTTAGCAACTGCTTTGCTTAGCAATGGAAATTCCTGTCCCCCCTTGGGGTCGTAAGCTGAGGACCAGCTGTAGATTCCTCTTCCTCCCCTTTTTCACCTGATTCTCAAATAATTGGAGCTGGTGTATATGTCTTCTACTGAGGTAGAATTAATCCCTGATTTCCTGGAGAATCTCTGGGGTATTTAAAAAGCTTCTGCTTGATTTTGATTTCATATAATCTGTTCAGGACTTTAATTTCATTTAGGACTGTACTACAGTTTATTTATTTATTTATTTATTATTAATTTTATTTCTATACCGCCCTTCTCCCGAAGGACTCAGGGCGGTGTACAGCCTAATTAAAGACACAAAGACAGAGAATATTTAAAAATAATTAAAATTATTAGATCGTAATTGTAAATTAGATAGTACAGTTGTGCTCTTAAGTTTACATATCCCTTGCCAAATCTGTAAGATGTACCATTTTGTAAGCAAACATGAGTGATCAGACAAAACTTTTTTTAAAAAAAATACATATTTTTTTTCCAAATTAAATATTGGGCTTCACAGAATAGCACAAGCATTAAACAAACCATAGCAATAAATGAATAAAAGGGTCCAAAAGACTGCATGCTCTTGAACGTTGGGCTGGTAATACTGTATATAATCAATAGATTATAAAAATCAATATATAATTATGTTATAAGTTGTAAAAGATGTGACCCGGTCAAAACACTGTTCATAAAATATGTATGTAAAAGAAAAATTTAATAAAACTTGTCTTAAAAAAAATAATATAATAATAATTACAAGCTATAATAATATAATATTATATATAATAATATAGTAATAGAACTTACTATTGACTTCCTGTTTCTTCTGTTGGATTGGGTCAGTTTCATTGGTGATTTAAAGTCGTACAAGTCCCTGTTGGAAGGGACTTGTGAAATAAGAGATGATCCAGCTTTAAAATAGAGTTTGAGGTCAGTGGTCGGGTTTAGGACTTTTCGCCTCCTACCCTTGGCCGTGCCTGCTTCTCCGCCAGGCTTCTGCCTCGGGGGATTCTCCTCTAGCTTTTCTCCTTGGATGACACGCCCCTGCTCATTTGCCACGGACCGTCGGCTACGGCCCAGGGGTGAAATGCTCCTGGTTCGGACCGGATCACCCGATCCAGTAGCAATGGCGGCGGGTGGCTCGGAGAACCGGTAGCAAAAATCCCTGCACCCCCCCCCACACACACACACACTATGCCCAGCTGAGCCACACGATTATCAGAGGCTTTTTTTTTTACTTTTAAAAGCATTTTTTCTACAACCTCTTCCGACAAAAAAAATGCTTTTAAAAGTAAAAAAAAAAAAGCCTCTGAGGATCGCGCGGCTCAGCTGGGATCGTCAGAGGCTTTTCAAAGCATTTTTTTCTGCAATCTCTTCGGCTGAAGAGGTGGTAAAAAAAAATGCTTTGAAAAGTCTCTGACGATCCCAGCTGAGTTGCCTGATCGGCAGAGGCTTTTCAAAGCATTAGAAAAAATGCTTTGAAAAGTTAAAAAAAAAAGTTGGTCACACCCACCCAGTCACATTACCCCCCCAACCAACCAAGTCATGTCCACAGAACCGGGTGTAACAAATTTTACATTTCATCCCTGCCACAGCCCCTCCATCCCACACACTTCGGCACAGCCCATTCGACACCACACTGTTAATCCTGGGCTTTTTACCTCCTGGGACAGTTAGCCGCCAGCGAATTGGCTAGTTGCCAATGCTGGCAGCCAGAAGCCGGCTTCCTCCAAAGGAGTTTTTGTTTCAGTCGGGTATCCTAGCCTTAGAAAGAGTAGGAGGCGAAAAGTCCCATTCCGCAGTGGACAGGGGGTAGGCAGCGTAATAGAACTTTAGGCAACACATTTAACTTCTGAGGTTTGGTAGGAGCTTTCAGTGGCCCGGGGTCATAGATTCCCCTTCTTCTTCTTACCAGATCACTGGCGTTTTGAACTGGATGGTGCGTGCCTCAGCGGAAATTGATAACCACATCATGTCTGTGGAAAGAGTGAGAGATTATTCACAGACCCCCAAAGAGGTAAGTCTTTCTTCTCTTCGGTCACAAAATGGTCCAGCTCACTTCCTTAGTTAACCCTGAAACTCCTGTCTGTCTGTCTATCTACCTGTCTATCAGCCCTAAACTAGCAATAAATAGCAATAGCACTTAGATTGGAAGGAAGGAAGGAAGGAAGGAAGGAAGGAAGGAAGGAAGGAAGGAAGGAAGGAAGGAAGGAAGGAAGGAAGGAATAGCAATAACACTTAGAATTATATATTTATTTATTTATTTATTTATTTTTCATATGTATATACCGCCCTACTCCCGAGGGACTCAGGGCAGTGAACAGCCATAAATAAATACAAAGACATACAAAAGTTAAAAACTATTAAAAAATATTAAATAATTTAGGATTAGGTTCAAAGATTAAAACATCCAATTTAACTAAAAGAGATTTAAAACCCAATTTAAAGCCAATTTAAAGGCCAATTTAAAAGGGAGAGTTAGGCCAGACCAGCCTGTTGGAATAAAAACGTTTTTAGGGCGCGGCGGAAGATGCGTAGGTCTTGGATATATACCACTCCGTAGTCCTTGGCAGCCCTGTCTAAGTGATTTACAGAATCAGCCTATTACCCCCAACAATCTGGCTCCTCCTTTTACCCACCTCAGAAGGATGGAAGACTGAGTCAATCATGACCCGGTCAAGATCAAACTGCTGCCAATGGGCAGAATTTGCCTGCAATACTGCATTCTAACCACTGCACCACCTCAGATCCTTTTTGAATGACCTAGTATCACCTTTCGGTGCGGTATGATGCATGAACAACATTAAATGATCTAATTCGACTTCGTCGTAAGGCTGCATTAATAGAATCTTGCAAGCCTGAAAATGCCAGTCTCCTGCTGTCACTTTTAACAGCCTAAAACCTTAGATGGATCTTAACTTAACCTTCTTTCTTTGCCCGTTAAGCAGTTGTGGTTTCCTATCCTTTTTATCCCAATCATTCTCTAAGGAGCATCTTATGTGAGCCCTGGTGGCACAGTGGTTACAATGCAGTATTACAGGCTAACTCTGCTCACAGTCTGGAGTTCGATTCTGATGAGCTCAAGGTTGACTCAATCTTCCATCCTTCCAGGGTTGGTAAACTGAGGACCCAGATTGTTGGGGGCAATACGCTGACTTTGTAACCCCTTTAGAGAGGGCTGTAAAGCACTATGGAGCAGTATATAAGTCTAAGTGCTATTGCTATCTTTTCCCTTCATCCCTCAAGGTCATGCATATGACTTAACACCCTCTAGTTGGCAAATCAGAATAATTCCATTCATGCATCATACCACACCACAATGAAAAGTGGGATACTATGGTTTAGCACAATGTAGTACATATCCCAATTGTGGAGTCGGAAGCAAGTCTGTCATTGGCCCTCCTGAAAAAAGCCAACCGAAGTAGTTTTTAAGTCCTTATTGCTGCAATCATATCTTGTTTTTTGTAGTTTTGCCTCTTGGAGCTTCTTTTGGGATTTGCTAATATGTGCTGTGACCTAGACTTACTGAGTCATTACAAGACACAATTAGTCCCAAATAAACCTATTTCATTGTAACAGCTGAGAATTACTTTCATTCCCAGCTGAGTCCCAATTAGTTGCAAAACAAGTCCTTTGGAAGAAGTCCTTCGAGATAATCACCAACCTTTATCTTCTTTGACACCCTGCCGAAGGCCTTACTTGGCAAAGCCCCATGAAGTTCAGAAACAAACAAGAGATGCCGACTGGGAACAGAATTAACAACGTTGCTTTCTTGCAAAGGGCCCACGTGCCTTTGCTCCTCTTTTAAGCCTTATGGGAGGGGCCAATCATCTCCAGGCCTTACTCCCGAGTCGTCCCTTTAGATTTAACTGTTCTTGCCTTCTGGCAGCTCTGCGCATGCACGCACTAGGAACAGGGTCCCCCTGTTCCTCTGCCTCTCTGATATCCGACTCTGGAGGCACCGGAGTCTGTGCATAACTCCCAGATGGCCCTGGCCCTATCTCTGCCTCCGACGCAGAGCCCTCGTCCGAGCCTTCCCCAGATTCCAGGACTGGTCCATGTTCCTCCCCGGCCTCCTCACTGTCCGATCTGCTGCCAGCTCTGTAGGCTGCTGGCGGACCACAACACTATGAGCTAGCATTGTTGTTACATCTGTTTCAGGCTCCATGGACCTTGGATGATCATCTCCAAGGTGGCAGCTGGCCCACTGAAGGGGCAATTGAATTCAGAGGCTATAGTTTGCGATACAGGCCAGAATTAAGTCTAGCTCTGAAGAATATCAACCTAAAGATCAAACCGCAAGAGAAGGTAAGACATATATAGAGCAGTGTTTCTCAACCTGGACAACTTAAAGATGTCTGGACTTCAACTCCCAGAATTCCCCACCATGGGGGAAATTCTGGGAGTTGAAATCCAAAAGACTTAAAATTGCCAAGTTTGGAGACCCCTGATCTAGTCCAAAGTCTTCTTCCTTTCACTAGAAAGTTTGGTCCCTTAAAACATCCAGCATGCAGTAGGGGTTAAGCTGTTGGATTTAGACCTGTGAGATACAGATCTAAGTCCTTACTGGACCGGTGAGTCCACAAGTTTATTTGAACTGGGTTTATATTTTTAGTAGGCAAAGCTCATGGGGTGGTTGTGGTGAGAACATAATAAGGATAGACTCCTATGTATTTGAGAAAGCAGGATCTCTCTCCTTGTTTCCCATCGGGAGGTCCTTCCTTCCCCAACCTCTGTTTTTCTCTTGCAGGTGGGCATCGTTGGAAGAACAGGGGCTGGGAAATCGTCCCTTGTGATGGGGCTTCTGAGGCTTGTGGAAGCCGCTGATGGAGAGATTGTCATTGATCGAATCAACATTGCCGAAATGGGCCTGCACAACCTGAGAAGCAAGATTACGATTGTCCCACAGGTATGAACTCAGTCTGTCACTTTCACTTGTTATCGTTCTATTCACCCCCAATAATGTTGATATCCCAAGCCATGTCTTCAACAGACACCAGATGTTTCATTCAGTCTTTCACTATGATGTTCAGCTGGGATCAAGATCTTTTTTGCAGTCCATCTTGTCATTTTATAGGACATTTTCTGAGTGGACATGGGACCAGGGGTGCGCTTCAAAAATTTTAGCAAGGGGTTCTCTGCCTGGTTGCTGGCTGGGCATGGCCATGGTGGGCGTGGCGTAGTTGGCCTCCTGCACCAGGCTGGGGGGGGGTGTTTTTGCCCTCCCCGGGCTCCGGAGGCTTTACTCGAGCCTCTGGGAGGGCAAAAACAGCCTCCCCAGGCTCCAGAGGCCCTCTGAACTTCTGGTAGACCTGTTTTTCACCCTCCCTGAGCCTCCATGCATGCCCTGCACTTACCTGTGTCCAAAACAGGCCACGTGGGGACTCCTGGGAGGGGCGGGGTGGGGTGGGCAGGGCCAGCCAGGTGTGGTATTTGGAGGTTCTACAAACTGCAGAGAATCTTAGCTAGAGGTTCTCTCAAACCCCTGCGAACCCCCAGCAGCCCACCCCTGCATGGGACACCACAATGACACCAAGTTGTCAGGCGCAATTAACTTCAGTTGAGTTCCAGCACTAAAAGTTTATTACATACTCCCCATACACAAGAATCTGGTCAACTAACAGTCAAGCCAAACTGGCACTAGATGAGGGTCAACAGAATTCATGAGGGGTGGACTTGGGTCTCTTGTGGCTGTAGAGCAGGGGTGAAATGCTCCCAGTTCAGACCGCATCGCCTGATCCAGTAGCGCCTATTGGATCAGGGGTGAAATCCTCTGAAATCTGCTGCTGGTTCTGTGAGTCTGCTACCGAGCGCGCGCTTTGCGTGTGCATGCGCACCTGAGGCGCGCCCGCGCAGTGCTAAAGAAAGAACATTTTGAAGCCTTCTGAGTCTGCAAAGTTAAGTACAACAGCAAGGTGGGGAAATCCGCTGTGCCACGCGATTTAGATTAGCTAGAAAGCAGGAAATCTGACGATTCTAGCTAATATAAATTGCACGTCACAGCTGATTGTCGCCCAGCTGATCGTCAGAAATACCGATTCGCCCAAACCGCTAGCAGTTTTTACTACAGTTTCACCCGAACCGGTCTGAACCGGTAGCATTTCACCCCTGTATTGAATCCCCAAGGATATCTTCACTCCTGTTCTATGGAAAATAGACTCCATATCTTGTGTTTCTTCTCCCCCTGTGCTCAGGACCCAGTCTTGTTTGGGGGTTCTTTGAGAGAGAACCTCGATCCCTTGAATCAATGCTCAGATGAGGACATCTGGACCGCTTTGGAGCAGACCCAGCTCAAGACCTTTGTTTCAGATCTGCCAGGTCAGATGGCCTACGAGTGCTCTGAAGGAGGTGGAGATCTCAGGTATTCAAAGCCCAAGATGGAAAGAGGAAAAATATCTCCTGCTGTGATTTGGGGTTTTTTATTTTGTGGTTTTTTTTATTTTTTGAGTTATGGGTTCATCAACGTTTCTGATGAGCACCCCTTGTTTAGACTTGGGTTTACTCTTTTGAGATGGTTTGTAATTGATGGAAGATTAGGTCTAAAGGCTAGCTGATGTTTACCGTATTTTTCAGAGAATAAGACGCACCTTCCCCCAGGGGTGAAATCCAGCAGGTTCTGACAGGTTCTGGAGAACCGGTAGCGGAAATTTTGAGCAGTTCGGAGAACCGGCAAATACCACCTCTGGCTGGCCCCAGAGTGGGGAGGGAATGGAGATTTTGCAATATCCTTCCCCCAGGAGTGGGGAGGGAATGGGGATTTTGCAGTATCCTTCCCCTGGAGTGGGATGGGAATGGAGACTTTGCAGTATCCTTCCCCTGCCATGGCCACCAAGCCATGCCCACCAAGCCACGCCCATGGAACCAGTAGTAAAAAAATTTGGATTTCACCACTGACCTTCCCCCCCCTCCCAAAGAGGCTGAAAATTTGGGTGCATCTTATACTCCGAATGTAGCTTTTTCGAAGCTTGTTTTCAGCCCTAATGAGGCACTAACGAGACGTTAGCGAGTGAAGGGATCTCTATGCTTTGCTCCGACTCTCAGCTGTTGTTTAGAAGCTTTCTTTCAGCCCTAACTAGGCACTAGCCGAGTGAAACGATCTCCCCCGCCCCCACGTGCTTTGCCTGCTTTTCTCATTGCTGCTTCCTCTCAGCTTTTTTATCCGCAAGCATACTTTTAAGTATACTATTATACTTTTAAAAGCAAACTAATGTGCTGAAGCTAACCAGACTAAGGAGGCTAGCCAGATGAATCCCTGGTAGGCAGATTATTTTTTCCCCTATTTTTTCCCCCCAAACTAAGCTGCGTCTTATACTCCGGTGCATCTTATACTCCAAAAAATACGGTAAATCCTAACATTTATTCCTAACATTTCGGTTATCCTCAAAGATAGGACCACTAAAAAGCACTTAAAATAATAGCGTGGTGAACTTTTTCTTTGGACAGATTGTTTGAGGAAAGCATTGCCCGTCACTCGGGGTTAAATTGCAACTGTTGTCATTAGTGGTGATTGAGGCCACTTGCATAATGGCATCATTATGTAAATGCCATCAGTTGCGGCAAATTGTATACCATTCAAATTAATGTAAATTTAACGGGTCTCTCATCCAGACTATTTTGGATGCAACAGATGTATACAGTATTGGCTGAGGATGAGCGGAGGGGAGGGAGAGATATCTGGATGGAAGTACGGGTCTGTTACTAATAAATACACTTAATTGGGATTGTTAAATCAGTTAGAGGCCATGTTTGCATTCTAAAGAATTGTTTTGAAATCAGATCAGTATGGGAGTCAAAGTCCACACCACTTAAAGTCTCCAATTCAATCCAATTCAAATCTTCATTGTCAGTGCACAATATATGTACAATGAGATTGATGGAGCTCCCACAGTGCACTCCCACACCCAACACAATACAACTCACAGTGAAGACAGAAAATCCCTAACCCAATAAATCATATTAACAAAACACCCAGTCCTATTGCAACAGTGTGAACATGTTACACGTTGCACCGGCCCTGCAGTCCATCATACTACGTAGTTATTTTGCATTCAGGTGTCTGACAGCCCACGGATAAAAACTGTTCCTTCAGCCTGTTTGTGCAGCTGGCTATGCTTTTTTTTTTTTTTTTGAGAATTTTTTTAAATTTTTAAACAAACATAAAAACATAAAATCATCATCAATTACAAATACAAATAGTGTGTTGGTTGGTTACAAGTCTTTTGTGTTTCTTCATCTATTCATAGCTTACAGTTTATCTAACTTATCATGTTGTCAATCTAATATGTATCTATGAATTATTAACCTCAACATTCATTTATAAAACTATGGCTATATCTTCCTTCATTTCATACACAGTATTCTAAAATTTGCATTAATGTATGTTGTGACATCCATTTCATCATCCTTATTCATTCAAATAATAATAATAATACATCTTTATGTTATATTTTATATAATTCTACAATTCTTGTGTTGTAAAAATCTCAGCCATATTTCATTTCCATATTTTTTTTTATCTAGCCACTGATAAAATAGATCCCATATCTTATAATATTGTTTATCTTCTTGTTCTCTAATTTCAAATGTCAATTTACTCATTTCAGCACACTCCATTCTTTTCTTAATAACTTCATCTTGCGTTGGTATTTTCTCGTTTTTCCAGTTTTTAGCAAACACAATTCTAGCTGCTATTAATACATTCACAATCAGCAGCTGGCTATGCTTCTATATCGCCTTCCCGATGGTAGGAGGGTAAAGAAGTGGTGACCAGGGTGAGATTGTCCCTGAGAATTTTCTTCACTCTCCTAAGGCAGCGAGCCCTAGCGGTCTCATCTAGTGGTATCAGGGGGCAGCCCACAATGTTTTATGCCGGGCTCACCACCCTCGGTAATATTTTTCTATCCGCGGCTGTCAAACTGGCATGCCCTACCATGATGCAATAAGTGAGGATGCTTTCTATTGTGGACCGGTAAAAGGAAGTCATCAGTTGTTGTTCCAAGATTGAGAAACACCGGAGTGGAGGGGTAACTTGTAGTCCTTCAGCGGTAGTTGACTTCAAATTCTTACCGGTCCCATTTATCATGGTTATTATAGCTCAACACTCTCCCTAGTGTTCCAGATATTCCTACAACTAGAATCTCCTTCTCGTTTCCCCTTTCACAAGTGATACAAGGCCCTTCTCATGATCCACGGAAGTGTGTCCGGTAGACAGAAGTATTGGATTCCTCTCTCCAATTCATTACACAGGGACGATCTCAGGTTTTAATTGTCCCACTATTCTTCTTCCAGTGTTGGTCAACGGCAGCTCATCTGCCTGGCTCGGGGTTTACTTCGGAAAGCCAAAATCCTGATTCTGGATGAGGCCACCGCAGCTGTGGATCTTGAAACAGACCTGCAGATTCAGGCCACCATAAGGAATCACTTCAAGGAGTGCACAGTTCTGACCATCGCCCATCGGCTAAATGCCATGATGGAATTTGACCGGTAAGAGATGGCTTTGAAGAAGATTCTCAAGACAAATAAATACATAAAATAGAAATAGAAAAAAAGGAGATAAAATGGCCTGAAAAACCAGAGGGAGATGTGCCGATATTAGAATGGAATAGAATAGAATAGAATAGAATAGAATAGAATAGAATAGAATAGAATAGAATAGAATAGAATAGAACAGAACAGAACAGAATAGAATAGAATAGAATAGAATAGAATAGAATAGAATAGAATTCTCCTGGAAGCTCTGTGCATGCGCATATCAGGAACAGGCTCTAGCTGTTCTTTTGCCTCACTTATCTCCGACTCCGAAGGTAGGTGATAACTGTCCGAGGCCCCTGTCCCACTCTCTGCCTGCGATGCAGAGCCCTCATCAGAACCTTCCCCAGACTCCAGGACTGGCCCATGTTCCTCCCCAACCTCCTTAGTGTCCGAGTCTGCGTAGGGTTGCCAGGTGTCCACTATTTGAGCGGACAGTCCGCTTTTTTCACATTATGTTTACTATTTTTTTTTTTCACAAAATAGTGGACTTTTTTTTTATTCAAAAGCTTTACGATGAAATGGTACGTAATCTAAAGCTGTACAGTCTAAGAGACTAAGGATAGGAGAATCGCGTTTTGTCTTTTTTTTTCATAAGTTAGAATGAGACAAAGATCGAATATCCCTTGAACTCGATTCTCCGAAAAAATTAATGATGAGATTAAAATAAAAATATATTATAAAATTATGTACAGTTCACATTTTTAAAATGTATTGTAGCTTGTGTCGACTGACCTAAAACGGCGTGTTAAAATGTTTGTAAGAAAATATATAATTTAATTGTAAAAAAAATTTCTATTTTTTTTACTACTTAACCCACCCCCCCGCTTGTCCGCTATTTTTTGGAAGCAGACCTGGCAATCCTAGTCTGCTGCCAGCTCTGCTGGCCCCTGGCGGGCCAGAACACACTGGTCTTGTAGACTAACCTTGCTCGTTTCTCATATTTGTAGAATTTTAGTGATGGAAAACGGACAAGTGGCCGAATTCGACACCCCAGAAGCGCTAAGAATCCAGAAGGGACTCTTCTACAAAATGGCGGCGGACTCAGGGCTGCTGAGGTGACCGAGTGGAAAGAACAGACTGAACGGCTGCTTCGTTTGAAAAAGGACATTTTCTTAATTTTCTGGCTGTGGGCAGGGAGAGCTCAATCCTTGGCTTGCGAAATGACCGACGCTCTTTCTCTCGCTGCGTAAGCGCCTAGCAGATGGAGGACAGAAGTCTGAATCTCCCCAGCTTAATTTCAGCATGGCCCTTTGCTGTACCACAATGCTGAAACCAGCATGCTCTGACCATGATCCGTGCTGCGAGTACTGAGCCACACCTGGCTTGACCAGATGCCGTCGCTGACGCTGTCCCTGTCAGCCGAAAACACTGCTCAGATGATTGCCAGGATGCATTGCAACGGCCTGCCTTTTGGTGTGATTGTGTCAAAGATGTCATCCATTTACCCATAATCTCTTTCGCTGCCCTGTGGCTTTGTCCCCAATTAAAGCAACGCAATTGCAGAAATGGTTACATGCTAAACTGATCAGCAAAGCCAACTCTTGTATCCTGTTGGAGACAGGTTGAAATAGCAGCACCTCAGAATAACAGAGTTGGAAGGGAACCTTAGAGGTCTTCTAGTCCAACCCACTCCTGCTTGAGCAAGGGAAATCCTATACCATTCCAGACAAGTGGAAGTCCAGTCTCTTCTTAAAAGCCTCCAGGGATTGAACATCCACAATTTCTGGAGGCAAGTCGTTCTACTGATAGTTGTTCTCATTGTCATTGCAATTTCTCCTTAGTTCTAAGTTGCTTCTCTCCTTGATTAGTTTCCACCCATTGCTTCTTCGCCTGCTTTCAGATGCTTTGGAGAATAGCTTGACTCCCTCTTCTTTGTGGCAGCCCCTTAATTATTGGAAGACTGCTGTCATGCCACTCCTAGTCCTTCTTTTCATTAGACTGGACATTTCCAATTCCTGCAACCATTCATCGTACACTTTAGCCCCCTAATCGTCTTCGTTGCTCTTCTCTGCATTCTTTCTGGAGTGTCAACATCTATTTTTTTGGTATATTTTTGTATACATTGCAAACTCATTAGATGTCAGCCTCCCAGAAGATACTATTGTCCCCTCACCTCATGTTCCCACAATGGCTCAGTTCCCAACACACCTTGATCTAACCTTGATGCAATCATCTATTGAAGCAAAAATCAACTAGCGCAGGGCAGTTGAGATGCCTTCTCATTGTCAACTCTCCCTCCCTCTCTCTCTCATCGTCAACTCTCCCTCTTTCCCCCCCCTCTCTTTTCTCTCTCTTTCTCTCTCTCTCTGTCCCTCTCTGTCTCACTCCTTCCCAGCCCCTCCTCCACCTTGCAAAAAGAGCTGGAATACTCAAGCCCTTCTTTGTAAAAGGTGGGGGGGATCTGCTTTCACTGCCCTCCTGCATCAGAGCTGCCTCTGAAAAGAGACGAGGCCTGATGTGATTTTGCTAAGGCCGAGCTGGTTTCCAAAATCATGGAGCTACAGCAAGTGATGGTTCTGTTCTCTCTGTTTGTGGCTGGCATCTCAAAGCGTAAGTAGAAGGAACCGTGGAAACTCACTTACTCTGTGTGTGTGTGTGTGTGTCCTTTGGCCAGTGATTTCATCTGATTTTATCCAGCCGTGCTATTTTAACGGAGGACTTTGCAGTATTTCATATGGGAGGGATCTGGCGATAAGCTACCAAGGTTGGCCAAAGTTGAGTGAAATCACACCTGTCGACTTCAAGGGTTCAAAAGCCAGCCAGGTGGTTGATCAGGTCTCTCAAAAAGAGAGATGATTTCATTTGCTTTGAATACCAGTTTTGTCAATCTTCCACGCATTCTGAATCTTACCTAAGATGCCACATATCTGGCTTTGCCGTTTTTGTTTCTCTCGCTATTCTGGTCGTGAATACTTCAGTCAAACCTGAAGTCCGTTTACCTGGTCAGGAAGGGGGAAAAAACAAACCCCAAATACTTTTTTTCTGAATAACTGGAAATTCTTACATGGACTTTCTTTGATGAAAGAAGACAAGACCGAACTGATTCATTTCGAGGTTAAAAAGGGCCAGAGCCCTTTTTGTGGGGGAAAATGAGATGATAATTACTCCATAGAACAGCAAAAGGCATTACTCTGTGTTTCCTTTTCTTTCCTTTTCTCTTTTTCTCACTATCTTTTTTTTTTTTGCATATGTTTATTGCATCCAAAAAGTCTAATAAAAAATATAAAACAAAAAGAAGTAGAAAATTTGTATAGAAAAGTGTTTTCTTAAACATGGATATTAGGAAGGCTTGCTCAAAATTCAGGGTATTGGGTGTGTGGGTGTGTGAAGACTGCCTATTTGTCTGTGCAAAATAGCATTCAAGGAAATGTATATTAGCCAGAATGCCTGCATGCTTATTTTCGTATGAATTTTGGGAGGGGGGAAAACTTTTAAAGGTCTCACCCAAGCATTAAGGAACCACTACCAGTTCTCCAGAACCTGTCAGAACCTGCTGGATTTCACCCCTGCATTACATTCTTGATTCAATTATCTTTCCATTGATATCTAATTTTATGGTACTACTCCAAAAAAAAAAGTGGTGTTATTAGCTACTTTTAGAAAATACACTTTCCCCAAAAGGTTTCCACAATTGTGGCCACTACTGTAAATAAAATAGTGAGGTTTTCTTGAGGCTGTAAGAAAGAGGCTGAGGAGGGAATGTCCATGTACAGATCAAAACTTTCTGACCACCACAGCCACTGAACAAAAGGGCTCCTGTTCAGAATGTAAGGAGTTAGCACCCACCCCTCTCCTAGAAGAATGAAACATTCTAGGAAATATTAAAAAGGCAGAATATTATACCTCCCTGGGTGAGAAATGGAGAAACATGTTTTTTTAGGCAGGAAGCAGGCTCACTCTTAATAGCCTCCACACTCTCAATAGCCCACAGCAGACGTCAGCACTTAAGAGATAAAGAGATAGCTAGGTCTATTCATAAGCAAATGCCCTCACCCAAGATCCAAAAAAGGTAGGATTTGCCCTCTACCCATCTAGCAACAGAACTCGCCACATGGCACCTGGGGAGACGGCATCACCCAGCAAGGCTCAACCAAGCCTGGGAGTCAAAAGACAACCTACAAAGTTACCCCCGCATGACCCCACGGGACTCTGACAACCAATCAGAATACAAGCTCAAATTCAAAGCCCAACAGAGGGTATAAATCTCTCTCTCTCTCTCTCTCTCTCACCCATGTGCCTTTTTTGCCCAGGACCTCAAAACCATGTGGTTCTGTCCACCATTAAACCGGGGGTGAAATCCAACAGGTTCTGGAGAACCCGTTAGCGGAAATTTTGAGTAGTTCGGAGAACCGGCAAATACCACCTCTGGCTGGCCCCAGAGTGGGGTGGGAAATGAGATTTTGCAATATCCTTCCCCCAGGAGTGGGGAGGGAATGGGGATTTTGCAGTATCCTTCCCCTGCCACGCCTACCAAGCCACGCCCACCACGCCACACCATGCCCAACACGTTTGCGTTGATGGCGTTCGCACACGTGCATTCCACATGTGAAAACCATGCACATGCACAAATGGTACAATTGCACGTGTGTGCATGCATAGATGGTGCCATTGTGCACACAGCGCACAGGGGAGCGGTGTGAAAGCCGCGCGCATGTGCAAATGGTGCGGTTGCACAAGCAGGGCATGGGGGAGGAGTCATGCATTAGTGCGGATAGCACATACATGCGCAAAGCACGTACCTGTTTGGCACTCAGTTAGTAAAAGGTTTGCTACCACTGACATAGACTGTAGTTTCCCGATGCAAAGCCCTCCAGCTGATGATATATTTAGAGTGGAGGTGAGACCTTGGATCCCATCCAAGGCTAATCAGACAAGTGGTTGATGCCTTAATCCTCCTGGCCTTGAAGCTGGGAGCCCGTTCTGCTACAACAGACGCTTGTTCTCAAAACTGAGCTGTTTCTCCCGCTCCTGAATCCATTCATCCCGTCCTTGCGCAAACGTGGCGGTTTCCAAGACGACCGGCATGACTTTCTGCAAATGTTATGTTGCTCCTTGAACGTTTTCCTAGACCTACGATAAATAAACAGCCAAGTCAAAACTACCCTGGCATTCCTTGCAAATGCTTTTTCGACTGTTGCTCTTGGTTTGTCGTTGTAGGAGACCCAGAAAATTTCAAGCACAGATACTCTTGTTCGTCTCAGTGTGCAGGTAAGATGACGAGGCAAATTCTTAGTAAGAAAACGCCCAAATATAAGAGATATTAATCTGCTCGCCCCTTTCTGTGTCCATTCACTGGTTAATCCACATATCCACCATCTGAATGTGTGCTGTCCGTTTAAGAAGTAAACCTTTAGTTGAACTATAGAAGCATTAGACCAGTGGTGGGTTGCCTCTCGTTCGCACCAGTTCTATAGAACTGGTAGTAAAACCAGTGGGAGGCTCCGCCCACTGACCCTGACGTCATCAAAACGCTTCTGCACATGTGCAGAAGCTTCTCCGCTTGCATAGAAGAATGCGCACGCGCACGTGAGCGAAGCAAGTGTGCGCGCGCGGCCCCGTTGCAAACCAGTAGTAAAGGTAAGTAGAACCCATCCTTGCATTAGACACGTTAACACCTTGAGGGACGATGGGTTTGAACCATGATGGGTTGGTTTGATGAAAGAAATAGATGGGACCAGGGCAAATCTTTGATGGGCAACCCCTCTGCTTTCTTCTTCTGAGTTGATAGCTCGCTAAGGACTTCATCATCATCATCATCATCATCATCATCATCATCATCATCATCATCACATTAACTTTATTGTCATTGTATGTATTTACACAGTATACCCATACAACGAAATTCACTTAACACCCAAAGACCAGGTCCAACACATACAACAATCCCCAAACACACCCCCACCCACCACAATTCCCCACCCCTAAACCACCCAAGCATCCACACAACAGACCAAGTAATGCTGTCCAACAGCTCACTCATGGTGGCCCTTTAGTTCATTATTGAGTGCAATTATAGCTCTGGAATAAAAACTATTCAGAAAACGTGTGGTCCGAGTTTTAATTGTTCTGTATCTTCTGCCAGAAGGCAACAGTCCAAAAAGATTGTAAGCAGGATGGGAAGAGTCTCTGAGAATGTTATGCAACTTCCTCAAACAGCGAGATTCGAAGATGTCATCCAGGGCTGGTAGCTGGAGCCCGATGATATTCTGGGCAGTTTTAATGAAACTGAAACTCATAAAATGAGATCCCAGGAATGTAGGACGCCTTCTCTGTCTCCAAAAGATCAGAACATAATATTCCTTCTGGTGTTTGCACTCCCAAGGCAGTCCACTCTAATGTCTCTTCCAAAAATTATATTGAAATATTTAGAACTTAATAATACAATAAAAATGGGTGGAACTTTGACTGTATCTTCATAGCTACCATCTTCATTGTTTTGACCATATCCGGTAGACACTCAGGAAGAGTTGCAAAAGCTCTCTATCTAATATTCTCTAATGCCTGATCATATAGTGTTATAAATTCTGTTTATATATAGCACTACAGAGCAAACACTAAAGAGTACAGTCACCATGTGCTTTACTGCTTAACTTTTACTGTAACAGGAAAAAGGAAATTCTACTTAGAACAAAAAATCATAGGATATATAACATAGATCCAAACTTGTGTACACTGCCAACTACTGGCTAAATACTACTGTAGTTGTTGCATAGAAATATATTCTAACATATGGACTAATTTATTGCATCAACCTAAATGATTTCGTTGAAAGCTGCTTTAAACAACTGGGCATCATCAAGACATTGTCTCAGAACCTTTCTTTGCTTTCACAGGTTTTAGCACACCAACTGTTTCCGTGGGATCCAGGTTCAGCTATAGCTACTCAACATCTACCACTACGTTCCTTCAAGGAAGGGCCTACCAGAGAAGTGGCATCACCCTAGAAAGTACAGTTGTGGTCGAAGTATTGGCAAATTGTCGTCGAATTTTAAAAGTGAGTAGGGTCTATTTGTCTATCTATCTACCCACCTCCCATTCCTTCATCGTAGGTTCTCTTTCTCTCTCTCTCTTCTCTCTCTTCCATCCATCCATCCACCCTAGGTTATTTATTGTCTGTTTACCTATCATCCATCCATCTGTCTGTCTGTCTGTCTGTCTGTCTGTCTGTCTGTCTGTCTGTCTGTCTGTCTGTCTATCTATCTATCTATCTATCTATCTATCTATCTATCTATCTACAGTATCTATCTATCTACAGTATCTATCTGTCCATCTATCTATCTACAGTATCTATCTATTTCTCTATCTATCTCTGTCTCTATCTCTGTCTGTCTATCTATCTATCTATCTATCTATCTATCTATCTATCTATCTATCTACTTCAGCAGTTTTGGGAGTTATATTGTGTTGACATCTGTTCTTGTCCCTAGTTGCAAGGAGTACAGATCAAAAACATCTTTGAATCCGAGGTGAAGCTGATGAATGAAAATGACAGTTTAAGGTAAAACAGTTCTGGGTTTAAAAAAATAAAAACCTTTGAGCAAGATGGGAAAAAATTTACTAAGTAGAATGCTACTTTGGGATCCCAGTCTTCCCATGGTGCTCCCATCACCATATAACTAAGTCTACCCATTTTGCTGTTGGTTGACCTCTTCTCTTTCTTTCCATCTTTCCCAGTATTTCAGCTTTTTGCAGAGAACTACATCTTTGCGTTGATTGATTGATTGATTGATTGATTATGTGCAAATTGATGTCAACTTTTAAAGGCTACATAGATAGTTTTTCTCCATAACCATCTGTCTCCAACCTGGTCCTTCAGTCCTTCCAATGGCACACTATAACTGAGTCCATCCCCTTGCTGCTGGTCATCCTCTTCTTCTCTCTCCTTCTCCAGCATTGTAGACTTCGCCAGGGGGTTAGGTCTTCACATAATGTGTTCGCATTTCCTTAGCTTACAATTTTTTTTAAAAAAAAAAGAAATCTTATTGTCTTCTAGGGAAATTTTGGAGCGATACCCACTGTGGTTTTGTTTTCACAATGGGAAAGTTCTGAAGATCTTTCCCCAGAAGAATGAGTCAACTTGGGCCCTAAACATCAAACGGGGGGTTCTGAGTGGTCTCCAGACATCATCGTTGGGAGCCGCTGCCAACAACAGCGTGGAAGAGGTGAAGCTCTTTAAAACACAACACTGAGTTTAACCCATTCATAAGGCTGTGAGTTTGGTAACCCCATATTCCTATGTCCCACTGCTATCACTGTTTATATCTCAGCTTCTAAAAAGCTGTTGCCATTTTTAGAAAGAGGAGGGCACCGGAGGAACAAACCAATGCAACATCCCAATTACAATGTCATTAAGTGTGATGCTTTGATAGGTCCAGGGTTGGGCTGCTGGGGGTTCGCGAGAACCTCTAGCTAAGATTCTGTGCAGTTCGGAGAACTCCCAAATCCCACTCCTGGCTGGCCGTGCCCACCCTGCCCCACCCCTCCCAGGAATCCCCATGCGGCCTGTTTTGGGTGCAGGTAAGTGCAGGGCACATGCAGAGGATGGGGGAGGGTGAAAAATGGGCCTACTGGAAGTTCGGGAAGGCCGTAAACAAGCCTCTGGAGTCTGGGGAGGCTGTTTTCACCCTCCCAGAGGCTCAAGGAAAGCCTCCAGAGCCTGGGGAGGGCAGAAATGCCTCCCGCCCAGCCATGACCATGGCCACGCCCACCCAGCAACTGGGTAGGGAACCCTTTGCTAAAATTTTTGAAGCCCACCCCTGGATAGGTCTGATGGGAGGCAGCCAGGACAGTGAAAGATAACTCAGATTAGTCAGCCTGACAAACTGGATGGGGTTTATGGCCCAGAAGTGTCTCATTCCTGCGCTATCATTTTAGTACCATTTCTCACCCATCTCCTTTATTTCTGCTAAGCTATGGGTTAGAACCGTGATGGAGAACCTATGGAATGCGTGCCCAACGTGGTACACAAAGCCATGTTGCCCGGCACATGCGGCCTTGCCTGTTCGTCTTCCGGGTTTTTGGCGCGCATGTGTGTGTGACAATCAGCTGTTCTTCGCACATGTGGCAGTGCCAAAAACCAGTGTGCGCATGCACCCTGGCCAGCTGATTGTCAGGTGCGCATGTGCACCAGAACCTGGAAGTTCAGCTTTTCCGGAGCGCAATCCCTTCACACACATGGCAGTGAGGCACCGGGCAGCTGATCGTCGGGCACACATACGCGCTAGAACCCGGAAGTTCGGCTTTTCCGGAGCGTGGCCCTGACAAGCACGCATGTGCGTGCGATGTTTCCACATGACCGGTGCTGTAAAGATTCGCCATCACTGGGTTATTATTACGTTTTGGGTAACTAAGGTATCCAAAGCAATCCTGACTTTGTTTTCCTTACAAAGGAAAACAATACTGGACAGACACTTGTGTGAAATGGTACAGGGACTTCTGCTTAATCAGGGGGCTGGACTAGAAGACCTCCAAGGTCCCTTCAATTTATTCAATTTATTCAATTTTATTCAAGATCAATTCAATTTATTATTATCTTACCTATTGTGACTTCAGGTGGATATTTCAGGGAAATGTCCCACTCAGTACCAACAGAAAGGTTCGGTCCTTCTGAAGATGAAAGACTTCAACTTGTGTTCTCACCATTTTTCTGGATTTACTTCTCTGAAATCTGTGGCTCTTCCCAATGCATCGGTAACTTTAATTTTAATTTTTTTCCCCCTGTTAATTGTGTCCTGCTTTGGGGTGGCTTTTAGCAACTGTGATGCCAGTTAGAAATAGCATCCCTAAATGAAAAAATAATTGCCCTCCATTTTATTATATCTGAAATGGTTTTGATTACAAGAGCCGAAGTGGCACAGTTGTTAGAGTGCAGCACTGCAGGCTATTTCAGCTGACTGCTAGCTGCAGTTCGGCAGTTCAAATCTCACCAGTTGAAGGTTGACTCAGCCTTCCATCCTTCTGAGGCCAGTAAAATGAGGACCCAGATTGTTGGAGACAAGAGACTGACTCTGTAAACCGCTTAGAGTAAAAGTACTATGAAGAGGTATATAAGTCTAAGTACTATTGCTATTGATAATAGATCTTCATGACTGATCCATTAGATCACGTGTGTCTGCTTCACCCCCAGGAGCAACTTCTGTCTTCCAAACTTGAATGTATCCAGAGATTTGAGGAGAAAGGGATCCTTGCGGAAATCAAATGTATGGAGTACCACCTTGTTACACCTCCTGCAAGGAAGGGCAGTGGAGTGAAGATGCAAACTCGGACAGACTTGAAGCTCTTCCGAACTGAAGCTCATAGTATATCCCAGGAAAAAGGTTGGTTGATGCCTCCAAGCAAGAATAAATTAATGGGATGACTGTGGCATGGCCAACCCTACTATTGAGTAGAGCCAAAGAACGGTGATTTGTTACTGCTTTAATTCACTGTCTCTGGACAGTGGTTAGCGGATGTTGCTTCTCCTTGGATCCCAAAATAAAACAGGTTTGGTACTTCTGGTCGACCCTGAAGCTGACGTATGTATAGCCATATTTTATTGTAAAAAGGTAAAGGTAAAGGTTCCCCTTGCACATATGTGCTAGTCGTTCCTGACTCTAGGGGGGCAGTGTTCATCTCCGTTTCTAAGCCGAAGAGCCAGCGCTGTCCAAAGACGTCTCTGTGGTCATGTGGCCGGCATGACTCAACGCCAAAGGCGCACGGAACGCTGTCCCCTTCCCACCAAAGGTGGTCCCTATTTTCCTACTTGCATTTTTTAATGTGCTTTCGAACTTCTAGGTTGGCAGAAGCTGGGACAAGGAACGGAGCTCACCCCGTTTTGCGGCACTAGGGATTCGAACGGCTGAAACTGCCGACCTTTCGATCGACAAGCTCAGTGTCTTAGCCACTGAGCCACTGCGTCCCTATTTTATTGTAGTCCTTGCCTATTCTTTTCTTAGCTTTCTTTAATGATGCTTCAGGCACGCCGCGTTCTAGCAGTAGAAATGAGGGTTGTAGAGATAAGGGGGGATGCTGTGGTTAGTTGGCATTCTTTCCCGCGGGAACTGAGAAGGTGCTTGCAGCTGGCAGAAGGTGGAGTTTGGAGTCATCGAACGATGGACTATGAGCTGATTAGAGATTGTGACCATGAGTTGGGGTGGGGGAGGGCGTTTCAAACTTTTGCTTTTAGTGGGTGAAATTCCAGAGTGAGGTCAGATTCGGAATTACACCATGACCTTGCCAATTTGATATGTTTCTAATAAAGAGATCTTGATGAAATATGGAAACCTTGGATTTTTTTCATTCTGGGGAGATATTACTTGGAACCTTGACACTTCCATTCATCAAGGAAGAAGAATGGAACTTACTGTTCCATATTAGGGAACAAACATCTTTGAACGATGCTTTCGGTGTAAAGTAATGCTGGTTTCATTTCTCTAGTACCCACTAGTGACATCTATGAAAGCAGCCTGCTCTATCAAAAAGAGAAAATGGCACCATTGTCCAAAGAGGAGGAAATGGAAGAAGTAGCTAATGTTCTTCAGAAGCTCTGCATGAAACCTACCATGGATACCGAGGTAGTTTATTGAATTATCATGATTGGCCACACAGAGTACCCCAACTCATACCTTCAAGATTGCCTTCATCCCTTTCCAAATAAAATAAAATAGGTTGGGCAGACGTTCTCTCCACAGTAAAGGTAAAGGTTCCCCTCGCACATATGTGCTAGTCGTTCCTGACTCTAGGGAGTGGTGCTCATCTCTGTTTCAAAGCCAAAGAGCCAGCGCTGTCCGAAGATGTCTCCGTGGTCATGTGGCCGGCATGACTCAACGCCAAAGGTGCATGGAACGCTGTTCCCTTCCCACCAAAGGTGGTCCCTATTTTTTCTACTTGCATTTTTTACCTGCTTTCGAACTGCTAGGTTGGCAGAAGCTGGGACAAGTCACGGGAGCTCACCCCGTTACGCGGCTCTAGGGATTCGAACCGCTGAATTGCCGACCTTTCGATCGACAAGCTCAGTGTCTTAGCCACTGAGCCACCTCAGTGTGCATGCATGGAAGCCGCACATGTGAGCAAAGTTCATGCACGGAAGGTCGTGTGCATGCGTGGAGGTGCGCTCACATTTTCAGTGCTGGGCGAACCGGTAAGTAAATTATGTAGACCCCACCTCTGGATCACATGACCCTGGGACACTGACATGTGAGTCAGTTGCCAAGCATCTCAATTTTGATTAGGTCAGGGGTCAGCAACCTGTGGCTCTGGAGCCGCATGTGGCTCTTTCACCCCTCTACTGCGGCTCCGTCACTCAAAATATGTGTCACCACCGACAATGTGCGGCACCCACCAGCATACGATTTATTGAGCTTTTCAACCCCCGGGAGGCCAACCATGGATAAATCCAAGAAAAGTTTCAGAAGAAAACAGAACATTTAATTCAACTACATAGGCTAGTTTTGTGGCCGCTCAAGAAATAGTCAGGCACGGGAAGGGTTTTTGTGGCTCCCGGTGTTTTCTTTTCTGTGGGAAACGGGTCCAAATGGCTCTTTGAGTGTTTAAGGTTGCAGACCCCTGGATTAGGTGATCATGGGAACGTGGCCATGGTTGTGTGAAAAACATCCGTAAGTCGCTTTTCTCAGTGCTGTTGTAACTTTGAATGGCCACTAAGCAAACTCCTGTAAGTTGAGGACCACCTACATTTTCCCTTTATCCTGTGTCGACCGCATCTTGTAGGCCTAGCCATCTGTGTTATATTTCTCTGCTCCAACTTACTCTCCTTATCTCCAAATCTGCATCCTTTAAAAAAAAAAAAACCTCCTCTTGTTTAGGAAGAGGCTTATGGGAATTGTCCACAAGATCACCTTGGAAACCCTGTCTTTACCAGCCAGGCATAGTCTCCCTTGTCCCCTGCTATTATTATTATTTTTTGCTTTCAAATAGGGTGAGATTATACAGGCCATTCAGGCAAGCAAAACAAGAATGAAAGAAGCTTGGGAGGAATCTCCCTCGTCCCCCATTGAAAGCAGAGGAGGAAATGCTTGTCACTCAGAGGGGAGCCTCTATAGAGCTGCTGCCCACCCATTGTAGGATCAGATTGAATGTAAATGGGATTAAATAATGGGCTGTGAATTGAGCAAAAAGGCAGACAGGGAGAAAGAGGAAGCTATAGAAAGGGAGGTAGGAAAGAAAGAAAGAGTTGGCTTGGGGGGTGGGAACTCCCTCTGGGTTAGATTCCCCTCAAAAGGGACAAGATTTTGGGTTCACTTCTTCTTTCATTGCTGATGCTGCTGTAGAAAAGCATCAGTGATACATAGCTTAAAGGCAAGAATCCAGAAAGCTTGTATTTGTTCCCTTATTTAGCCTTTTAATGGGCTGATTGTGTATCATCAACGTGTAGGAGAAGAATGGCAGAATCTGGGGGCATGTAGGAGATGACCAAGCTGAGCCCAAGGGAGGGGTCAAGCATGCCATGCCCACAAGAGATCTCAGTCCAATCTACCTTGGATTCTGTTGACTCTTATCTACCACCAATTCGCCTTGACCATAAACAGTTCCCATTCTTGTTTAGAGGAAGCATGGAATAAACTTATTCCCATTTTGGATCTAACCAGAGGTGCTATTCAGCAGGTTCTGACCAGTTCTGGAGAACCGGTAGCGGAAATTTTGAGTAGTTCGGAGAACCGGTAAATACCACCTCTGACTGGCCCCGCCCCCATCTATTCTCTGCCTTCCGGGTCCCAGCTGATCGGGAGGACATGGGGATTTTGCAGTAACCTTCCGCTAGAGTGGGGGTGGGAATGGAGATTTTACAGTATCCTTCCCCTGCCACGCCCACCAAACCATGCCATGCACACCAAGCCACACTCACAGAATTCCACCACTGGATCTAACCCTGATTCCCTATTTCTTGCACCCGACAGGGTGAGCGTTAAATGAGAGATCAACCTAGAATCCCTACATAGCCACAAGTGAACTAAGTCCACCCCTCCTCCCTTGAGTGCTGTTGACCCTTATCTAACTCTAAGCAGATGCTAACTATTAGTGGAGGAGGTTCCTGTGCACAGTTTTTAGAAATAAATCAGTTTGAGTCTTTCTCCACATGTGGACTTGGTCTTTTGTACTGACATCAAGTAATTATTGACTGAAACCAATCACTCTTCTCTTCTCTAGAATGAAACATCCCCAACTGCTTCTTTAGATGTTCTACCAGTGTATCCATCAACATTATAATTGAATCTATTCACCTTGTTTCTACTCATTCTCTTCCTTTTCCTTCTACCTTTCCCAGCATTATAAATTTCAAGACAGCTAGGTTTTGGAAGATTCTATTAATGTAGCTTTAAAATAAAATAGAATCAGCTCATCCGGTTGTGTTTCCTATCTGATCTACAGTACTTGACATCAATCTTCAAGCTTGAAAGTACAGATCTACCATCGTCTCTTTCACAGTCTGAGAAACTAAGGAGGTTCCTTCCAAGCTTCTTACCTAGCCCATTATTCAGTTGCAGGCTATGCTTTCTCTTTTCTGACCATTCCCTAGACAGCATTTCTTTGCTCCTTCTCTCAAGGTCTTTCGCACATACCATCACAGTCATGAAGAAAACTATAATGAGATGGAGTTATCAGACCTGCTTTCAAGACTTCATTTTCCTTTCCAGCACTTTTCTTAGTCCCTTGAGAATACATCCTTTCCAACACATGGTTATGATGTTTTGCATTTCATCCAATTTGGTACTGGGAGACATTTTCCAGACTACTGATTTTTAAATGTATTAAACCCTAATCCAGGTCCTCTTTTTCTCCGCAGCCTACAGATCTGTTCCTGAATTTGGTGTTTGCACTTCGGCAGGTCTCCACCGATGCCTTGATGGACCTGTGGAAGAGTCCTTCTTCCAAATGTCAAGATAACTGGTAAGGTGGCTAAATATGGGCCCAGAAGTAACTCAGAAGAAGGCAACATGGAACATTTAATTAAGATTTATCAAAGTCAACCACAAGATCTCTCACTCTGCTCCACATAAATGGGTGTTTACACTTAGGGCAGGGGTCAGCAACCTTAAACACTCAAAGAGCCACAAAGGTCCTAACCAGAAGCCCCCATTCAATTCTGGAGCCAACCAGAAGTCCAGTTCCCCCATCATAGTCTCCTCCTAGCATGGCGCCCTTTTTCCTCTGCTGACCGGAAGTCTGGTTCCCCTACCATAGAGTCTCCTCCTAGCACAGCGTCCTTTTTCCTCTGCTGACTGGAAGTCCGGTTCCCCTACCATAGAGTCTCCTCCTAGCACAGCGTCCTTTTTCCTCTACCTGTCCTAACCGAAAGCCCTATCAATTGTGGAGCTGACCAGCAACAGGGAGCCACAGCAGAGGGATAAAAGAGCCACACACGGCTCCAGAGCCACGGGTTGCTGACCCCTGATTTAGGGCAATAGATACTCTACCTATTGATGCAAAAGAGATTTATCTAATTTCATGTCAAAAACACTTCCAGATATGTTCAGACACACAGAGTGCAAGAGAGTTGAACAGGTCCTTTCATGCACTTTATGCCAAGCCTAGTGCTCAGAGCTACTTTTCCTCCTAAGCAGTAGATGGTTGGGTCGGTCCCCAGAGGAATTTGGTAGCGTCTTACTGAGAGATCTATTTAGTGGAATTTCATGAGGAAAAAAACTCAAGGAAGAGATAACTGAATTATTTCTGTTATATCAAATACTGGGTATGCCTAGTTTAATGAAAACAAGGACCAGTCATACCACTTGTCCCATACCTTAAAAGTGGTATGATTGGATTAAGTGAAAAGAAAGTGGATAAGGATATACTTAGTAAAGAGTGAGTTTTAAATTAAGAACTGATAATTGGGAGTGTATTTCCATGCTTATTTCATATAAATACTAACAATGACTTCACCGTCATGAGGATGAATGCGGGACTAGGTTATGAAATATATAATGTGTAGAGGAGAAGAATATATATATAGCTATGTAAAAGAATAGAAATGAAATGTCAGTTACAAGATATGTGTCAGACTGTTTGGCTGGGAAAGGTGAGTCTTGTCCATCTGTCAGACTGCGGTGCTATCTCAAAATTAAATGAATTTCCAAACTGCCAATCTTTAAGGAAATCTTTCTTTAATTGAGCTCAGCCACTGGATCATGACTCCGCATGGACAAGACTGACCTTTTGCCTCCCAATTCCTCCTTTTCCGATCCCCAAATCTCTGCTTCTCATTGGCTGTCTTCCAAGTCATTCTTCAGACTTCTTTTCCTCGTCATTTCACAGGAATGTGCCCCCTCCCCTCATTTCCACGACAACCGGGCTTCAAAGGAATTTAGCAGGCAAAAGTTTCAGAGTTTATCTTTCGCTCTCCTCTGCCCTCTCTCTATGCCAGCATTGCAACGCTGACATCATGATCTATGTATATGAATATTTTATTATGGTTTTAACTGTTTTTATAATTGTTTGATAATTTAATAAAGTTTGCTTATTAAAAAAAAAAGAAAACAAGGCCTAGGGGAGACATAAGAGAAGTGTTCCAATATCTCAGGGGCTGCCACAAAGAAGAGGGAGACAAGCTCTTCTCCAAAGCACCTGAGGGCAGGACAAGAAGCAGTGGGTGGAAACTCATCAAGGAGAGAAGCAACCTAGAACTAAGGAGAAATTTCCTGACAGTGAGAACAATGAATCAGTGAAACAACCTGCCTCCAGAAGTTGTGAATGCTCCAACACTGGAAGTTTTTAAGAAGATATTGGACAACCATTTGTCTGGAATGCTATAGGGTTTCCTACCTAAGCAGGATAGGCCTAACGAGTCTCAACTCGACAGACCTATCAATCTATCAGTCTCCACCTAACAACCAACCTAGCAAACTGTCCATGCTTTACATACCTCAATTGCGTTACCGTTCTCACGTTTCTTTCAGGCGGCCTCTCTTGGATGCCCTTCCCTTTTGTGCAACCGAACCCTGCGTTGTCCTGATGGAAAAGCTGATTCTTTTGCAAGAAGTAGATGAGGACCGCATCGATCGTTTCCTGAGGTCCCTCGCCTTCATCCCAGAGCCCACTGCAGGCATGATGGATGCTTTAGCTGTAAGCAGGATAACGGATGGCTTGGTTGTGGCTGCTTGGGCAGATGTATCAGCTGTACTCACATAAGAGACTAATCTAAAAACCAAGGTTTAGAAACCAAAATGGGTAAACCAGAATCATCAGGAAAATCACATGTTGTATGAAGCAGATGACCATTTCAATCCACAATAAAGTTGGTTGGATGGTTGTTTGTTTGATTGTTTGGTTGATTGGTTGGTTGGTCCGTCAATCAGTTGGTCAGTTGGTTGGTTGGCTGGCTGGCTGGCTGGCCAGCCAACCAGCTGGTTGGGGCATACTGAATGATTTATCCAGTTTACTGTATATCTTAAACAGTACATATGGTTTAACTTTTATCTGAAAACCTAGTCATAGGTACAGTATAGAATGTATATTTATTTTATTTTATTTATTTTATTAAATTTCTATACCGCCCTTCTCCCGAAGAACTCAGGGCGGCGAACAGCCACGAGATAAAACACATAAATACAAAAAATTTAAAATGAATTAAAAACGAATTAAATAATTTGGCTGAATTTAAAATACCCCATAATTTAAAACAAATTAAAATTTACATTTAAAAAGGGGAGAAGATTTAGACCAGGCTAGCTTGATGGAATAGGAAAGTCTTAAGCGCGCGACGGAAGGTGCGCAGATCCGGGATCCTCCGTATCTCCGGGGGGAGCTCGTTCCAGATCGTAGGTGCCCCCACAGAGAAGGCTCTCTTATATAAATATAATTATTTATCTAAGGAACAACTAATACAATGTCCCGTAGATATTTTGGATGTCAACTTTTATCATTGTACACCTGTGTTCATAAGATGGTATTCATTTCCTAAAACTCACGTATTTGAACACATGGCTATTTTTAATTGTGATAGGATCGGTTTTCTTGCTGATTATCGATAGGTTTATTGTTTTAATGCTGTTTCTGGTTGTCCAATGTTGTACACCCCTATCAGCTAGCTTTGTCAGGGGTGTGCAGGTATACGTTTGAAAAATAAATATATAAAGAGAGAATCAATTTGAGAATCAGAACTTTAGCCCATATGTCAAAAGCATCAAGGCTCAAACTTAAAGAAAGGAGGTAAAGAATAGAGACATTTCTGTTCAGCTCCTGGGTCCCTCCAAATCTTTATAATTGATTAAGTTTGGTATCAGATACCTTTCTTTAGGTACCACCATTCGTCTATAGTATACAACCCAGTGTTTGATCTTCTGCCATGCTCTCCAGATTCTCTCTTGAGGTTCTTCACTACATTTGTCTCCAGGTCTTAATCTAACTTGATTCCCCCACCCCCCAATTATATAATATAATGGATTTATTTTCCTATCTCTCTCTTGTTCAGCCTCTGTTGGAGTTACCCAAAGAACGGCAAATAGCATTCTTAGGATTAACGTCTTTGCTGCATCACTTCTGCTCCAAAAGAACCAACTGCGATCAAGTACCAGCAGTACTGAGGATTATGAAAATTCTGGGAAGACGCTTAGGAGGGAAATGTGCCAGGTCCAAATCAGAGGGAACTGCTCAGGTAGAGTCTTGTGTTTGGTTAAAGATGAAGAAAAAGAATTCAATTCAGTTCAAACCTTTATTGTCAATGCATAATATGCATATAATGAGATTGGATGAGCCTCCCTTAGTGCAGCCTTCCCCCCCCCCCAACACAAAATACCATATTTTTCGGAGTATAAGATGCACCGGAGTATAAGACGCACCTTAGTTTTTGGGGAGGAAAATAAGAAAAAAGCTGATTGGGGGTATTCCGCCAATCAGCTGTTCCCAGAGGTGAATTTTAGCAACAGGTTCCTTGGTTGTGAGCTCTGTGCCTTGCTTTTTTTTTTTTTTTCTGCCTCTGAAACTTCTGAAACTCTGTTTCAGAAAAAACTTTTTTTTCTGCCTCTGAAAGCCTCCGAAACAGAGCTCTGTTTCAGAGGCTTTTTTTCTGAAGCTTCTTTCAGAGGCTTTTTTTCTGAAGCTCTGTTTGGAGGCTTTTTTTCTGAAGCTTTGGTTCTGAGGCTTTTTTTCCTGAAGCTCTGTTTGAAGGCTTTTTTTCTGAAGCTTCTTTCAAAGGCTTTTTTCATTTCTATTATTTTTATTTTATTTTATTTTTATTTGCGGGATGCCTCACTCAACTTCACTTTGGCTTCTCAGATGGAACTGATCTTAAATGCAATTGGAAATGCAGGGCTGGCGGCAACGTCTTTGACAACACCCTTGAGTTCCTGTGCGGTGCTGAAAACCAACCCAACTGAAATCCGGCTGGCAGCCATTGAAGCTTTCCGGCGCATCCCCTGTGCAGCCAACGTAGGTGATGTAGAGTTGATTGCCTATCCCATTTTGAATAAAATACAACATCCGCGTGGTAGAGAAAAAAAGGAGCAAATGAGGTGTTAAAGACATGACTGCTGGATCTGAATATAGGGCCACAGGATCCAACTCTCTTCCTATTCATTGGATGATCCTGGGATCTAGTATTATGAAAGTGGGTTCCTACAGTATTGCTTTACTTTCTTCACTAGCTTTTGATTTTAGCTAAAATGCTATAATGGTAACAATGGTTATCTTAACATGGTTCTTTAAGAAGCCATTCATGGTTTGATTGTTAGATAATAAGGACTCAAATCGGACATAGATCTAAGCCATGATTTTCAGACCCCAGTGTTTGAATTTCCACAGTGAAAGCCCAAATCCTTAGAGCTTAGCTGATAGGTAAACCAAGTTGTTATAAACTTTCCTCAGAGGGAAAGTGGATTCTAGCTTTGCAATTGTATTAAGTCATCCTTACTCTTTTCCAATTCTATAACACTGTTTTGATGTGAGCAGAACTGAGTGCAATATTCTAAGTGTAGTTGTACCATATGTTGGTTAACTTCTCTTCTCTTCTCTTCTCTTCTCTTCTCTTCTCTTCTCTTCTCTTCTCTTCCCTTCCCTTCCCTTCCCTTCCCTTCCCTTCCCTTCCCTTCCCTTCCCTCTCTTCTCTCTTCTCTCTTATTATTTCTTATGTCTGATATTATCTTACCTTACCATCTTATCATCATTTCCTTACTTTACTTTAAAGACTTTACTTGAAATTTTCAATTTCCATGCCATGTTTTAAAACCTAGGATTCCCCCCCAAAAAAAATCACTTACAAAGGCATAATTGTTTTTTAGGACTATGGTTACCATAACCTGTATGTTTTAATGACATGTTATGAAATAAAGGGCTGCTTGACTAACACCTAGTACAGTGATGGCTAACCTTTTATGGACCGAGCGCCCAAAGCGCGCGCAAACCCCCAAAATGCAACGGGCATGTGCCCCCCGTGCATGCGGCCCCGTGCATGCATGCAGCTCCACATGCGCCCTGATCCCACGCATGCGTACAGCCCCCTCATGGGCCTGACCCCCATGCATGTGTGTACGCCCCACACATGCACCGCCCCCACATGCACATGCAACCCTGCACATGCCCTGCCCCCGTGCATGTGCACATGGCCCCTACACAAACGGCCCGCCCCTCGTGCATGCATGAGTGACCCCCTGCATGCGGCCTATGCACGGCAGAGACCCAAAGTCCAGTTGGCAAGTGGGAGGCGTGCGCTCATGCGCAGCAGAGCTGAACTGGGGAGACGGCTCGCGTGCCCACAGAGAAGGCACTGCGTGCCAGAGGTGGCACACATGCCATAGGTTCACCATCACGAACCTAGTTGTTGGTTTCTTCTGCAGAAAACAAGAACTATTTACATTTGAATATCAAGCCTTCATAAAATCTTGTACTAAGGCTCATTGTTAACTTTCAGATTTGGGTTAATGTCAGGGTTCCAAGTAACACCCCCCAAGGAAAGAAAACTCCGAGGCTTGAAGTTCCTCAAAGTTCCATTTTATTAGAGATGTCATATTGGCACATCTGGGAAAACCCGAATCTGAAAGTTTCCAGGTTTTCCCCACCCAAAGGAAAGTCCAAGTCTGTGTGGGCACCAGCCCTCTGGAATGAGCTGCCCCTAGATGTGCGTATGATCCCCGACCTGCGCACCTTTCGCCGCGCCCTGAAGACCCTCTTGTTCCAACAAGCCGGGCTGGCCTAACATGAATATGAATTTTAATTGGGTGTATGTCAGTTTTTAATTTGTGGGCCAAATTTTTGTATTTTTGATTTTAATGGTTTTTAAATTTTGTGATTTTATGTGTTTTAATATGGCTGTACACCACCCTGAGTCGTTCGGGAGAAGGGCGATATAGAAGTCTAATAAAAGTAAAAAGTAAAGTAAAAGTAAAGTCCCTGCCCAACACCCACACGTCCTTCACAAGGTCCAATCCAGGGGTGGGTTCTAACCGGCTTTACTACTGGTTCTCTTCGGTCGTGCACTTTGCGCGTGATCGCCGTGCGCGTGCTCGGTTTGCTCGCCCGCGCGCCAAACTTGTGCTTTGCGCAAATGCGTTGCAAATCTGCCCAGCTGAGGTGCGGCAATCCGCTCTGCCGCACCTCTCAGTTGGGCGAAAAAAGAAGAAATATAAGGTCGGCATAACACCGGGGCGGGCGGGAGGGCCCAGCTCCCGAAGACAGAGAACCGGTTCGATCATGTCATATCGTCACCACTACTGGCTCTCGCGAACCGGGCCAAACTGGGAGGAACCCACCACTGGTCCAATCAAAGCACCATCCCAACTGGAGATGCCTCCCAGTTCCAGCCTTCCAGGTGCAGGGCATGATGTCCTTGACTCTCTGAGAAAGGAATGTTATTATGACTACATATCACCCTAGCTCTATACAATCCCCCCTCCCAGTTTCCCACAGTAGTAAATGTGGCAGGCCTGAAGATCCAAAGAAAAAGAGGGCTTCCAGGCCTGACAGGAGGTTGTTGGGAAATTGAAACGAGATATGAATAGATGTGACCAACATTTGATAAACTGTTTCTTTATCCTATATTCTTTCATGTTAGCGTGCTGTATTGCTCCGTCTGTTTCAAACCTACGATGAGAACGTTGAGATCAGAATTGCTTCGTATCTTATGGCCATGAAATGTCCTAGCAAAGACTTATTCAATCACATTAAATGGACTTTGCAGGAGGAGCGATCCAGTCAAGGTAAGAGGAGGTCTTTCCCTAGATATTCCCCCACCTCTGGAAGATTCGGCTATCATCCTAAGTGCAAGAATTTGGTTACAAGCTTCACTGAATTGTAAGGGACCTATTTATGAATAAATACATGATTGCATTATTTAGGCTGCAAACCAGGGGTGGGTTCTACTTACCTTTACTACTGGTTTGCAACAGAGCCGCGCGGCACAGAAGCATTTTCATGACATCAGAGTCAGTGGGCAGGGCCTCCCACCGGTTTTACTACCGGTTCTATAGAACCGGTGCGAACCGGGGGCAACCCACCACTGCTGCAAACATATCCGTATATAATTGGGAGAAAGTGCCATGGAACTTGATGGGACACTACTTATAGAAAGACATGCTTAGAACTAGGTAAAGGTAAAGGTTCCCCTCGCACATATGTGCTAGTCATTCCCGACTCTAGGGGGCGGTGCTCATCTCAAAGCCAAAGAGCCAGCGCTGTCTGAAGACGTCTCCGTGGTCATGTGGCCGGCATGACTCAACGCCAAAGGTGCACGGAACACCGTTCCCTTCCCACCAAAGCTGGTCCCTATTTTTCTACTTGCATTTTTTACGTGCTTTGGAACTGTTAGGTTGGCAGAAGCTGGGATAAGTAACGGGAGCTCACCCTGTTACGCAACACTCGGGATTCGAACCGCTGAACTGCCGATCTTTCGATCGACAAGCTCAGCCTCTTAGCCACTGAGCCACTGCATCCCCATGCTTAGAACTATAATGCACAAAGCATCTGTGGATAGGTTATAGGTCTGTTCACCTATCTTTGTTAAACCTCAGCTTGATTAAACAGTTGACTGAATAATCTGCAATTTTCTGGCTTTACTTAGTACAGAAAGCCACACACTATAGTTGATGAAGAACAGTGCCTGAGTTTGCCCCAAATATTCATCCTCAGATAATCAAAATACATGATGGATTATCCCGATGTAAGAATCTGGTCATAACATTTTAGATTTTTGCAAGATGAAAGTAACCGTAGTAATTCAGCATCTCTGAAGTCATCAATGTAATGATGTATTCCACAACGGGTTTAACTTCTGTTTTCCCAATAATTGAACTGTATTTTCTTGTTTTGTGTGTGTGTGTGTTTGTATATATTTTTGGAGTGGGCTCTTTTGTCTGGAGTCATCTTTCTGAGCTCTTAAGAACAGAAGACCCACTAAAACAGCATCTTAGGAAGTCTCTGCCTGAAGACATCATTCCCAAGGAATTTGATTGGGAAACGTGGAAATTTTCTTCCTACACAGATGTTACCTTCCACTCAGGTAGCTAAATGCATTAAGCACCATGTTTTAAGATGAATGAATGAATGAATGAATGAATGAATGAATGAATGAATGAATGAATGAATGAAGATTAAGTCCTTGGGTTTTTATGCATTAACTCTTAAGCCTTGGGCAATACACAATGACCAATAATTGACTGCTTGAGCTCTGGCTTGAATCACATTTCTTCAGACATCTGAAATTATCTCTAGATCTTTTTTTCAGTTTGTAAAAAAAAATATATGCGGTCATCGTGTCTGCAGAATCTGAATGTTATTTCTGAATGTTTAGAACCTTTTTAAATACAGGTGTTTTCTACCTGTGTAGAAAAGTTGAGTCACTTCATGACTCAATCACATATCTGAAATGTGAACCTGCATAATGAAGATGCACAGTTTGCTTGCTTGTTTGTATGTGTCAGAAGCAACATCAAATTTCAAATATAAAATAAAGGTTAAAATATGTACAAGTAAAACAAATCTTGCCCAAACACCAGCAACATTAATTGTGTTCAGTCGCACTGCCATGAGGTCCTGATCTAGAATATGTCCTGCACTGATCAAGACACAAAGGGCAGATATATACCGTGTTTCCCCAAAAATAAGACCGTGTTGTCAGGGTTCCAGCCGATGCCCTAATAAAAGCAGGAACCTCAAGCCAGTTTTCAAGAAAAATCCAGTTGATAATGAGGAGCGCCATGTTGGCACGGACCTAGTGAAGCCAGCTCTGACCCCACTCAGTTCGTGCCATGCCTCTGACCTTGTTTTCCCCTCCCCCCAAGGTGTGTCATCAGTCACATTCCCCAATGAAGCAATTTCGCGGGTCGTAGAAGTCACTCCATCTGGCCGTTACTTGTTTCTGTGGAGATGGCCTTGACCTTGGCCAGCTGGGATGTGCGTTGTTTTGACTGAGGTGCAAATTCCTTGATGCAGCTGTGAGGCTCGATCCCCCCCATCCACCTGCCAATGGCAACTTGTGAGCAGGTCGGGAAAGCTTCGCGTGTTGACACGTGTCTTACATTAATTTTTGCTCCAAAAGATACATTAGGGCTTATTTTCCAGTTAGATCTTATTTTCAGTGAAATACGGTACTAAATGCATCTGTCTGGCTGATGATCTTAACTAGGTCTTATTTAGGGGGTAGGGCGTATATTACGAGCATCCTGAAAAAATCATGCTAGGGCTTATTTTCCAGTTGAGTCTTATTTTTGGGGAAACACGGTATATCTGTTGTATACATACTGTAGTTGGACACTTCAATAAGACAAGTTTTTCTTCTAACTGATATGCTTTGGCAACTCTTTCCATTCCAGCGATGGCCAGTGGAAATGCTGAGGCCCAGGTCATCTTCTCACCTGCTTCTTTTATCCCACGTTTGATCTTGACCAATTTCACAATCCATCTGCTGGGACGGGCTATCAATCTCTTAGAGGCAAGTGACCTGAAGGACACATGAACCAGTTATTAGGCATAATAACTGCGGGTAAATTTGACACGTGCAAGAATCCAGATTTCTATTCTTAGGAACAGAAGAAACTTCTTTATCCCAAGTCAGGTCATTGATCCAACCATGACGAGAATCCCCAGGCTGATGTCCCTCCCTCTCGATAAGCAGCGGTCAGTTGGCTTTTACCCAGGGGTGGGCTTCAAAAATTTTAGCAAGGGGTTCTCTGCCCAGTTGCTGGGTGGGCATGGCCATGGTGGCATGGCCTTGTCAGCCTCCTGCACCACGGTGAGCCTCTGGGAGAGCGAAAATGGCCTCCCCAAGCTCCGGAGGCCCTCTGGAGACCAGAAACCTTCCCAAACTTCCAGTAGGCCCATTTTTCACCCTCCCTGAGCATCTGTGCACGCCCTGCACTTACCTGCATCCAAAACAGGCTGCATGGGGACTCCTGGGAGAGGCAGGATATCAACCAATTCCATGGAATATGTAAGATGGAATCAACCAATTCCATCTTACATATGCAGAATTAGAATTCACCATTTCAGTTTGAATCTTTTTTGTATTTTGTTGGTGGTCATTTTCCCCAAAGCTAGAAAATTAGTTTTCTGACTACATATGGATGTATTGAAAATATATTGTAAGCCACCCAGAGTCTCTGAGAGAAAGTGAAATTTTCATAAATAAATAAAGTCCATGAATTCAGGTCAAGAGTAATTTTTTTCCCCCTAAGCTAGACTCATAACAGAGTCTTCCTAACATGTTTGCAAGAATTTCAGCAAACTATCTGGAAAAAAAAAGAAGTTAAACTACTTCTTCCCACTAGCGCTGATTTATCTCTGGAGAGAAATAAATAAGGCAGAACTTTTCATAATTTATTTTTAATAGCTCTTCTATTATCAGGCAAAGAGAGAGTTCTTGTTGTCGATGATGGGTGTATGGCAAGTGTTTATTTATGCAGCTGTCTCCTGAACAATTACCAGTCAAAACTTTCATATAAAATATCACACTAGCCAATATAAAGTGATAATAATAGCACCAAAAGACAAATGAGTATCAATTATAGTAATTTGTGTACTGATGATAATAATAAACATGAAGCATAAAATCAGAATAACTATAAAAACTATTGAAATTGTTTTTCAATCGTTCTAAAGGTTTTTCAGGGATCTGACGGATGCCCTAATTAAATCATGAGCCTCGAGCCAAGCTTCAAAAGAAATCCAGTCATTTATTAGGAGCTTCATGTCAGCACGCTCCAAGTGAAGCCAACTCTGACCCCACGTAGTTTACGACCCAATCTTGACCCTGTTTCCCCCCTCCCCCCCAGGATGTGTCATCAGTCACATTCAACAAACGGAGAAATTTCACAGGTTGTAGAGATCACTCCCCTCTGGCTGCTGTGGGTAACCCAGGGAGACATCCTTGAGAGAGATATGTCTGGAATGTGCTTTTTTTTTGGCTGCCATGCTGCTTCGCCATTTTCCCATCCCCCTTGCCTATGGCAACTCGAGAGCAGGCCAGGGATGCTTTGCGAGTTGACAGGTTTCCTAAAATGCCTGAGAAAATAAAAATACCTTCCTTTAGTGCTGAAAGAAAAGCATTCAACCAATGTCATATTACTATTGAATAAACCCTTTCATTGATGGTCCTTCTCATGTGATGGGGTCAGCTAGGAAAGCGTATAGAACCTCAATGGCAAAATATGGAAGTAAGCAAACAGGTAACTGGTCTACCAAGCATTTAGGGGGTTTTTTTAACAAAGGAAGCCAACATGGTTCTTTAGTTGAGGCAGCAGAATGTCTGAGCTTGTGGCCTTCTAAATATCATACAACCATTTTTTTTTTTTTAGGTTGGAGTCAGATTGGAGAATTTGGAAGATATTGTCCGGACATTTTTTGACTTTCAAGACACCAAAGGAAGGCATGTCAAGCCAGAATCTCCCATGCAGATGGTGAACAAGATTCCTCAAAATAAGCCATCATTCAAGCAATTCAATTTGAAAAGTCACCTACCTAAAGGAAATAAAACTGCACTGAGAACAGAAAGTGATTGTCCACGTGGACAATACCAGAAGATTAATGGTTTTGTGAAAAAGGTACGTTAATGTGTCATCTGTGGGTATTCGCTTGTACCATTCAGGATCACCTACCGTATATCTGCACAAGGATTGTCTTGGGAGAGTTCCCATGTCTGAGTAGCATCTCTCTCTCTCTTTCTACTTATGCTTCAGTTCACCAAAAAAATGGGGAAGAAGAAGAAGCCCAAATGCAAACTTAGTCTCAAAATCTTTGGAAATGAGCTGATGATTCTTGACTGCGGCGATCTCAGAAGCCAAGCAAAACATTACTATTTGAACCTGGCGGAGCTAACGATGAAAGTTTTGAAGGTAAGAGTACTGCGATTAGTGCAATCGTTTCTAAATGGCGATCTCCAAGCCTCTGGCACGGTTAGAAAAGTTCAGTAGTGAAGGGACATAGTAATAATAGAACCGGTAGAATTAGTGGGACATAATAGTAGAGTCAGTAGAATTGGTTTGACTTGCTGTTTTGCTTCTGTAAGAATTGCTTTGCTAAGAATTGGAATTGCCTCTGCCATTTGCTTCTACCGGTGATCTCACCTCTGTGTTGTTTTTCTGTACCACTCTGTGCCTGGTGGATATCTCAAGAAGCGGAGTTGCTATACACCCAGCTTCTTTCTGTTGCTAGGCGCTCAGCCCCCCTGCCTCTGCTCCTTGCTACACAGCCAATGCAGGACTACAGGAAAGGCATGGGCCAGGGGGCCAGAATTGGGTATTAAGCTAATGCCTCTGAAGGTATAAAAGGACGCCATACCTTCCGCAAGATGTGGCCTTTCCATATACATGTCTCTTTTGTATGTGTTTGGAACGGTTTTACCCAGTATTTTGTTTCTGGCCATAAATAAAATCTGCTACTTTTTGCAAGCCTCATCATGAGTCTCTCTCTCTCTGGAATTCTGGTGACTCAAGTACATTTTGGGGCCTTACAGTAGGACAACCATCAAACTTCTTGAGAAGGTTCCTTCCACTCTGCTTCCCCACTTCCAGCATCCGTACCTGACTGTAGTAGAGAAAATAACTCCAAGTCATGTTAAAAATTGGTATTTTATTCAGTGGTGGGATTCAAATAAATTAACAACCGGTTCTCTGCCCTAATGACTGGCTGGGTGGGCGTGGCCATAGTGGGTGTGGCCAAGGGGTATGAAGGCAGCACTCGGGCTCATGGTAATATGCTATATGCTAACTTTGTAAACCGCTTAGAGAGGGCTGTAAAGCACTATGAAGCGGTATAGAAATCTAAAAAACAAATGCACCTTCCTGGGAGCAAAAATCGGTCCCGGGAGGGGGGGGTTGCTGCTCCTCCCACACCCTGTTTTGGGCCTAGTAGGCCTCCCTGCCGCCTCCTGGGAGACATAACGGGCTGTGGAGGGCCTGTTTTCCACCTCCCCGGACTCTGGAGGCAGGAAATAGGCCAATTTTCGGCCTCCCTGAGCCTCTGGGAGGCCCGTTTTCCACCTCCCCGGGCTCCACGTGTCCCCTGCACTTACCTGGGATCCAAAACAGGCTGCATAGGGACTCCTGGGAGGGGAGGGGCAGGGTGGAGCGGGGCCAGCCGGTCATCGGAACTACCAGTTTGCCAAACCGGATGTAAAATTAACATCTGGTTCGCCTGAATCGTTCCGAACCGGCTGAATCCCATCTCTGATTTTATTGCTTTATGCCACTACATGAGGCCCTCCCACAGGTTGGTTGACTTATCATCATTTTTACTAACTTCCCCACAGGGCCAAGAAGTCCAGTGGAATAAAAGATTGAGTCTGGCAACAGAAGAAGTGCTGTTTCCAACCATCTCAGGGTTTCCTGTCCTCCTGGGTTTTAATGCTTCGGCAGCTGTCAACCTGACTGCCAGAGGAGACACAAACTTCAAGAAACACAACCATTTCTTCATCAATGGCTACCTCAAGCCAAGGTAGTGAGCTTCCAGAGTTGTGTTTTCTTTCCAAATACTAATTATCTTCATTATTGCATTATTTCCAACCCAATACAGGTAGTCTTCAACTTACAATCATTTGTTTAGTGACCGGTTGAAGTCACAACGACACCGAAAAAAGTGATTTAGGATTGTTTTTCACACTTATGACCATTGCTGCATTCCCACAGTCATGTGATACAAATGCAAATGGCCAGCTGTCCAGAAGGAACATAAACCCTTCCATTCCACACCATCCAGTCAGAACTGAAGAAGCTTCTTGGATGAGAAGCGAAACGTCTTCAAAGAAATTCCAGAAAGTCCAGTTACTACTTGAAAAAGCACTTTTGGGACAACCATGACTGAGAAGCTCCATAAATACTTGGCAACTGGTTCATATTTATGACCATTGCAGTGTTCTATGGTCCCAGAAGTTTTGTGAACTTCTGACGAGCAAAGTCAATACGGAAGCCAGATTCATTTTACAACTAAAACTAAATTAACAACTGCAGTCATTCTCTTAACAACTGTGACAAGAAAGGTTGTATAATGGGGCAAAACCTCACTTAACGACTGTCTCGCAAACATAAAATTTGGGCTCAATTGCAATCATAAATTGAGGATTACCTGTAGAAGGGTTGGAAGAGAAATTATCTCAAAGACTTGAGACGCCATCAGCCACGTAAAAACATTTTTTTAAAAAGACATTTAAACTCTGTATCGAACTCTTACAATGAAATCTCTTCTTCTCTCTATAATTTGACAGTGTTATCCTACAGATTTCTGCCCAGATGGGAACTGTAGGAGTTCTGGGGAACGCTGGCTTGAAATGGTCCACCATCTTGAGATCCTTGGCCAAACTTGATGGTGGAATTCAGGTGAAAAAAGGGAAAGAATTTAAATTTTTTTGGAACACTCCCGAAGACGCTATGGAAATTCTACATTTCAGGTAAAACAGACACAAAACACACAGAACCAGGATCAGTCAAATGTTTCTGGAATCTCAGCTCATCCTCCAGGCAACGCAGGGAGTTTTGTGGTGATGGGAATTATGCTTAAAATAAAATATTCAGCTTTCCAGGAATCGATCCAGGCACTAATAAAATTTTATTTATTTTATTTATTTATTTAGTTTATCAAACATGCATAAGATAACAGATATAAGTATAAACATGATTATGAATGCAGGAAATGGGTATGAATAAATGGAGACAGTAGGACAGGGATGGTAGGCACGCTGGTGCACTTATGCACGCCCCTTACAGACCTCTTAGGAATGGGGTGAGGTCAACAGTAGACAGTCTAAGGTTAAAATTTTGGGGGTTTGGGGAAGAAGCCACAGAGTCAGGTAGTGCATTCCAGGCATTGACCACTCTGTTGCTGAAGTCGTATTTCCTGCAATCAAGTTTGGAGCGGTTTACCTTGAGTTTGTATCGATTGTGTGCTCGTGTATTATTGCGGTTGAATCTGAAGAAATCATTGACAGGTAGGACGTTGTAGCAGACAATTTTGTGTACTATGCTTAGGTCAGACTGTAAGCGGCGGAGTTGAAGGTTGTCCAAGCCCAAAATTTCAAGCCTGGTGGCATAAGGGATTCTGTTGAGAGCAGAGGAGTGGAGGACTCTTCTCGTGAAATACCTCTGGACTCACTCAATTGTGTTAATGTCCGATATACAGTGCGGATTCCAGACAGACGAGCTGTATTCGAGAATTGGTCTAGCAAAGGTTTTGTATGTCCTAGTTTGCAATACAATATCACCGGAGAAGAAGCAAAAATAAATAAATAAAAATGAACTACATCAACCGAAACTGAAATGATGATCAAGTGTGGTGAGACACTGCTATTTATGTAGGATAATTATGTGCCAAATAGTCACACGAAACAGCTTTGGTGATTCCTGTGTATCAAAACTGTTCAGTGAGCTGCATTATAAGAATTCAGATTCTCTCCCTCTTTTACAGCTCTAAACTCTACGTTACTGCAAGGGAGAAAACGAAAACCAGTGACCATTTTCCGGGCCAAACTGAACTTTGCACCAGCGAGGAAGGTAAGCTAACTTGTAAATTTTGCACCCATCACTTTCCAGTGTCGCATTTTGCAGAAAAATCAGAAATGCTTTCAAGGCAGATCCTTTTAAACCATCCCCTGTTTTAAAGTCACTTGCAACATAACGCTGCAGGTAGAAACTTCACGCAATCTGGAAGCGATGGTCTCATCACGAGGCATTTTGCACAAGGCATTTCCATCTTAAGAACAAGATATGGCTGATAGATGCTCAGAATCTTTTTGTTCTGATTTAGGCTCCCTTAACAAGCAGGAGGAAGGAATTGGTCGCCGCAAAGCCTCTTTTATTTACACGACTGTGAATTACTTTCATTCACAGTCAGCAAGGCTTGTCCAAACAGTTTTTCAAAGGAATATTTCTCAACACACCTTATCTCGTTTGGCAAGCTGCCACGTAACTTGTTTCCAACCGTAGTACAAAGCAAAACTTGGAACAGAGTCTCTCAGAGTCACGGAATGAATGAATGAATGAGCCAAAATTATTTAATTTGATTTTATTCTACTTTTAAATTTTGTATGGATGTGTTTTATTGTCTGGCTGTGCACCGCCCTGAGTCCTTCGGGAGTAGGGCGGTATAGAAATCGAATAAAGTAAAGTAAAGTAAGTAAGTAAAGAATTGTTTCCTGCAAAAGCTCACTCCCTGTTCGTTCCTCTTTAATTTCCTGTGGGAGGGGCCAATCACCTTCAAGGTGTGGCTTTACTCCTGAGTCGACCCCGCTTTCTGAGTTCTTGTCTTCTGGCAGCTCTGCACATGCGCACACTGGGAACAGGCTCCAACTGTTCCTCTGCCTCACTGCTGTCTATCTCCCTCTCTGCCTCCGATGCAGAGCCCTCGTCTGAGCTTTCCCTGGTCCCCAGGACTGGCCCAAGTTCCTCCCCGACCTTCTCAGTGTTCGACTCTGCTGGCCACTGGTGGGCCACAACAATTTTCCTGGACAAACGACACCAAAGAATGTCCTTCACTTTTAAAAATTGTTTTCTTCTTTTCGGTTTTAACGGCAGCGTCGAAAACTTTTGGCTGGCAGCTGTGTTCAGAGGTTTTTCTCCCTGACGACAAGACCAGCAGCTTCGTTCTTCCCTTCCCTGGACCGGTCAAAGTCGCCATTATGCTAAGAAAGCAGGACAGAAACCTACAGCAGTATTTAATAAAAGCAGCATATCATTATGTTGCTCAGGTCTGGTTCTTAACTTCTGTCTGGTTTAGAGATAGACAGGTAGACAGAAACAACAGGTATAATGCTAAGAACTCATTCTTGTTGGACAGATAGTCCTTGACTTAAAACCATAATTGGAACCAAAATTTCCGTTTCTAAGCCACACCTGATTGTATAACTGTTGGCTTGTTGTTAAGCAAATCGCTTCAGCTGTTAAGTGAATCATGAGGTCGTTAAGCAAATCTGGTTTCTCCTGTTAACTTTGTTTGTCAGAAGCCGGTTGGAAAGGTTGGGAATGGCAATCACATGACCCTAGGATCAGTCGTGAAATCCAATTTTTTTTTACTACCGGTTCTGTGGGCGTGGCTTGATGGGCGTGATGTGGCTTGGTGGGTGTGGCTTGGTGGGCATGGCAGGGAAAGGATACTGTAAAATCTCCATTCCCACCCCACTCCAGGGGAAGGATACTGCAAAATCTCCATTCCCTCCCTACTCCACAGGAAGGATACTGCAAAATCTCCATTCCCTCCCCCCTCCAGGGGAAGGATATTGCAAAATCTCCATTCCCACCCACTCCAGGGAAAGGATGCTGCAAAATCCCCATTCCCTCCCCACACTGGGGCCAGCCAGAGGTGGTATTTGCCGGTTCTCTGAACTACTCAAAATTTCCACTACCGGTTCTCCAGAACCTGTCAGAACCTGCTGGATTTCATCCCTGCCTAGGATGCTGCAACCATTGTAAACATCTGTCAAGCACCCAAATTTTGATCATGTGACCATGGGGATGCTATATCAGTCATAAGTGTGAAGATTGGTTTTAAGTCATTTATGTAAGTGCCATTGTAATTTCAAATGGTTGCTAAGCAAATGGTTGTAAGTCGAGGACTATTTCTATAGTTTGCAACCTATAGTCAGTTTTGAAATTCACATTTTGAGACTTCATTTGGTATTATTGGTCTTATGACGTGTCTTTCTTCTTCTCCAGAAAAGTTCTTGGATTCCAAATGAAGCCGAGCTCCATTTCTTTATGGGGAGTCTGGAATCAGAGCTGAAGAGAAATGTGGCTTTTGATTTCCACTGGAACATCCCTCAGAAAAAAATCAGAATTGAATTCATCAAGCTGAAGACAAAAATGCTACTGAATGGTGAGAACAACTGAGGACCAATTAGAACTTCTTGGTGTCCATCTTTGGGAGATCTAAGTCATCACCGTACATGAAGCATAGAGCTTCTAAAATTTATTCTTCAATGCTGTGTAGCATATTTATTTAGGTTTCTTCTTCTTCTTCTTCTTCTTCTTCTTCTTCTTCTTCTTCTTCTTCTTCTTCTTCTTCTTCCTCCTCCTCCTCCTCCTTCTCCTCCTCCTCCTTCTCCTCCTTCTCCTCCTTCTCCTCCTTCTCCTTCTCCTTTCCCCTGCCCTTTCTCTTTCCCCTAATCAACAACATCATCATCATATGATCCTCATCTCCTGCAAAATTTGAAAGCATGAGATTTAAGAGCTCTTGAATTAACTGATCAAAGCTGCACAGATTTCCATGGCAAAGAAGTAATTTTAGACCCCAAGTCTCCTAGAACTGGAAACTGAAAAGGGGAGAAGTCAACTGAAGGTCTTCTGAAAGAACCTTTGGAAGATTGACAAAAGAATGGGCAATTCACAATTATTTATTTTAAAAATAACAAATTTCGACCTCTATCTTAGGTAACCGGAGGAAAAATAAGCAGCAGTTAGGAAAAGGATCTTTTGTGAGAAGATCTTGTGACCTAAAACTTAGGCTGGCTGAGGAATTCTGGGAGTTGGAAGTCCACATGTCTTAAAGTTGCCTTCCATTTGCGTTAGGCCCGTGATGGCGAACCTATGGCATACGTGCCCGATGTGGCATGTGGAGCCATGTTGCCTGGCACGCGTGGCATCGCCCGTTTCCCTTCTGGGTTTCTGGTGCACATGTGTGTGTGATGATCAGCTGGCCTTCATGTGTGTGGCAGTGTGGGAAACTGGAAGAGCTGGTCTTCCATTTTCCGGCGTGATCATGCGCGCTGGCCAGCTGATTGTCATGCGTGCCTGCGCACCAGTAATCAGAAACCAGAAGTTAATTCTCCGCTGCACGCATGCTCTTTGGGCAGCTGCTCTTCCGGGTCATAGCCCAGATAACTGTTGTGGCTCCGTTACCTGAGCCTGTGTCATCCGCAGGAGAGGACTCCGAGAGTGAAGGAGAGGAGTTGGCAAGGCCTCCCTCTCCAGGACCCTCCTCTCTGGCAATGCCTTCGGTGTCCGCCAAAGGGCAAGAGATAGGGCCGGGGCCAAGCACGTCCACGCAGCCACAGGTGGACAGTGATGAGGGAAATGAGTCTTGGCTGGATCCTCGGCAGCGTCACAGAGATAAGCGCGCACAACAGAAGAAAAGGCGTGCCCGAGATTAAGCTGAGTTACTGGACCACACCCCACAGGGTATAAAAGGGGGTGAGGTGGCCATTCAGACTCTGTGACGGACAAAACTAACTACTATTGAGTCACATTGCATCTTTGGAAACAACATTATCGGCCTTGGATTTATTTTATGAACTGGACAATTCTTGACTGTGTGTATTTTGTTTATGAGTAAAGTTCTTGGCAAGCAGCTACTGGGTTGCTGCCAAGCTTCTTATCGGAAGAATTGGTTGTCTGCCAGTTTATTTAACCCCCAGCTGTCTGTTTGTGTGCTTGTGTGAGACAGGGACAGAACAATGACTCGGAAGAATGGTGCCGAAAAGATTCACCATCACTGCATTAGGCTGTCTATCCATGAGAAAATATAAGTGGGAATTAATTTATCCTTTTTTTCTGCCTTTACCAGGCAAAATCGAAATCTCAAAATACTCTCGCGTCGGGCATTTGGAACTGATAGTCAATGATAACACCATTTATTACATCAAGGTAAGTGCCTCACCTGGTCTGGAACCAAAAACCCAGCCAGTGTATCCTCTATTGAGGAAATGCCTCTTGTGGGTCTCTGACCAGATATTTTAATCCACCAAAATCGATTAGATACATCTAATTTCTGCAGGGCAGGACCGATTTGCAATCCGTGGCTGGAGAGCAGAGATATGCAATCCGTCTGGAAGCCAAATTGCTAAGGCACGGAAGTCCTGTTGTCCTTGCAGGAAATCTCACGAGACTGGCCAGCCAAAAGGTAGCATTTTCAGTATCCTTGATCAATCTGCTGAAGGATGCCGCGTCCTTTGCAGGTAAGGATGCCACAGCCTCAGAGACAACCTGGGTAAAACTGGAGACAGACCTAAAGCCTTCCTCCTTGCCTAAATAAATCTGATGCAAAAGCTATGTGGATTAAAAAGAAAAAAAAGGGGGGGAAAAGCAATACCTAATGTGGAAAAGTATTATTCCGGTAGTGTACAATTTACGACCGCAAGCAAGTCTGGAATTTTGATCGCAAGTCATGGCCTGGGAATGCTAAATTTTCATTAAAAATGCACAAAGGAGAAGAAACAAAGCCAATAATTAACCCTCCCTCCCTCAAACACACACACACACATGATTTCCTAATGGCTAAAAAGAAACTCCTAAAGGGCTCTGAAATTGAGGGTATAGTTATGCTCTTTTTTCAAAAAAGAAATTGCCCATGGGTGGGCTTCAAAAATTTTAGCAAGGGGTTCTCTGCCTGGTTGCAGAGTGGGCATGGCAATGGTGGGTGTGGCCAGGTCGGCCACCTGCACGATGGCGGGGGGGAGCGTTTTTGCCCTCCCCAGGCTCTGGAGGCTTTCCTTGAGCCTCTGGGAAGGCAAAAACAGCCTCCCCAGGCTCCGGAGGCCCTCCAGAGGCCAGAAATGGGCCATTTCCGGCCTTCCTGAACTTTTGATAGGCCTGTTTTTTGCCCTCCCCGAGCCTCCATGCACACCTTGCATTTACCTGCATTCAAAATGGACCATGTGGAGACTCCTGGGAGGGGAGGGGAGGGATGGGCGGGGCCAGTCAGGAGTGGGATTTGGGGGTTCTCCGAACTGCACAGAATCTTAGCTAGAGGTTCTCCCGAACCCCTGCAAACCCCCAGCAGCCCATCCCTGAAATTGCCCCTTTCCACCACCCCCTTCAGCACTGCTTGCCTGATTGTTTATATGGGTAATCCAGTGGGGGGTTCCTCCCGGTTCGGTCCGGTTTGGCCGAGCCGGTAGCGGTGACGATATGATGTCACCGAACCGGTTCTCCTCCCCTCCTCCCACCCCCCCACCCCGCCCACGTTATTCTTACCTTTTATTTGGTCCTACCCCCAATCTATTGCTGCCTCCTGAGTCCCAGCTGATGACTAGAGGGGAAAAAACTGTTTAAACTCTTGCCGGGGGGGGGGGCTTCAAAGGGCCACCCTACAGCTGATCAGTGTTAAAAGCAAACAAATGAGTCGGGTCGTAAGTGCGAGGACTGGCCGTAAGTGCGAGGACCTTCCAGAAATGACTCTGACCAGCTAGCCACGCCCACCTAGTCACATGGCCTCCAAGCCACACCCACAAAATAAGCCACGCCCACAGAACCGGTAGTAAAAAAAATTAGAACCCACCCCTGGGGTAATCCTCAACTTACGACCACCATTGAGCCCACAACTTCTATTGTTAAGCAAGACAGTTGTTAAGTGAGTTTGGCTCCATTTTAACAACCTTTTCTTGCCACGGTTGTTAAGTGCATAGCTGCAGATGTTAAGTTAGTAACACAGACATTAAGAGAACCTGGCTTTCCCCCATTGACTTGGCTTGTCAGAAGGTCGCAAAAGGGAATCACATGACCCTGGGACACCGCAACAGTCCTAAGTACATGCCAGTTGCCAAGTGTCTGAGTTTGACCAAACGAACGGTTGTAAGTCGAGAACTACCTGTATTCCTGTTCCTACTTAATGCATTTCTGATTTTGGTTGCCTTTGTGTTTGTTTCTTAGTGTGTTTCGAGAAAAAGGCAGATAATGACTTAAGGCACTATTCCCTGGATGGAGAAACCCACATTCCTGGCGTTTTTGGATCTCACGTCATTTTTCTTCTGCAAAAACGAGGACAAGTCTGGTCCAACATCCTGAGAATTAAATATGGATTGTTTGGTACTATACTGGTGTTTTATATATATATATCTGTATATAAATTCCCTTCTCATCTCTATGGGTGGTATTTTTTTTAAAAAAAAAAACCCATTCCAGAGAATAAATTCACTCAATAACCATGTAGTTGACTTAAGGATACTATAATTCGATTCACAACTGCGGTGATTCATTAACAACAGCATTAAACCAGGGGTGAAATCCAGCAGGTTCTGACAGGTTCTGGAGAACCGGTAGCAGAAATTTTGAGTAGTTCAGAGAACCGGCAAATACCACCTCTGGCTGGCCCCAGAGTGGGGTGGGAATGTGGATTTTGCAATATCCTTCCCCCAGGAGTGGGGTGGGAATGAAGATTTTGCAATATCTTTCCCCCAGGAGTGGGGTGGGAATGGAGATTTTGCAGTATCCTTCCCCTGCCACGCCCACCAAGCCACACCATGCCCACCAAGCCATGCTCACAGAACCGGCAGTAAAAAAAAATTGGATTTCACCACTGCATTAAATGGTCGTGAAACCGAGTCAGGTCAGGTGGTTGGCTCCGCTTAACGTGTTTTCTTAAGAAAAATGGAAAAAATCTATATACTACACGTTTAAAAGGATTTATGGACAATTTGATCAGGCTACTCCATTCCAAATCCGAGTAGAATATTAGTCAATAGCACGAAAGCTGGAGATCTATGGGATCAGGTTCCATGATCATTAGAGATGTTGGGAACTGATCTAAATTTATTTATTTATTTATTTATTTATTTGTTCTTATTTCTATACCGCCCTTCTCCAAATAGGATTCAGGGCGGTGAACAGGCAAAGTAAAAGACAATACATACAAAATTTAAAAACAGTTTAAAATAATTAAATATTTTGGCTGTAAATTAAAACAACCCAATTTAAAATCAATTTAAAATTTAACTCAAGCCAGCCCAGCTAGTTGAAATAAATGGGTTTTCAGGGCCCGACGAAAAATCCGGAGGTCTGTTATTGTACGTATCTCTGGGGGGAGGTTGTTCCAGAGGGTGGGCGCCGCCACAGAGAAGGCTCTCCCCCTGGGGGTCGCCAGCCGACATTGTCTGGCGGACGGCACCCTGAGGAGGCCCACTCTGTGCGAGCGTACTGGCCGGTGGGAGGCTATTGGTGGCAGAAGGCGGTCTCGTAAGTACCCCGGCCCTAAGCCATGGAGCGCTTTAAAGGTGGTCACCAACACCTTGAAGCGCACCCGGAAGACCACCGGGAGCCAGTGCAGCTCGCAGGTGTTTCTTGGGGAAACACTGGATCAGGAAAGGCAGGGCGCTGATTAATCCCATTCTGCTTTTGGGATAATCGCACCTTGAGTACGAGGGGTGGATCGAGACTTTTCCTTGCAAGCATACTTTAAGAAAACAAAACCCGAAGATATTTCTTCTAAGAAAACTCATTTATTTGTTATAAAGAAAATAAAACATCTAACTGATCTAATTAGTTACATTATTGAAAAAATTCGTGCCGGCTATTTCTCAGCCGGACCATTCTGGCAAGAGAACAAAGGAAAGAGTGAGAAGGAATGTGGGTGGACATGCGCAGTTTAGCTTACTGATAAGGATTCTTGGCAAGCTACGGAAAGTCTGATAGTCCAGAAATGATGAGCTCAGCTGGTAAATAAAAAAACGCAGTGACAAGAAGGCTGTCAAAAATCATCACTCCAGTTTGTAATGTATATATTTGTCTATTCCTACATGCATGGAGAAGGAGATGCCAAGAAGCTTCAGCATGAATGCAACATGGCTCAGAGGTTAAAGCAGGAGAACAGCTGGCCTGATGTTTACCGATTGGATCTAGAGCACAAATTTCACTGTACTCAGAGTCTAACTTACAATCACAAGGTAAAGAGGTGCATTGGTTCCAAAAAGGTGCAAAACATAGTAAGGGGGGTCTGAAATGGTATAGGGCTGCGATGGCGAACCTATGGCATGCATGCCACAAGTGGCACACGGAGCCATATCTGTGGGCACACGAGCTTCGCCGTAAGTCAGCTCCAGCGCGCATGCACATGCCGGCCACCTGATTTTTGGGCCTTCTGGGCCCACCAGAAGTTGGGAAATGGCCTGTTTCCGGCTTCCGGAGGGTCTCCAGGAGGCTGGGGGATGCCGTTTTCATCCTCCCTAGGCTCCAAGAAAGCGTCTGCATTCTAACCACTGCGCCACCATGGAAGGAAGGAAGGGAGGGAGGGAGGGAGGGAGGGAAGGAGGGAGGGAGGGAAGGAAGGAAGGAAGGAAGGAAGGAAGGAAGGAAGGAAGGAAGGAAGGAAGGAAGGAAGGAAGGAAGGAAGGAAGGAAGGAAACAAAGAGCAATAGCAATAGCACTTAGACTTATATACCACTTCACAGCCCTCTCTAAATGGTTTACAGAGTCAGTCTCTTGCCCCCAACAATCTGGCTCCTCATTTTACTCACTTCAGAAAGACGGATGGCTGAGTCAACCTTGAGCCTGGTGAGATTCGAACTGCCAAATTGCAGGCAGCCGGCAGTCAGAAGAAGTAGCCTGCAGTACTGCATTCTAACCACTGCGCCACCGTGGCTCATTTCGTTATTCTCTACAACGGGTGACTAGGACCTGGTGCAAATTCCGTAACCCAGGATTTTCTCCAAGATTCTTCTTGGAAGAGAAGTTGTTACGAGGGAAGAATGTTAAATGCTCAACCTGCAACCTTTCTCCAGGTCCATTTGCACCATGAAGACACTGCAAGCCAGCTGCACTCCCGCTTGGAGGCTAACTACGGGAAACACTGGGATGAAGCCAACAATATGAGGAAGGTGATCATCAGCCAGATGTTCAAAAATCATTCACAGGCCACTCTGAGGAACTACTTCATGGAGGTAGGCATAGCAGGATTGAACATGTCACGTTTTTGGATGGGTTTGTCTGGTGTTGGAAGGCGAGTAGAAGGCGAGGTAGACTGGGATCTCCACTTAAGCGTCAGCCACCAACCAACTTTGCAAACAATAGAATAGAATTCATTGTTGGCCAAGTGTGATTGGACACACAAGGAATTTGTCTCCGGTGCATACGCTCTCAGTGTACATAAAGAGAATAAAATACATTCATCGAGAATAAAAAGATACAACACTTAGTGATAGTCAAGGTTACTGATAAGCTATCAAATCATGCTAGGAAACAAATAAAAACAATATAAATTGAAAGATACGAGCGAAGAGATAGATACTAGTAAGGAAGAGAAGAATAATAGCAATACAGTCTTAGTAAATAATTTGACAGTGTTGTGGGAATTAGTTGTTAAGCATAGTGATGGCATTCGGGAAAAAACTGTTCTTGTGTCCAGTTGTTCTGGTGTGCAGTGCTCTATAGTGTCATTTTGAGGATAAGCATTGAAACAGTTTATGTCCAGGATGTGAGGGGTCTGTAAATATTTTCCCAGCCCTCTTTTTGACTCATGCAGTATACAGGTCCTCAATGGAAGGCAGGTTGGTAGCCATGGTTTTTTCTGCAGTCCTAATTATCCTCTGAAGTCCGTGTCTGTCTTGTTGGGTTGCAGAACCAAACCAGGCCGTTATGGAGGTGCAGATGACAGACTCAATAATTCCTCTGTAGAACTGGATCAGCAGCTCTTTGGGCAGTTTGAGCTTTCTGAGTTGGCGCAGAAAGAACATTCTTTGTTGAGCTTTTTTGATGTTAGGTGTCCATTTTAGGTCTTTTTAAGTGGACTTTATGGACTTCCTTTAGTTAGTTTTAGTACCAAGAAGGAAGGATAGAGTAACAAACCTTGAGTTGGGGATCTTCTAGCCCTTTTGGAGCAGTTCATAAAGATGGGGTCTCCTTGATCTGATTTTGGTTGTAAATCAAGGGCTACCTGTAACCACTGTTGCCTTGCATCCAGTGGTGAAATTCAATTTTTTTTTACTACCAGTACTGTGGGCATGGCTTGGTGGGCGTGGTATGGCTTGGTGGGCATGGTATGGCTTGGTGGGCGTGGCAGGGCAAGAATACTGCAAAATCTCCATTCCCTCCCCACTCCAGGGGAAGGATATTGCAAAATCTCCATTCCCACCCCACTCCAGGGGAAGGTTATTGCAAAATCCCCATTCCCTCCCTATTCCAGGGGAAAGATACTGCAAAATCTCCATTTCCTCCTGATCAGCTGGGACTTGGGAGGCGGAGAATAGATGGGGGTGGGGCCAGCCAGAGGTGGTATTCGCCGGTTCTCCGAACTACTCAAAATTTCTATTACCGGTTCTCCAGAACCTGTCAGAACCTGCTGGATTTCACCCCTTCTTGCATCCAAGACTTTCTTCTCCTATAACATGGGCACAACCCATTCTTCCTTCTAGTTCATGATTCAAGTGCCTGAAAAGAATCTGGATTATAGGACTCGGCTGCAGCATTCCAGTTCTTTCTACCCTTCTCTAGAAAGCAGCACCAGTTTCAAGGTGCATTATAACAACCGCATCCTTTTTATAGCTGATCTGCAGTGGAAAAATGTTTCTGGCCGCCTGCTGAAGAAGTGGGAAGGTAAGATTCCATCACATGCATGGCCTGAAAGTCTCATCCCGACGGTGGTGATATTTTACTTGGGGGGGTGGGGAAGGGGGAAATAAAGGAGCAGCCTCAGAGGTCGATCAAGAAAAAAACATCTTAATTGTTTATATTTATGGAGTTTTGCTTTACAAACATACATTCGAGTATCAAACCAAGAAAAACTTTACAAAAACACGTATTTGAGATGGGTGGCAAAAGAAATTGAATAAAATAAATAGAGGGCGGAAGGGAGGGAGAGAAAGAGAGATGATGGATGGATGGATGGATGGATGGATGGATGGAT